>CM023945.1:24119254-24203247 GCA_013407115.1 Glycine latifolia | reverse complement strand
GAAAACAAAATTGAGAGGAATCAAAATTTGAAAGTTAATGCAAAGTGACCTTGACCAACAAATCTATGCAGAACACCCAAGAACTTAATTGATGCATTTCTAGTAGCAGCATTACTTGACTGCAGCCCAATTTCTTTAAGAAAAACTATTAAATCCTGCAAAATAGGATTTACAATAAACCATACAAACTTCCAACAACAAATAAAATATCTAAAAAATTTGTAAATTTAGATAATGCACCTTAAGCTTTATATGTTAGACACCAAAATCTTCAACAGCAGAAACCATCCACAAAATTCCCTCACTAAGAACCTTGAGGTTCTTATGCTCCTTCATGACCTTGTAAAGCTACAGTAAAATTCACAGTTTTCAAACATTATTTGATAATACAAAATTCCCACCTCAAGATCTTGAATTTACTCAATACGTGGTTCCTCGAACTTAAACCTACAAACCACCATTCTCTCTCGATCTTCCTGTTTGCAAGAAAATCCAGACGACAGTCCAACCACATATTTATAACATTTTAAACAACGTTTGGTATACTCCAGTTCAGCCTACAATAGCTTATTTGAATCCTTGGTACTTAACAAGGCTCGAGACTGGACCGCTATATCTTGAACAGATATTGATTCAGACTTGGCACCCTTTGTTGCCACAACTCTCTTTTGAGATGATGAAACAAATAGTTAGAAATCAAAACAAATCTAAAAGTACTTAACCAAAGAAAAATCAACATGTAGAAGATACAGCTCTATTTCCATGTTTTGAAACACCATTGGCAGTTGATTTCCCAGCCTTTGTTTTCGATTTTGCACCCACTGAAACTGTTCTACCTGACTCAAATGACTCTAAAGACAAAAAAAAGGAGGAGTTAAGAGAAGATATGTAAGCACAAATTCACCAACATTCGCAAAGAAGAATGAACCAAAGAACGTGCCTTGAAAAGCTCCACATGGTTTCAACTTCTCAACAATTAGCGTCAGTGCTGGTCCATGAATGTCTTTAACCATCTTTTCAATCTAAAAATAAGTAAACAATTCCAAGATTATTGATATTACAAGAATATTAGGGAAACAAGGGAACAAAGCAGCATTTTTGTCATACACATACCATTGCATGTCCACTAACTCTCAGTATCTCATTAATACAAACCTGAAAGAGTGATAGGTGGTGCCCGTGGTGGGGTTCAGGGGAAGAATCCAACACTTCTAGAGCAATTAACACGACAATAGGGGTAGAAAGAAAAACAATACTTCCTTCTTGAAAAACAATACTTTAGAACAAGTCACCTTGGTCATTTTCTTTAATAATTTCCTGCAATACATCTTATCAATGCAATCAAGAACTCTGCCTTAAAAGATGAATACATAATAGATAAAACCTTACCTTCAATATCGGCCCAAGCAATTGTCTAAAGAGTGCGAGAAGAAGAGAAAACATAAGAGAAGAAGGAAGACACAGAGAACATGCTTTCTGCCATGCATGCATGTCTAAAGAAAAAATCATTATTCTCTCATCTTCTTCCCTCTATTAGATTTTTTTCTCTTCCTTCTTGAATAGAAATCCTGAACCATAAAGCAATGCAGAAGCGTGTTTTGATGAAAGTAGGATTGTGGAAGAATCAGACACAATAGCAATGTATTTATAGATGAATAAATTGAAGCGTCGTTAGAAAGAACGAAACGGTCATATCAAAGAACTTAGAAAGAAGCACTAAACGGGATATTTATTTTGATAATAATGATCATTAGAGGATAAAAAAGAAAATTAAAAAAATTAAATATTTTTCTTATGACTCTATTATACATCATGTTAAAAATTTTTAAAAAAAATTTATCTAAATATTAACATAAATGTAGACTACATGAATTATTTTGTAAAATAATTAAATTAAATTTATTTGACAATATACCATGTTATAATATATATATATATATATATATATATATATATATATAATATGATTGTCATAATGTAATAGAAAAACACGAAAAATCAAAGAACAACGTTAAGATAACAATTCTAATTTTTAAATTAATTTGTTTAAGAAATTGAAGCGTTGTAACAAAACGACACCAAGATAACAATAGTAAAAGAATGTCATCAAATAAAAATAAGATAATGTGAGTGATCTTCCTTAATTCATGAATCGTATCTATAATGAATTCAAATTAACAATATATTATTAGAATAATTTTTTAATAACATAAACTTGATATTTGATAATTTACAACTTTAACACTAGCTCTTGTAAATGAAAAAGTTTTTCCCATTTTAACTTTTTTTACACTAAAATAATAATTTAGTAAATTGAAGATTTATTTGGCATTTAGTTTTGTAAATATTGAAAGACATAAAATAATCATTTTTATGTCTGTATACAAGTGGATTGGGGTCAAAACCCCTTCGGGTGATGCATTGTCGGTTTGAAGATAAAAGATTCATGAAGTTTATGGAGGAAGCTTGGAGAGGTTTCAATGTTTAAGGTTGGGTCACCTATGTTCTTAAAGAAAAATTGAAGAATTTGTTGAAGATATGGAATAAAAAAAAGAGTTTTGCAATCTATAACAAAAGCAAAAAGACTTTGAGGAGGAGATGAGTGAGCTTGACAAGAAAGGGGAGAGACAGATATTAAATGATGAAGAAGTGGATAGAAGGAAAGACTTACAAGAACTCTTTTGGAGAGCTACCTATTGTATTGAATCATTTGCAAAACAAAAGGCTAAGAGTAAATGGCTCTTAGAGGGAGACTAAAATTCTAAATTTTTTCATTACAATGTCAATTGGAAACGAATAAATTTTTTATGAGAGGTTTTATTGGAGGAGGAATGAATGGATGATCCATTGAAAGTAAAGAATGAAGCTAGTAGATTCTTCCACAATAGATTTAGTGATGAGTGTCGGGATAGACCACTTCTTGACGGAGTACACTTTAACCAAATCACATAAATTGATAGTGTTTGTTTGGTTGAGAGGTTCGGGGAGGAGGAGGTAAATGAGGCAATATAGCAATGTGAAAGTGCTAAAAGCTCGAGTTCAAATGAATCTAACTTTAAATTTATTAAGGCTTTTTGGCATATCTTGAAGGAGGACATCATGAGGTTTATGGAAGAATTTCATAGATTTGGGGTTTTTTCAAGAGGTTCAAATTCATCATTCATAGCTCTAATCCCTAAGGTTGACGACCCACAAGGCCTTGGGGAGTTTAGACCTTCTCCCTAGTAGGATGTATGTACAAGATTGTGGCAAAAGTGTTATCTAGACACTTGAAGAAAGTACTTAATGATGTTATTGATCCAAGGCAAAAGTGCCTTCTTGGGCAAAAGATTTCTTCTACATAGTGTTTTGGTGGCTATTGAGGTGGTGGATAGAGCTAAAAGGACAAACAAAAGTTGTTTGGCCTTCAAGGTGGATTATCAAAAAGCCTATGATTCAGTGAATTGGGATTTATTGCTTTACATGCTTCACAGATTGGGTTTTGATGAAAAGTGGATTAGGTGGATAAGGAGTTGTTTGCAATCTTCTATGCTGTCAGTATTAGTGAATGATAGCCCTTCGGGAGAGTTTAGGATGCAAAGGGGATTGAGACAATGCGATCCATTGACACCATTTCTTTTCACAATTGTGGCGGAAGGTCTTAGTAGTCTTATGAGGGAGGCGGTTGTAAAAAAGCTCTATTCTAGTTATAAGGTGGGGAAAAAGGAGGTGGGGGTCAATTTTCTACAATATGCGAATGGTACTATTTTCTTAGGAGAAGCATTTATGGAAAATGTCTTGATCATAATAAGCATTATGAGATGCTTTGAATTGGTTTCAGGACTCAAAGTGAAATTCCATAAGACCAGTTTTGGAGCCATTGGGGTGGAAGAGAGGATGGAATTGAGATTTGCTCAAATCTTGAATTGTAGATTACTATCTCTACCATTCACTTATCTAGGGATACCTATTGGGGGCAAACCCTAGAAGATTGGAGACATGGAGATTAATCATCAACAAATTCAAAAAGAAGCTAGTCTCTCGGAACCATAAGGCCATCTCTTTTGCGAGAAGGTTGTGCTTACTCAATTTGGTATTGACTTCATTACCCTTGTTCTTTTTTTAAAAAAGATTTCCAAAGGTGGTGTTACATAAGTTAGTTTGCTTACAAAAAAAATTCTCTGGGGAGGGGTGAAATGGGAGAAAAAAATAAAATGGGTTTCTTGGGATAAAGTGTGTTGTCCTAAGAGTGAGGGAGTTCTAGGGGTTAAAAATATTGTCATATTTAACTTAGCTTTATTGGGAAACTAGAGATGTAACTTATTCCATAACCAATATTCACTATGGGGAAGAGTGGTGTTATCAAAATATGAGGATTGGAGAGGATTGTTAAGTGATGTGAGTGACAAGTTGGAATCCATATGGTGAAGAGATCTGAAAAAATTATGTGGGGGGTTGAGTGATTTAAGATGATTTGATGAAATAGTAGATTGGAAGATGGGAAAAGGGGATAAAATAAATTTTTGGTGTGATGCATGAGAGGGAAAGCAAAACTTTGCCAATTTATATCTCAAACTATTCCTCATTTTATTGCAAAAATTTGACGGAATTGACAATATGGAGAGGTGGGAAGGAGAGACGTGGATATGAGAATTTAGTTGGTGTAGGAATTGTTTTGCCTAGGAAGAGGACTTGCTAAGAAAGTTTCACCAACTTGTATCAAGTGTGAGCATTGATAGGGAATGGTTGGAGGTGTAAATGAAATGTGGATGAGTCTTATTCATTAAAGACAACATATAATCTCATTATTGGGAATGACGGGAACCAACAGGCAAACAAAATTGTTGGTGCTCTATGGAAGGTAAATATTCCTCCAAAAAGTGATCTTTTTTTTTGTGGAGATTTTTTGAACAAGTTGGCCACTTTGGACAACTTAAAAAGGAAAATGTGAGGGTAACCGCGAATAATTGGTTATGCCTGATATGTAGTTTGGAGGAGGAGACAGTAACTCACATTCTTTTCTCTTGCAAATTGGCGGATTCAATTGGGAAAATGGTAAATTCATAGGGAAAGCTCTATACTGTCCTACCATTATCACCCGAGGAGAACTTTTGGCAAAAATTTGGGTCTGCAATTTCTGAATGGAACACAATCTTGTGTGCGGTAGTCTGACACATTTAGAATTTGTATAATGCTATTATTTTTGGATATGTAATTTATGATTTGGAAATTTAAAATAATTTAAACCAAATAATCGAAACAAATGACGTCAAAATAATCAATACAGTATGTAACAAGATGGATAGAAGGTTTTAATGATCAATGATTTAACAATTGAATTGGTCAATAGAGTTTTAATTAGCCCAAAGATATCAAATGGTGGATTTTGCTATGACCTTGGTGCTTTTCCGGAAAAAGTAGTCAAGTCCTCTAGTCCAATCCAGTTTTGACAATATTAGTTTTTTTTTACAGAACAATACTATTAGTTAATGATGTCATTATTCAAAAATAAAGTTCTAACTAGTACAAAGATCTAATTCGTGGATTTTGTATGAAGTTAATAAGTACACTCCTGACATGATTTAACTCTAAAAATAAGAAAAAGTCTAAGTGAGATTGGTTAAATATTTTTTTTATTTCTAAATGACATATATATTTTGAGTTGAATAAAATTATTATGAACAATAAAACAAATTTAGCAAATATTTAACACAATTATATACGAAGACTCAAACCTAAAATTACTGATTAAATTATGATAATTACATTTTAGTTCATCAATGCGTTTAGTGATAATTAATTTATTTTACATTGTATTATTCAAGAGATTCTCGAAAATATTTTTAGAGTTATCCCTTTTCGAGCTACATATGAATAGATTATATAGATTACAAATTCATTAATATTATTGTTTATAAAGTCATTGAGTGCATGTTGTTGCATTTAATTATTGTCATTTTAATAACCATCTCAATTCCATCAATAACAGAAGGGCACAATTGGCTGCTAACGGATACTTTCCTTCAATTGTGTATTTATATACAGATTAAAGTGTACCTTTTAAGAGAAACATTTTAATTAAACGATTAAGGAAAAAAATATATTATCACCATAATTATTAGTAGCATGTTTTTTTTTCTCTCCCTCATTTAATAAAAGCTATGATACTAATAGTTATTCTAATATTTCTTTTTAACCCAAAAAACTCACTTTATTGGTCATCGCCCTTTTCATTGGTTTAACACAAGAAGAAAGAAATATTTTATGGAAGAAACCAAAAGGTTAAGAATGAAAAAAAGGGTGGTTAGGTGGTGGTTGCAAAGTTTGTGTTGGATATGAAAAAATATCTCTCTCTCCCAATGGATCGAAGGATTAATTGGATAGAAGTGAGAACAAAGACAAAGAGAAGAAAGGTTTTAGTAAACGAAAGCGTGAGAGTGTTGTGCGCTGGAATAGGTAGAGAGTGATGGAAAAAGATTGGTGGGTTTGCATTATAAAAAACATGCACCTTCTATATTGCCCGCACTAACACATCAAAGTGCACCAAAGCCACATTTTGAATCACTAAACTACACCCCAGTCGATGTGGGACCTTTCCATCTTCTCCCCATAGCCAAGCCAACACCCAACTCATCACATCATTGCCTTCTCTGAATTATCTCCCACTCTTCCCTTTTCTGTCACCAAAAGCCATGTCCCCGTTCACATTTGATAATCATAATACTTAACCAGTAGATAGGACTCAAACCTTGTTATTTTTTTTTTCCTCCTTTGCACAACTTCTTGTTTGCTTTTGTTGTGTGTGTCCCTTCATCACTCCTAAATCTAAGCCATGTTTCTGGAGGAGTGAGATAACAGCACACAAAAAATAATAAAAGAAAAAAAGTCGTGGCTTTTGTGATGGGGTGTTGGTAGAGGAGCTAGCTGGTGCTGCAAGGGTGTGTTTGGATTTTGTATAATGGGTAATTGCTGGTGTAGGTGGAAGTCATCAGAGTATAGAGTCTCATCCAACGTAAAGTCAGGTTGGTTTACTAACAAAAAACTTTGTCTTTCTCAGTTTTGGATGTTTTTCAATTATTTATCATTGCCTGGAACGAATAAGTGTATTTGGTTTGTGATTTGTTGAGAGTTTTGATTAGATTCCTTGTTTTCCTCCTTCTGGATTCTGTTTTCAGCTCTTGGAAATGGTTTATTCATCTCCTTTTCTTTTTCAATATTTTGTCTTTGATGAGTGTTATTCTCAAGGATTTCATGTTTTGGAGCTTTCCAATGTTCCCTCCTTAATTGCTTTTAATCACCCTTTCATCTGGTTCTTTTTTCATTGAATATTTTCTGTGTCGTGGTTATTAAATCATTTGAATCTAGCTAGTGGAACTTTGATATGCAATATTATTAGCTTCAAATAGCTCTTCCTTGTAGGCAAGTTGATATTCTGCAAATCATTGAAAGACAAAGAGAACAAAAAAAAAAAAAAACAGAAATCTTCATATAGGAGTTACATGTTGTCTTCAAATCAAATATTCTTTTTATAACTTTTCTAAAGTTACTTCATTGTAGAATCTGTTAATATGACCCCTAATCACCTTTTCCTTATGGGTCTGCTTCAAAAGTGGGTTGGCTTGTAATTCTCACGTGGATAGTGGAAAGCCTCTTTTATCTTAACTAAATTTCTATGAAAATTAGTGGTGGGTTTTTAAAATATAATAATCCGCTGCTTCACAATTATAATATATTCCCACCATCTTATGCTTTTGAAAGTGTACTAATTTTTCTTCCCTTTATCCAATACGAGAGAAGAAGTTTATGTTTAATTTTTTTATTTATAGATAGTGAACTTATTGATAATTTTGTGTATAACATTCGAATGGATTAACTGATTAATGTAACATCTGGGTAGTTTTTCTGAGAAAATTGGATGAATATATATAAATGGGAATAAATATTCTCATAACTTTCAGAGTTTCATTAAATGTGCATATCATTTGTTCTCATTTCTCTTATTGATTCACCAAAAGAACAAAACCAGGGAACCAAACAAAGGCATGATGATAGTAAGTTACCATCGAATCCTGAAGAAGTAGAAGATCTACGGCGTGACTCAGCTGCAAATCCTTTGATAGCATTCACTTATGATGAGTTAAAGATAATCACAGCAAACTTTAGGCCAGATCGTGTGTTGGGGGGAGGAGGATTCGGAAGTGTTTACAAAGGGTTTATTTCTGAGGAGTTAAGGCAAGGGCTTCCTACCCTTGCTGTAGCTGTCAAGGTTCATGATGGTGACAACAGTCATCAAGGGCACAGAGAATGGCTGGTACACTTTTTGTTGCCTTTCTGTACATTTTTTTTTTTATAGATGATAAGTCTTTCTATGGAAGCGTGCTAAGTCTGCAAGACTTGAGAGTGTGTATTGGATACTTTACTTTTGGATGGGGGGAATACCCATATCGCTTCAACTTCTGGACTGTGAAGTTCCCCCTCCATTGTCTTTCTGAACAATGTTTCGTATGAAGTTGTCTAACTGTAAAGTCATGATGTTGCTTCACGTGCTATGATTATTCTACTATTTGGAACACATAAGTTATTGTCACAACAAAAATATATTGTTGGTTTAAAATTGTTGTAAGATTAATAAAATTAAGGTTTTGGTTGCTTTCTAGGCAGAAGTCATATTTTTGGGGCAGCTTTCACATCCAAATCTAGTCAAGTTAATTGGATATTGCTGTGAAGACGAACACAGGGTGCTAATATATGAGTACATGTCCCGGGGAAGTGTGGAACACAACTTATTCTCAAGTAAGTATATCTTGCCACTTTTTCTTGATATTGAAATTAAAGCTTAGGACAATTGCTAATGCATGTATCCATTTCTAGCTAGGAATCTATTTAAAGATCTCATAGCAAAAAATGTTACTGCTTTGCTTTAGTAGATGCATATGCATCTATACTTGCTTTTTACTTAATTACCCCTTTATGTTGTCTCCGACAATGTTGACACTTAAAGAAAGGAATTTAAGATAAAGTGATTTTGGTTCCATTTTGTAGCTTCGTGGAAAAATACCGAGTTAGGAAGTTTTGGGCTTAAGACGTTGGTTCTTTGTCACTTCCCTAAGACATGTGCTTTAGATGGATTTGATAAGGACATAAGTTTGACAGTAACATTGCATAAGGAAATAAACTGTTGTTTTAGCTATACTACATACAACCTTTAAACCTTTAGTGATCATACTTGATGTCAATGTTAAAAAAGACTATGACTATCAACCCTCAACATTCATTTCACTTTTGCGATTTAATTTCATAAAAAAGAAATAAATTACACCGGCAACTCTGATTTTCTCATATTGCATATGGTTTTTTTTTTTTTAATGTTTACTCAGATTTTTTTATTATAAAGACACACGATGCAATATTTTTTAAATAATTATGAAAGTTAGTATAATATATTGAAAATGTCAGTGTGATACTTTCTAAACAACTAAGATATTAGTGTAGAGATTAGAAAAAAAAAATGAGACATCATGTGTAATCTGAAAGTATCTCAAGAAATGCACACTTTTCGGAAAGAAGCTACCTCAGTGAGCAGTTGAGAGATTTCTGAATGTAAATTCTTGGTAGGTCCTACACCATTGTCCAATGCAATGAGCCAAGGAGTATTTTTGTGCTCGGAAGACCACTTACTGTTTTAAGTTTAAAGCCAGCTACTAACTTTTCCAGTTCTAGTTTTACAATGTTTTCCGAACTTTTTCACTGTAGATTAATTCATGTTTGTGTTACTATTTTTTTGGGGTCCAAGGGTTACTGAGGGTGACCTTTAAAACAAGGGTTTTCGTGTGGGCTGGAATCCCTTATTTTGCATAAGCCCATTAAGTACTAACTTCAAGAAATTAGACAAAAAAATCATGAACTTTTTGTTTTGTTTTTGAGAATAACAAACATCATCAACTTAATATTAATGGAGTTGAAAAAAAAACTTGCTACTTATCACATGAGTCACCTCTTATGACTAGAGAGATTATATATATATATATATATATATATATATATATATATAATTTTATTTTATTAGAGCTGCTAGGGCATAAGAGGTCTCACTAATCAAGTGGTGTCTAAAGAATTCCAACCAGCCATAGGAGAGGAAAAGGTGAATGAGAAAAGGTTTATTTACATTAAAAAAAGAATATTTCTTTCATCCCTCTTGTGAAGTATAAAATGAATTGAATAGAGATAGAAAGAAAAAGAAGGTAGAAAAAGTAAGAGATATGAGATATATTGAATACTGTAATAAAGAAATTAAAAGAGGAATCAAAAATAAAAAATAAAAATGAAAGAAAATAGTGAAAAAAAGGTGATACATTTTCCCTATTGCTAAACCAACTTTATGTGGTAGGTTGTCGTATTTGCTTCACATTAACTAGACCATTTTTTAATGGGAATGAAACGCGCTTGCTGGATTGATGGGTCATTTAGGAGAATTCGTTAAAGCATCATTGGTAATTTCTGTAATTATAATGCATATTATAAATAATATATATCATTTTTATACCCTTACTGAGTTTTGTAGCCAACAGTTATTTCCATTGGAAGTTTGTATAGTTAGTAGGGTCATGCCATTAAACATCAAACCAGATCAATCTCATCCACTATATATTAAAATACCTTGAGAAGAATGAAAAAAATGATTGTGTGAATTACCTTGGATATAGCATAGTGCTAGTGTGTGCTACACGAGTGCATAAATTATCATAGGGTTTTTTCCTCGCATAAGTTACTATTCCAAATACCTAGGTGCCGGGGCTCTACAAGGCCAGCCACTCTATATTAGTTTTAAGCTATGTTCAAACACAAGAACTTCTTAATCATGCACGGTTCATCACATTATCTTTTAAATAATTAAATTATTATTTGATATATATATAAAACCATATATTTAAAAAAAGTGCATTTTCATATAATTCTTGCAAATTACAAGTTTGCACAACTCAAGTAACAATTAAAGTAATTACAATAAACCGTGTCTAATAATTAAAAGTTGTTATTTTAATAAATGGTAAGATAATATTATTACATTGAACTACACAATGTATGCCATGTCAATTATATGGATCACCAACCTATTTAACTTCAATCCACAACCTTTAAATTCCAAAGCATAGCATGAGCTATGTTTAATTAGTAAAATGAAATTATGTAAAAATATTATCTTCTAGCAAAAAAAAATGTCTATGTAGTTTCTCTGAATCAAACCCCCTCCACTATGAATACTACTTTAGTACTTCACTTTTCAGCTTCACACTCACATTCTCTCAGAAATTTATAGATCATCTCATTTTTCACACGTGGAACATCACTCAATCAGAACGAATTCTAGGTAGTTGAAAAAGGGAGACTCCTTAACCCTACAAGATAAACTATTTTCAGGATTTGATCCATGACTTCATAGTCACAGAGCTGCAACCTTATTATTAATTTATTAAGACTCACTCTAAGTCTCTAATTAAATAATGAAAGTTCTAGATCTTTGCAAAGAATCATAGGGAAAATCTTCCTTAATAGCTAATGGAAAAAGCATTACACGCTTTATGGATTCTCCAAATATTAAATCTTTTTGTTTTGCATTTGATATTTTCTTGTTAAAGTAATTGAGATATTTTACGCTGATTGTTTAAGAGGTTTCAATATTAGACTTGGATTCTTTTTGTGTCAGAGGATTATTTTATTGGAGAAATATAGAAGCAGAGTTAATGTTCAAGGACCCTACCACGATATAATCATAAAGTCCACTTAGTTATATTCAAAACTATTTGTCTTTATTCAACAAAAGAAGAGACTTTAATGTTTATTATTGTCTTTTGGTTTGTATATCAAATGTGTCTTTTCTTTAATATTGCAGAAATTTTGCTTCCCATGCCATGGTCCATAAGAATGAAGATTGCGTTTGGCGCCGCGAAGGGACTTGCATTTCTTCATGAAGCAGAGAAACCTGTCATCTATCGAGACTTTAAGACATCAAATATTTTATTGGACCAGGTCAGCACACTTAAATATGTCAACTGAAAATGAAAACAATAAGCAATATATAACGAAAATGTGTAGACACTAGACCGATGAGGAATTAAAATTTAACCATTTAAGCATATATAGGGAGGTGAATAAATAGTGCTTCCATAATTTGTTTGTTTAGGGTCTAATTTGGATTTAGCAAAGATTAGGTAATTTTGACATGATTCTTTGGAGTTACACGCTGAAAGTAAAGGACACAAAGCTATTGATGTTTGATGCTCAATGCTCACAAGACAATTTAGCTATTAAAAATTGTTGTTGAGGTCATGTTGATTATTGTGTTCTTCAAATAAAATATTTAGACTTTCATAACCTTTGGTGTTTGTGATTTATTTTATACTAAAATTATTGCAAACTATAGATGCTGCTTGCAGTTATGTTGTCAAATTTTATCATAGCAAAACGCACATATGCTGCTGTTTAAGACTCAAGACTCTTGCCAGCTAACTTATAGATATAGATAAGCTTTACTAACAAATTGTAGTTATGTCGACAAATACTGTTTTTTTCAAAGATGCTTGTACTATTAATAATTGGCATTGTTTTAGTTATTTCGTGGTTCTGCTTAAGCAATCATGCACAACGAAACAGTATTTGTCACAAGACCAAAGCACACAAACTAGTATTTTGTGATATCTCTGGTTAGATTTCAGGTGTTGAAGCAGACAGCAAAATGTAATTTTTGCATTAGTTTCTACTCTTGTACAGCAAAGACCACAATGTTTCCAAAATAAGCCAGCTTTCAACTAACCATCTTGGCTTTTTATGTTTCAAAAACAGGACTACAATGCAAAACTTTCTGACTTTGGCCTCGCTAAGGATGGACCAGTTGGAGACAAATCTCATGTTTCTACTCGAGTAATGGGAACATATGGTTATGCAGCACCTGAATACATAATGACAGGTAAAGCATATTCTGAAGCTGGAGTTCTGTACTCATTTGTGAATCAAAGTTCATATTTTCATTAGGGATAAATTAAGGCCAATGTAGAGAAATTATGGTTGCCCCAGATTTTTGATAGAGTTTAATTTGTATGCATAGTCTGTGTTAAGATTTTTTATATTATCAACTAATAAAAAATCACATTAGGTATAATTTTTAAGGTAACTTATATAAAAGAATAAATCTATGATTGGATGATAGACGATAATATAAAAACCCTTTAAATTAACTCTTAGTATAATACAGTTTGACATCATAATTATATGTTGTGCAGGTCATCTGACTCCTAGAAGTGATGTTTACAGTTTTGGTGTTGTTCTTCTTGAACTTCTCACTGGAAGAAAATCTTTAGACAAGTTAAGACCTGCTAGAGAGCAGAACCTTGCAGAATGGGCTCTTCCTTTGCTGAAGGAAAAGAAGAAATTTCTTAACATTATAGATCCAAGGCTGGGTGATGATTATCCAATTAAAGCAGTTCACAAGGCTGCAATGCTTGCATATCATTGCTTGAACCGCAACCCAAAAGCAAGGCCTCTAATGCGAGATATTGTAGACTCGTTGGAGCCTTTGCAGGCACACACAGAGGTCCCTATTGGAAAAACATTGACCATAATCAGTGAGGTTCCTGAATCTGGTTTAAAAATGAAAGATAATGCAAAATGACTTAAAAGAGGGTGTTGTTGTAGGTTATCAGTTTCACTTCTCATGTTCATTGGGGGAGAGGTTTTGCCTTAACTTCTTGTGTTTATTAACATGACATATAGGCAATTTCTTTCTATTCTATCCCTTTCTTTGCTTTTCAACATGGTTGTCATATATGTACAGCTGGATTATTGTATGAACTGATATCAAGTTAAACAGAAACAAACAAGCAATAGCAGCAAAACAGGATATTATTAGACGTTCTTCTGTTTCAGAGAAAATAGTTTATGTCCTGACATTGTTTAAGAGTTTCACAAAGTTATCCAACCTGAAATTGTTATGTATGGTAAATTTAATAATTTAATTGAAAGTCATATTTTTTTTATAATTTCTTATTTGACAAAGTAATTTTTTTTACATTACATAGAAATGAAACTCTTTCTTTTATTTGAATCTAATATCTTTCCAATATAGTGAGAGAAAACAGTTCATTTTTTTCTAGTCAAAAACTTTTGAAAATGTCCATTATCCCAATATTTCTTGCATAAATCAGTGAAGAACACATGAGGTTACCTAGACCCGGACCGGTAGAGGCTAAGGAACATGAACTGAAACATATTTTCACTGAAATATTATAAATTAAATTTTGTGTACTTTTCCCACTGATATACACTTCCTACCATTTTAGTTTGGTGGGTAAATTTAATCTTGAACAATGGTCTTATTTTTATTGTTATCTGACCAGGAATCCTTGCAAGTTAGACTTTGAGTTTAACCCTTAGGTCAAGTGTGATTGTTTCTGAGATTAACCCCTTAATTGCGGATAATTGTTAGCAAAAGCCCTGTCTAAAGTTGTGTTTTCGGCCTATGTCTGTGGCCCATACTCAATAACAAACATTTTGGCCTAGATGGGCTTTGTTATTCTCACCCTCTTCTTCGCTAACTTCACAGTCTTATTTACGAAAGAAATGGTGTGACTTGACCTTAAAATAAATCTTTATCTTTACTGAATTTTTTTTATCAATAGTAATTTTAAACAATTTCTGAAAAAATTTATTCATGAAATTAGTAATTAAAATACTTTTTTGAAGTGATATTTAGCAACTAATTAAAATATCATTGATTCTCCAAAACAATTTTTTTATTGCTATATAAAACACCTTTAGTCACTATTTATAACATACATAGTCAATAACTTTTTTGACTCTTATTATTAAAAGCAACTTTAATGCAAGAATCTTGAGCTCAAGATCTAGTCTTCACTAGATCTCCCACTAAAGGAGGTAGAGAGATCTCCAACATAGAGAATGAGTTCTTGTAGAAGAACCCTTAAAATCTGCACATTATTCAAAAAAGAATAAATTTTTTCTCTTTTTCTCTCTCCTTAAGATCTCAAAATGAGATCTACCACTAAAGAACAAAATGAAAGAGATATTGAGAGATCTTAAATCCTACTTGACACTATAGGGTCTACTAAAAAGTGATCTAAGATCCCAATTTAGGATCTACCACTAAAGATGCTCTTTGAATGTTATCATCCACTATGACTTGAAATTTATTGAAAACTACAAATAGGAAAGAGAATCATTAAATAAGTTATGGGATCCATCAAAATTTGTTATTTTTTTATAAATTTCAGATAGTAATAAAGAATGTGTTATTAGTATTTTTTTATAAGACTTTATTTTATCTCTCTTATACATTAATAATTTGTTGATTAAAATATTCTTATTTATTTTAATCTATAATTAAATGCTCATTTGAATTTTTATTTTCTCTCTTCCATAAAATAGAAGAAGATGAATAGATTTTGATTAATGTTAAGGATAAATTTTTAAAAATACTATAAGTTAAAGATAAATTTAATAGTAATATCTAAATTAATTATTTTTTTAATAGACATAAGTTAGACAATTATGTAGGAATAAAAAGAATAAGTTTTATCATTCCAATCAAGATTCTTGTTATTATTATTTTTTAAAATTTTCATCTCCTTAATGAAATTGTTGGAGACTTGGAGTTGGATAGTCGTAGAGGTAGTACAGCCACGTCTCAAACTCAAACTTTGCAAAATCGAAAAAGTACACGTGGCATGATACTAGTGAACTGAATGGATGTTGCTTCTTAAATCTTAACCACTTCAGCAATCTACGTTCACAACCTCTCATTCATGTCTTTGTGGCCCCAACAAACAGTTAACTATGCACAAGCACAACTTCAAGCACCAACCAAGGGATGCTCCACTCATAGAACTCAACATAGAAACTGGAACTAGAAGTAGCAGTCCCTAAGATTTGTGCATAACCTTAAACCATGTCATTGCCTACCACCACTAGTGGTCACTCGTCTATTTACTCTGCACTTACATTGCCAAGAACCACCCAAATTCAACCAACCTTGTTTCCTCCCACCACCAAGTTCTTTTCTTCCAGAAGCCCCTCATATTCAGGTGTTTCCTATTGTTTCTCAAACACCCTTTTGTCAAGACCTTTGCTTTTTGCTGTCAGGGCTTCATCTGGGGTTGGCTCAGAAGCATCCAAACAGGAGAGTGACAAGAGTGAAGAAGAAGAAGGAGAGGAGGAACCGTATGAAGAGTATGAGGTGGAAATTGAGCAGCCTTTTGGACTCAAATTTGCAAAGGGTAGAGATGGGGGAACTTACATTGATGCTATTGCACCAGGAGGATCAGCTGATAAGGCTGGAGTCTTCACTGTTGGGGATAAAGTAATTGCCACCAGGTGTGCTATTCTTGTCTTTTGTATATATGAAATGAACTTCAAAATCCTTTTGAGAAGTAAACTTGTATACTTTATGTTTGATTCATAATGTCTGAGTGGTTGAGATATGACCAATATCTTCAATATCTGCAGTGCAGTTTTTGGGACCGAAATTTGGCCAGCAGCTGAATATGGAAGGACAATGTACACAATTCGCCAAAGAATTGGCCCGTTACTCATGAAAATGCAGAAGAGATATGGTCAGTTCAATATGTATGCATTTTTGCTATGTTTCGAGTGCTACTCTAGTAAGTAGTCACTTGTGACCTTTGCTCATTGATCTCAGAGTCATGGTTCCTTATTTTGACAGGAAAGAGCATTGATTCTGGTGGTGAGTTAACTGAGAAGGAAATTATCAGAGCTGAGAGGAACTCTGGGTTTATCAGTAACAGAGTGAGAGAAATTCAAGTAAGTTTCATCATGATGATAAAACTGCAAAATTGTAGTCCTTACATTCTCAAACCATTTTGTAGATAATATTTTCTCTACTATAGAAAGATGTCACTGCTGTACTTCCATGTGGGGTACAAACATCCATTATCAATTCTAAAACTTGCAAAAATTTCAGATGCTAAATGCTTTGAGGAAAAGGGAACAGAAAGAGGGCAGGGAAAAGGATTTGAGGGAAGGATTACAACTATATAAGTAAGACTTAGCAATTCAAAATCATTTTCTTTTTGACCCTCTATGATGTGTCCAGTATTCATTTCTATCCTTTATTTATCTAGCCCTTAACATTTCATTGTCCAACTTTGCAATTATATTCTTCCAAAGGGATGAAGTGCAACATCTTGTCTCCAATCGCAAATTAATAGATGTCATTATTGCACTATGTGTGAAATTTATTTTGCAACATATATAGGGAGTAGTAGGTGAGGTATGAGAAGAGTTAATCTTGATTCTTGACCATGGAATTATATTTAGCTATAATCAGATATGAGTAAAACCAATATTTGATCAGCGACGCATGATTGGTTATATGGTCAAGATTAGCTTCTTATACCTTTCACACTCTCACTTGATACACCGTATATATATATAATGTTCAAGGTTGTGCTAGATTTATTAATTTTTTCCTTTAGGCTAATTACTCACGTGGTCTCTTAATTTTATTTTAGGTTGCGATTTGGTCCCTTATTTACCAAAACTAACACTAGTCATTTTTCGATTTTTGGGCACAATTTTGTACTTTTTTTTTTGTTGATTCCAGACGTGAAACTTATTTGATTCACTTACATGAAAACTATGGATTATTCAGACCAAAAAGGACATAAATAAGATGAAAATTGCATGAAAAGTGTGTCTTATGAGAATCTGGAAAACTGAAAATCTCCAAAGATCGACTGGAAGATTGCTCATGAGACTCACTTTTCACGTGATTTTCATCATGTTTATGTCCCTTTCTTGGTCCGAACATTAGTTGGATTTTATAGTTTTTATGTTGGTTAATTTAATAGGACAAGTTTCATGTCTTGAATAAAAAAATTTCAAAATCTTGTCCCAAAAACGAAAATGATAAGTGCTACAACCCTTACCGTTCATTTTCAGTCATTTGTCTAACTGATTGAAGCCATCCATGCTTATGGCCAAAAACTGGTTAAAGAAAATACTTGCTTCACTTTCCAAGCATCCAAGTTGCACCATATCTAAATTAAAAGACTGACAAGAATTGATGCTACCTCACTGGATACTGATAATACTACTGTGCACTCTGTTCCTGGATTAAATGCTGAAGGAATGGCAAATATGATGAAGCACTAGAGAAATTTGAGTCTATTTTAGGATCAAAGCCAGAACCTGAGGAAGCAGCAGTTGCAAGTTACAATGTTGCTTGTTGTTACTCTAAGCTAAACCAGGTATTTGTTTCCTTCCGTTCGCTACTTGGAGCATGTAATTTGGTCTTGGATTAGTTCCTTATTATCCTTGCGGAATAGATATAATCCCTTTACATCTGAATGTAACTAATTTAGTCCAGTAAATAAAAAGTTTATTAGTCCTTAATATGTATAACTTAGGGACCAAATTATGTGTATGGAAGGATCAGCAAACCAAACTTTTAATTATTGAAGTACCAATTTTATCCCCTACATATGTCTTGGGCTGGGACTGGATCCACTTATCAGAACTAGTTAAAATTTTCCTATAACATCCAATATCTAGTTTTACTCCTGCTAGGTTAGGTGATACACCGAAGTCCCATAGCATTGACCAATCCCAAACAAAACCTGTGAAAATTAAGTCTACTGTTTATCTTACTTTTCCCCATGTAGAGATGAGTAGCTTTCTTGTAGTCATTGGATTTTCAACAACAAGCATCTGATTCCTCAATTTTATTTTTATAATTATTTTTTGATTCGAAGGGAGGAGTTGAACTCTGGTACCAAGAGATTTAAAATAACTCACACACTGCTCAACCAACTAAGCTAAATCCCCATTGGTTATTTTTATTAATTTTAAAGCATTGAAATTGGTATGACTCTGTATTATATGCCCATATTTATACTAATAAGGACAATATACTTCTTAATTAATCCATTAGTCGTGCCAACAAATGATTCTATGATTTATCTATCTATTAATATACTAATAGAGTAATAAATATCTCTTAACAGATTCAAGCTGCACTTTCTTCACTAGAAGAAGCTCTGAATGCTGGTTTTGAAGACTTCAAGGTAATCAACCTACTTCAAGTTATTCCATTATCATATTGGCTAAGCATCTAACATTCTTGCAATTTTAACAGAGAATAAGAACTGATCCTGACCTGGCTAACGCAAGAGCGTCAGAGGAATTTGATCCTTTATTGAAAAGATTTGATGAATCTTTCATCAATGAGAATGCCATCAATGCCATTAAATCTCTATTTGGATTTGGTAAGAAATAACCCATTGTGTGGACAAAAGCATACAGTTTGGCTGACTAAGGAGTTGGTTGAGCAATATGGTAATTATTTCCCATGTATAACTTTATAGTTTAACTACACAGGTCCCTCATTTTTTGTCCCTTAAGCGGGATCTTCTTTTATGTACTAGTATAATCAAGCAAAATTATAAGAAACTTATTTATGATCAATAAAATTGTGCATTTCCATCACCTCCTACTTTGTTGCATGTTGTTTCCCACAAATGGCCCCCCAAAGAACCTGATTTGTTTTGAAGCAACCAGGTATGTATGAGAGGCTTGAATCAAGAGGATTGTGCTTGTTACATGTCATGGACTATTGTCCTCTTAGTTCATATAGTTGCGATTTACGAAGCAATCCTGGGCATGACTTGAGTTATAGATTATGCAGCTTGTGTTATTGCTAGGTTGTGATTCTCAAAATCTTTAACATCTATATTGATGAAATGGCACTAACTCCCTCTTTCCTTTGATGAAACTACTCGTTTTTTTATGATGTTTCATGTAGCTGTTTTTCAACCATCAATAGATACCTTTCTATAAAATTGTCAATTTTTTTATATTTTTTTTACTGTTTTCAACTTTTAATTCGTTCACAAAATCCCCTTTGTTTCTAAAATTTTACATAAACATTTCATATTTTATAAATGGATTGCAATTAAATCTCTATATTGCAAAAATTTAAAATTATTAAATATTTATACTACAATTTTTTTTTAAATAATATGGAAGTAACACAAAAGATAAACTAACATAACAAAGTTGTAGGTTTTACCAATTGGATTATTTTCTCTTATTTGATTTTGGACTTGAATTTCAATGTCTCGTTTCTCTATCGCAATGACGATTAGCCCATGACAGAATAATCAAAGTTTTATTGAAACCAATACTTCATTGAACTCATGGAAGCAGACACAAAAAGCTGGGGCTAATCAATGTAGCATAAAGTTTATTTTCTAATACTAATATAGTAATATAAGATGACTACTTAGAAAACTTCTAAACAATGTATTATGCGTATGATGAAGGTATTTGACTAGAAATGGGAAGGATGAAGTCGAATTGCAAGTCCTTTTACTGGTTCTAGCAAGGGATCATACTTAAACTTCTCATCAGGAATCACCAAATCCCAGTTGAACCGTTTCACGATATTATGCATGAACACAAGAATCTCTAGTCTAGCAAACTCTTGCCCCAAACACATTCGGGGGCCACCTCCAAATGGAACATATGAAAATGGTGTAGGCCCTGCCCCTTCAAACCTTGAAGCATCAAAAGTTTCGGGATTTGAGAAGAGTGTCAGATCCTCGTGTGATGAACCGGTGTTCCAATGCAACTGCGAGAACAGATCAACATGAGACAAGGTTCTCTCCTTTTAGCGTACACGCACTTGTTTTACTGGTCTTATATTTGTAAAAAGAGAAATTAACACCAGCAATTAGTATTGTTGAGTCTCAAAAAAAGAAGGAAGTTTTGGTCTATTTAACATAAGAAACCTCGAGTAGTTCATGGAAACAAGAACAGCAAAAAAAGATTTCAAAGATTGAAATAAGGTTAAATTAAACATCAAGTGAATTAGTGGCCTAATTTTTAAAAAAATTGTTGGCTGATGTAAGAAAAGAATATTAATAATTGACAGCAAGAAGACAAGTAAAAGTACACTATAGACTGTAACTAGTCTCTTTAGCCTTGATGTTCCATTGTGTTACAGTAATATCTTAATGGTACATATGAAAATACAAATTTGAAGCGTGAGTATGAAGTAAAGTTAAAGATGGGGTAGCATTGGCTATCTGCAATCATAAACGAGATATTCCCAAGTCCAAGGTATGATATGAAAACACTTCATGACCAAGGTGTGATTTCAATGAATGCAGAGTGAAGAAAGCATGATAATAGTATAAAAGCGTTACAAAAGAAATGAAACATACCTTCCACCCTTTAGGGATGTTATAATCAGCATAGGTGAAATCCTTTATAGCTTCTCTGTAAGCACCACTAACAGGTGGGGACAGCCTCATGACTTCAGATGCAACATTCCAAGAGTATTTCATTTTCTGAACATCTTCCGATTGCAACAATTGCTCTGCCTCTTTCGCTTGACTAATTTCAAGTTGTTCTGTCATAAAGATAACTTCAACATTTACCCTGATCAAGTTTTAGGTAAGAGTATATGGCTGAAAATTAAAGGATTTTATTACTAACCTTCAAGACATGTTCATAAACTTGAGGTAACTGTCCAAGATACTTCATGACCAATGATAACACTGATCTAGAACTATCGTGGCCAGCAAAAAGTAGAAGTATGTTATCAATAACCTTCATTTCGGTCATAAACCTTCCATTGGGGTCAGATGTAACAAGCATGTGTGATAGAAGGTCTTAAGTAGGTGATGCGCTCTTCTCCTCCAAATCCACTTTCCTTTTCTTTAAAATCATTTTAATTTCCTTCCTTATTACATCTGCAGCTTTCATTGCACGCTGAAACCTTGTTCCAGGAATGTTGAGGGGCAAGCCAATGATCCCTTTCAGAAATTTATCAAAATTTAACGAAAGCTTTGATATATGGTCAGAGTCTTCAATGCTTAAAAATAAGCAACAAGCCAATTCAAACGTTTATAGCTGTACTACGGGATAGACAAACACATGCTCCTTTCCTTCAAAATTGCAAAGTAAGAAAAATAGTATTCAACTTTGAGAAAATAGGCTATGCATTGACATTGTAAAACAACCACAATCCATCATATATGATAAGTTTTTTTACTTTTATAATAACTACCTTAAAAGTCATACCAACAGTGATTTCATATTGGTTGATCATGCTATTTTTTTTTTCCATTTCTAATGAATAACCAGTTTTATTAGTCAAAACAAAATAATATACTCAATCAACACTTTTTAATCATCAGAAAACCTGTAAAACAGGTGTCCCTCTTAGGACTACTTCTGATCTAAGAGGTTATAAATCTAATAATTTGTTTTTTTTTATTTCAGGATGAATATGAAAAGCAGAAGTTTCAAGGTTGTGTGTAAGGCCCTTCTGTTACTATCTGCTAATGCTAAATCATTATGTACCTATCGACTAACCCTTAATCATATATACAGTTGCAAGTGTTGGATTTAACCCAAATTTCATTGAAGATTGTTATTGATAGTTTTCTATAATATCGATACATATGTAAGATTTGTGTAACAGAAAATATGTGAGATTTGATAGATATGTAAAAGGTATGGGAGATATTTGAAAGATATGAGAGATTTGAAAAATATGTAAGAGTCCTATTAGAGATTTATTTTAATAGGAAATTGGGTAAGTTTTGATAATAAATTTGATTCTTCTCATCTATGGAAGTAGGCAAGTTGGGCTGGACCACTATAAATTGTTTATGATTTGTTTGTGATGCTTTTACCCACTCACTAGTAGTTATGAAAGCATATGAAAAGAGGATATGATATTTCCCAAGGATATGTATTCCCCACCACCAAGGATGGAAGAAGGGCCACAAAGAACAAGGTATTATTTAAGTACCATTAGTATTGATCTAATTGTAAGTCTTACGTAGCACAATTCTCATATGAACTATAACTACCCAATAGAATTTAGTTGTTATATAACATTTCTTACCTTCCCAATATGTGTCTATCTGGCGCTGAGCAACGCTATCCATTTTTGGCAAGTAGTTTCTGAGTGTCTACGAGGACGAGCCTGGCACAGCGGTAAAGTTGTATCTTAGTGACTTGTTGGTCATGAGTTCAAATTCGAAAACAGTCTCTTTACACATACAAGGGTAAGGGTAAGACTGCGTACAATATATCTCTCTTATACCTGCACATAGTGTGGAACTTCTGGGCAGTACGTAGTTTTTTTGTTTTTTTTTTAAGTTTCTGAGTGTTTCTGCATTAAGAAAGCTCATGAGCAACCTTCTCACCATCTTTGCCTCATCACCAACCTTATTAACCAAGGACAACCTTAACAACCTCCTCACCGAACTAGGCCACCACACTTGGGCATTCTTGTTCTCATTGCTGAATAGGAACTTGTTCCCAGCTGGCCCGCAAAGCACAACAACAGGATCTCCAAACATTGAAGTCTTGAACACCCTGGAGTCATATTTCTCCACTCTTTCTTGTATGAACCTTAACACGTTTCCCTCATTCATTGTACGCAGAAACTCCAAGGTTTCTCCAACAACAGGCCATCCTAATCTTCCAGGAGGAAGATAGAGGTTTGGATGTTTCCTGAGTCTGTCAGCTTTCGTGATGAAATGAAGAGAAAGGACAAAGAATGCCGAAACTGCTGGCAAGACTACAAGATTGGTCACCTCCATAAGATTTAGTGTCCTTAAGACCTTAACTATTGATGAAGGACACAAGACAACGGAGAGTATGAAACACAATTCTGGGAACCAGGAAAACTAAGGTGTAAGATGGATGACAGAGAGATTGCTCTTTGGGGCGGGACAGAATGAACCAGATAAGGTATATAAATGGAATTTAATTTTCTTATATTATCTATGTAAAATTGTAAATGTAACACTGTGTAACAAATAGAAATCATTTTTAATTGTTTGAGTAATTATTATAAAAGTTAATTAAATTTTTTTCGTGGAAAAAAGTTTCACATATCCGAAAGTTATAACACTAATACCAGAAAAGTTGAATATTAGTTAAGAAATAATTTTTCTCTCCACAAATATTACTCTATTTACATTGTCAAAAATAAGTCAATAAATTTAATAACTTAGCATACATATGGCTTTGTCATAAGAATCTATATAGTGATGATGTTTTGTCTCCTGTTTTTATAATTTGACCCACCTACCTCAAATTTTTAAGTTTTCATAATTTTTTTAATCTTTTATTGACTAGTTTCTTTTTTATATTTTGTTTCTTTTATGCTTTATTTGATTGAACATTTTTTTGTTTATTTTATTTTATAGAATAAGATATGTTTTTAGTTTTTTTTTAAAAATTTGAAATTCAATTTTAATCTTTTTTAAAAAAATTATCTATTTTTCATTCTTTTAATTTTGAAATACATCACTAGTTTTCTTTAAACTGGTTTAGATATATAGCGCTTCGAAGATAAAAAAAATATTTTAAAAATAGAAAGACGAGACAAATTCTTTTAGAAAATCTAAAACAGAACTTTTAGACAAATTATAAGAAACTTATTTATGATCAATAGAATTGTGCATTTCCATCACTTCCCACTTTGTTGCGTGTTGTTTCCTTCAAATGGCCCCAAGAAGAACCTGATTTGTTTTTCAACGAAGGGGATTGTCCTTATTGCATGTCATGGACTATTGTCCTTAGTCACCATCGTTACGAAGCAATCCTGGGCATGACTTAAGTTATATTTGTGCAGCTTGTATTTATTATTTCTAGGTTGTGATTCCCAAAATCTTTACTTATCTTCATGAAATGGCCCCCTTTCTTTTGATGAAATTACATTTTTTTTATTATGTTTTTCACGTAGCTGTTTTTCAACCATCAACAGCTACCTTTTTATAAATTTGTCAAAAATATTTGTTTTACTGAATACAACTTTTAATTCGTTATATAAAATTCCCTTTGTTTCTAAAGCTTTAAATAAACATTTTCATATTTTGAATGGATTTCAATTAAATCTCTATTAGAGCAAAAATTTAAAATATTTAGACTACAATTTTTTAAAAATAATATTGGAGTAACACAAAAAAAAATAGCATAAAAAAGTTATAACTTTTATTAATTGGATTATTTCAAATTAGAGCTCTCTTAGCATTCAACTTGAGAGCACAATTTGGATTTGAAAGCAACACCAACGGTAACTCCTGTTTTAAAAAAAATCCCATGACAAACAAGAAAATATATTTGTCTCCTTTGCGTAAAACTCTTCTATACTTGGTTCCTAGGATTCAATTGTCTGAATTGGTTTGTCTAGGTTGTGCAACGTGCAATTTTAGTCTTTTGTCAGTTTTTCGTTAACTATTTAATGTTTTTTTGTTGAGGACTGATATAGCAGATGATATCACATGTGAAAGGAAAAGAATTTGTCAAAGCACTAAAGTAGAGATGGAGTTTTATAATAAAAATAGAGATGAAGAGGGGGGAAATAACATAAAAAACCATTACGTTTTCCTGGTGTTTGGTTTGCAGACAAAAGTATTGCCTCATATTCTTTAGGAATTCATCAGATTTTCTTATTTGGTTTTGTACTTGAATTTTAATGTCTCGTCTCGCAACCACAATTAACTCCAAAAAACTAGCATCAAGAAAGCATAGACATTTGTTAAAAAAAAAAAAAAAGAAAGCATAGACATGAACTAGATACATAACAGAAGAATCAAAGGTTTATTGAAACGAATACATCATAGAACTCATGGAAGCAGTTACAAAATGCTGCTAATCGATGTAGCAGAAAGTTTTATTCAAATACTAATATAGCAATATAAGATGACTATTTAGAAAGCTTCTAATCAAATGTTATATAAGATATCTACTTAGAAAACTTCTAATCTATGTATTATGCGTATGATGAAGGTGTTTGACTAGAAATGGGAAGGATGAAGTCGAATTGCAAGTCCTTTTACTGGTTCTAGCATGGGATCATACTTGAACTTCTCATCAGGAATCACCAAATCCCACTTGAACCGTTTCACGATATTATGCATGAACACAAGAATCTCTAGTCTAGCAAACTCTTGCCCCAAACACATTCGGGGGCCACCTTCAAATGGAACATATGAAAAGGGTGTAGGCCCTGCCCCTTCAAACCTTGAAGAATCAAAAGTTTCAGGATTCGAGAAGAGTGTTGGGTCCTTGTGTGATGAACTAGTATTCCAATGCAGCTGTCAAAAAGGATTATATATGACATGATCAACACGAGACAAGGTTCTCTCCTTCTAGGATACTAGCACCTCTTTTACCCTTTTACTGTATATTATATTTGTAAAGAAGCAATGCTTTTCAGAATTTTTTGTCACCAACAATCGGTACTTCAGTATTTTTAGCCTCAAAAGAATGAAGGCTGGTTTCGGTCTAATGTAACATAAGAAACATCAAATAGTTCATAGAAACAAGAACTGAAAAAGAAGAAAAAAAAGAAAAAAAAAAAAGATAACAGAGACTTAAAAGATTGAAACCACAGTTAAATTAAACATCAACTGAACTAGTTGCTTGATTTAAAATATTGTTGGTCGATATAAGAACAGAATACTAACAATTGATAGTAATATGACAAGTTTTAGAAGTATAGACTGTAATGTAACTAGTCCCTTTAGCCTTGCTGTTATGTTACAGGATACATGAAAATACAAAATTTGAAGCGTGTGTATGAAGTTAAAAAGGGGTAGCATTTGGCTATTTGAAATCATAAACGAGATATTTTCCCAAGTCCAAGGTGTGATATGAAAATACTTCATGACCAAGGTGTGATTCCAATGAAGCAGAGTGAAAAAAGCAAGATAGTAGTAAAAAAGCATAACAAAAGATATGAAACATACCTTCCACCCTTTGGGGATGTTATAATCAGCATAGGTGAAATCCTTTATAGCTTCTCTGTAAGCACCACTCACTGGTGGGGACAGCCTCATGACTTCAGATGCAACATTCCAAGAGTATTTCATTTTCTGAACATCTTCCCATTGCAACAATTGCCCTGCCTCTTTCGCTTGACTAATTTCAAGTTGTTCTGTCATAAAGATAACTTCAACATTTATCCTTATCTAGGTTTAGGTAAGAGTATATTGCTAAAATTAAAGGCGTGAAAATAGTTGTCAGCAATAGCTTGCTACAACAATTTTCTTTATACTACACAAAAGTAAACAAACATGTTCAAGGATTTTATTACTAACCTTCCAAAACATGTTCATAAACTTGAGGCAATTGTCCAAGATACTTCATGACCAATGATAACACTGATCTAGAAGTATCGTGACCGGCAAAAAGTAGAAGAAGAATGTTATCAATAATCGCCATTTCAGTCATAAACCTTCCACTGGGGTCAGATGCAAGTCATGCAACAAGCATATGTGATAGAAGGTCCTGAGTAGGTGATACCCTCTTCTCTTCCAAATCCACTTTCCTTTTCTTTAGAATAATTTTAATTTCTTTCCTTATTACATCTGCAGCTTTCATTGCCCGATAAAACCTTGTTCCAGGAACGTTGAGGGGAAAACCAATGATCCCTTTCAGAAATTCATCAAAATTTAACGAAAGCTTTGATATGTGGTCAGAGTCTTCAATGCTTAAAAATAAGCAACAAGCCAATTCAAATGTGTATAGTTGTACTATTGGATAGACAAACACCTGCTCCTTTCCTTCAAAATTGCAAAGTAACAAAAGTATTTATTATTAAACTATTGATCACAAGTATTCTTTTCTTTTTTATTTCTAATGAATAACCAGTGTTATTAATCAAAACAAAATAATTTAGTTAATCAACAATGTTTAATCATCAGAAAACTTGTCAAACAGGTGGCCCTCTTAACTCTTAAGACTATTTCTGAGCTCAGAGAACATAAATTTAATAATTTTTTATTTCAGGATGAATGTGAAACAAAAGTTTCTAGCTTGTATAAGAACCTTATGTACCTGCCTGCTAGTATTGGATTTAACCCAAATTTCGGTGAAGATTGTTATTGATAGTTTGCTATACTATCGATACATATGTAAGATTTGTTTCACAGACTGAATATATGTAGATTTGAGAGATATGAAAGAAGTATGGGAGATATTTGAAATATGCGAGAGACTTGAAAAATATGCAAGAGTCCTATTAGAGATTTGTTTTAATAGGAAATTAGGCAAGTTTTGTAAGGATGGGTCGTGAGAATGAAAATAAGAGTGTGAGGGAGAGATTGCATTGCAATAAATTCTACAAGCTAGATTTGTTTGGATTATAGCAGTTTTCTGCTCCACACTTGGCTACCCAGCGTTTACCGTGGCATGATAACTGGCACACCAGAGGAGGTGTGCCCTTCCCTGTCCTCTCAATGCTCTAACGCCCTCACCAGATATGGACCTGTCTCAATTTATTCTTCTCATCTATGGAAGTAGGCAAGTTGGGCTGGAGCACTATAAATTGTTTATGATTTGTTTGTGATACTTTTACCCACTCTAGTAGTTATGTGAGCATGTGAAGAAAGGATAAAATATTTTCCAATAATGTTGAAGAGGATGTGGTATTCCCCACCAAGATTGAAGAAGGGCCACTTAGAGTAAGTTACCTCTATCTCTATCAATCTCTTGCTTGATCATTGATTCATAAATTTAATCAACAAGGTGTCATTTAACCATCATTTAGTATTGTTCTAATTGTAAGTCTTTGGTAGCACATATGACCTACCCAACACAGTTTAGCTGTTATGTAACATTTCTTACCTTGCCAATATGTATCTATATGGCGCTGAGCAATGCTATCCATTTTTGGCAAGTAGTTTCTGAGTGTTTCTGCATTAAGAAAGCTCATGAGCAACCTTCTCACCATCTTTGCCTCATCACCAACCTTATTAACCAGGGACAACCTTAACAGCTTCCTTACTGAATTAGGCCACCATACTTGAACATTCTTGTTCTCATTGCTAAATAGAAACTTGTTCCCAACTGGCCCGCAAAACACAACAACAGGGTCTCCAAACATCGAAGTTTTGAACACCCTGGAGTCATATTTCTCCTTTCTCTCTTGGATGAACCTTAACACGTTGCCCTCATTCATTGTACGCCGAAACTCCAAGGTTTCTCCAATAACAGGCCATCCTAATCTTCCAGGAGGAAGATTGAGGTTTGGATGTTTTCTGAGTCTGAAAACTTTAGTGATGAAATATAGACAAAGGACAAAGAATGCCAAAACTGCTGGCAGGACAAGGTTGGTCACCTCCATAAGATTTAGTGTCCTTAAGACCTTAACTATTGATGAAGAGTACAAGACAACAGAGAGTATAAAAGACAATTCAGGGAACCAGGAAAACTGAGGTGTAAGATGGATGAAAGGCAGAAAGAGTTTGCGCTTTGGAATATGACTGAACCAGAGAAGTTCAAGTTATATAACTTAAAAGCACTTGAACTCTGAACTAAAATTTCAGTTTATGTTCATCCTGGTTTTTGTTTTAAAGCAAAATAGTTGGTCCTCCAATTACAAAACATGAAAGTGACACTTCAATATTAATGTATCTTACCCTTTTGCTCCCATGAAAATTAGTCCTTGATGGCATCACTATAACGACCATTAAAGGACTAAATTGAATATTTACTTAACATTTTGTATCTTACCCTTTTGCTCCAATGAAAATCAATCAAGAGGAATAAAGCTTAAGAAAGTAAACATTGTATTACCGAAGTTGTACATATGGATACAACTAGTGAACCGACAAATGGAAGCACTAGAGAAAATGGGAGGAAAGGCTTAGTGGGATACATGATAGACCATGGCTTCGTCAAAGATACTAATCTCTTTGTTGGGACGATATTTAGCTTTGTACCATAACATTTGTGACCTGCGGCATTGCCATTATTAGACACGTGGTCAGATGAAAGCTATGCCATATAAGTCCATAATGATAAAATGATAATGTTTTTGTCTATCACTTCCCCGCTCTTCTGTACCTGTACCGCTGATGACGTTCTGTCATGTGCAATGGTTAGCAACTTCTATCCATACTGATGATAAAATAATATTATTGCGATTAAAAAAAAAAGTAAAAAATAAAATCAGAGAGTTTTTATTAATGAGTAAATAATGGCTGAGAAACAAGAAATAATTAGGTGCACGTCATCCATGATTTCTGCCAATAATCATGTAATACTAAATAATTGATTAAGATTCCTTAAATTAAAAGATGATACAATTAATTCTTATTAGGTAATTAATGAGTATATCTTTAATTTAGTTAATATATCTTTGATTGTCCATGTGTCACATGATTATTGATTGGAACCATCGATAATGTGGTAGTCTTGAAACACTTAATAATTTTTTGAAACAACGCTTAGAGTATAATGATGATAATAACCTGACTTGTCTTGTCGTGCAAGTATTTGCATGTTACATAGGTGGAATAAATATTGCAAAACGATAATTCTCAAAAAAGTACAGTTGACATTGATTAATTGGTTTTTTTTTTATAATTATTCAATTTACTAGGGAAAATGGATAGTGACTAATCTAGTGTTCATTTAGAAGATAAGTAAAATTTAATAAATAATTATTTTCACCAATAATCAAATTCGAGTATTACTCAAATGATTCAATCTTAACTTTAACATATTAATCACTTGTGTTCAATCACTTGATTAATTGATTTCTTCGATTGATAGAAAAGAAAGAAATAGAATTGATGAAAGAAAAAGTTAAATATAAAGTAACTTATAAAAAAAAGCATTAGATTAAACAAAAATAAAGAAAAGATCAAGATAGACATGAGTATGAGTATGTATATTAAATTATGTCTGATAATGTACAACTATGATAATTTTAATAAATAGATGATAATAATATTTTTAAAATTTTAACTTAAGGTTGTATATACTGAACCTTGAAAAAAATTATGTTGTGTTCAAAATTTAAATAAATTCATAATTATAATTATGTTTTAAAATATATTAAATTTTAAGTGTACAAACTTAAAGATTATAAAATTATTTATATTTTTAATACGAATAATGTGAATCAACTAGTGATTTATGAGCCAGTTTTTAACCCATTAATTTAGTGATGTCATCAAATCAGAAGATTCATCCGACTCTCATAACATTGACTATAATAATACATGGTACGTTAATAGGTGCCTGCTATAACATGTAAATGAGCACAACAACGTACCCTTGAACTGAATATCCTTTAATTTTACGTGGTGACCCAAGATGACCCACCCACACTTACAGAGAATGGGAAGGAGATTTTGTGATTCATGATAACCCCCACCTACGTGTCCCATTTATTAAAGGAAATATCCCTGTCCATACTGAGCCTATGGAAAGTGACGAATCCAGGTCAGATTGATTGGTAGAGTAAAGATACGTTGGCTAGATTGTGTTGGCTCTATCCTCGTTTGGCTAGAATTTTAATTCAATCATCCATCATGGTTGTTTAATACGATAAATGAAGTGGATGATAAATGTTTCAATACACAAATTATTTTTTGATCTCGTTTTTTCTCGAACGCATTGATCGAGTTACAACATACTAGTTAGTACTTACATTTTAGTCTCTAATGTCACGTTCAATCTCATTTACTTCTATTAATTCAAAGTCCATTTAACTAATAAGTCACTACATAAATATTATTTGTCACGTTCCCTTATGACTTTATAGTTTTCAAATATCTTATAAAACCGTCAGCCTGAATTCAAGTGTGGCATAAAAAAACTATATATAAATATTAATTTTTGCTTTTAGTCATTCATGATCATTTTTTCTTGTCTTTAATTATTCGAGTATCTTTATACTTTCAAATTGAAACATTCCATCTCTTTGAAGATATTGAAGTTGCTCTAAATAGAGCTATTTTTATTTTAATAATCATATTAGAGTATTTTGACTTTTTAGTAATATTCTAAAATATTTATACAAAACTCTATTCTTTAGATTAATTTTGCGACTAATTTTCAAAACTTTGTTATGCTTAAAACTTTTAATGATATCTTACATGAAAATTGAATCTAAATCTCTTTCATAAAACTCGGCTTATATTATTAACGGAGTCATATTCATTTGGTATTGTTATTATAGTTTTAGTATATATAAACATGAGCACAGACAAATACACACCTTAACAAGTGAAGTTTTCTACAACGTGAATTTAATTTAATTCTGAAATACCGGATTCTTATCAATAAAATGTTTGCCCAATCAAATCATCCCAGAAGTTATGGACCTCAGCCTCATACAGTTGGCTCTGATTAGAGATTCGTGGAGGGACTAATGGACGAATCAAGTGGTGACAAAGTTGATGGTTTCGTTTTGAAAAGTGAAAACATGTGCTGTTGAACCTTTGAAACGTACTTCTGTGGTTGAGATTATCCAAGACAAATTGTATTGTATTTGTCTACTCCTACATCATCATTGTGAGGAAGACATGACGTTCACAATTTGGAGGAAGCTTTAGTGAACTCTCTCTCTATATATACATGCCATTATCCTTTTGTCTAATTTAGAAATATGCCATTTTTAGCAACAATTCTGTGCAGACCCACTATTCAAGGCCTCCATCATTTGAGTTTTATTTCTTGCCAAAACACTAATTTTATAACCAATGTATTTAAAAATAATTATAGTTTGAGTTTTATAACCAAAACACTATTCAAGGCCTCGATCGTTTGAGTTTTATTTTGTTAAAGTATTCTAGAGTAAGAGGTCATGGAAAATAAATTATTTAAGCTAGAGGGAGTAAATTGGTTTACAGGCTCCTACAAGATTACTTCAAAAGAAGAAAACCTGGGAACAAGATCTAAAAAAATCTTATAATTTGTGTATACATATAAATGGATTTGAAGATAACCAACGAAAGTTTTCACAAGCAGCCATAAATTTTTTATAACAAAAATGCTGGGCAGAGATGTTTATGAGTTTCTTTGGGTATGCATAATTAAGCATGATTCAATTAACGCGAGCGGGAATCAATTGTTCTGCCTCTCACTATAAAGCATGCAAATGGGGAAATTTTCTCTAAAAGAAAAAAAGTAAATCATTTTGAATTGAGGATTGTGTCAATGAATAAAAAGATGCAACAACAAAAATCCATAATATTCAAGATTGCAAACACAATATCATATAAGGAAATTCAAATAGAAGCAATACATGTTAATCGGGGGGCTATATATCTATGAATGATTAGTACTATTCAATTTCTTTTTGAGGTCTATAGAATATAGAACCTTTGCCTTGCAATTGTTTGCATCCCATACGGCATGCCTTTTGGCACTCTGAATCTGCTGCGAATTTTATCTTCATGCATATCTTCATGCATTTACCAAAACATGCCGTTACGGGTATCTTGCCACGTTCAACTTCGTGACCTGTTGCTGAATCTACTACCACCACCACCAACGGCATGAATAGAACCAAGAGCACCGCCAAACCTAAGGATTTGTAAACCATTGTATTGTTTTGCTGTGTGCCAAAGAAATGCAAATGTATCGAAATGTATGTAAAATGGAAATTTCCTTGGAATGTTGCGTGTGTGTGGTGAAAAATCAATTGGTTGACTTTGTTCCAAATTGGGTTTAGGAATTTGTTTTCCAAAATTAAAAATTATTGGAATTTGGAATCACGAGCACGGTAAAGAAGTTGTATAGTACTCAACGAAGATTAATCATGGACACTCCAAATAATAATAATAATAATTTATTATTATAAGAAGATAAATCATTAACTTGGTAAAAAAAACAAATAATATAGCAAAACAAAATCAATACAATAATTTATTTAATTACATATAAGATAATATATTGAACGACATACAGTTGTTAAGCATAACCACCATATAGCAATTAAACAGTTAAATAAAAAAATTAGTCATTCTAAAAGGTTCTATTTTAATTAACAATTAAAACAATAATTAATTAAACTTGTCATTGAAAAAACTTTCAATTTTTGGATGTGTTAATTTGACGGCGATAATAGCATTAATGTTGGAATAAGAAGGAAAAAAGAAAAAAAAAACCTTCAATTAATTGCGGTGAACGTGGATCGAACACGTGACCTTCAGATCTTCAGTCTGACGCTCTCCCAACTGAGCTATCCCCGCTCGCTATGCAGTTAAGAGTTAATATGAGTTTAATAATTTATACATCCTCTTGGCTTACAACCATAAAGATTATCCTAAAAAAAATAACAGAAACAAAAAGTTGCGATATTCATTTCTCCCTTTACAATATATTGACCCTTATTTAGTTTTAGTTACTTATATAATAATAGTATAAGCAGTAAAACCAAAATCGGTACGCCTTTAAAATTGGGAAAAGTCTTGCTTTGACATATTAAAACAAACTATTATGTATAATGAATTTATTTATTTTTATAATAATTATATTAAAAGTTATATATGTTGATTTTTTATTAGTGTATAGTGATTAATTTTAAAATATAAAATTGTTATGTTGGTATTATAAGTGTTCATAAAATATTCAAATTAACACATTGTTAAACTTAAACTTTTTAAATAAGTTTTAAGTTTAAGTCTTATAAAATAAATAAATAAATAGATTTAAAGAAGAGACGCGAAGTATGGTTAATCAGATTTTCTTGAAAAAAAATAGCTATCAATTTTGTTTTGAATTAACTTGGATGAAATTTAAATGTTAAACTAAACAAATTAGATAGTGAATTAGAGAAAATTGAAATGACTATATAGTTGATTTTTTTCATAGAAAAATTGATTCTATCTGTTTCAGAGACTTCCCTATCGGTACATCCGATCCATAATAAGAGAACTGGAGTGGAGTGGAAAGAGAAAATAATAATTATAGCACGTGATGTGATGAAAATTAAAGAGATAAAAATAAATAAATTTGGGTAGGAATGAGATGGAAGAAAAATATGTTGATTTATACTACTAAAATATACATGAAAGTAAAAGATTTAAATAATCTTTATAGTTATTAAAAAAATTCAAATATACATACTCATACATTTTGTTTATCTCATGTTGTTATATTAAAGAGGTTTCTTATTTTTATTTTTTATAATATTTTATAATTATTTATGTCTATTTTTAGACTTAGACAAATCTTACTAGATGAATAAAGTAAGTTAAATATTAAACTTCAATTTATTATGTATTAATCATGTGATTTTGCATATTTCATTATTAATAAATATTACTCAAATGTTTATTTCTATTAAATAAAGACAATAACATTCAATATAAAATTGTGCGTTAGATGGACACAAGAAATAAAATTCAAGTAAAATTTGTTACTTTTTTGCAATTGTTTGTGTATTTTCATACATGCATAAATCATATTTGATGAAAAACACAAGTTAAATATTATTGTTGATATATTAATTTTATTATAATTTTGCATATTTCAAAAGCATTCTTAGTAAATATTAATCTATAGTTTATTTTTAATAAATAAAAACAACAGCATTTACGATAAAATTGTGTTATTAATTTATATTAAAAAAAGAAAGTAAAATTTGTCATTTTTTAGTAATTATTTATCTTTATTTTCACACCTAGGGTAATCATTTTGAGTGAATAAGACAAATTAAATAAATCTTTCGATTTTATAATGTATGTTTATGAACTTAAATACTACAAATATTGTATTAATTCTATTATGATTTTGCATATTTCAAATATATTTTTAGTAAATATTATTTATTTTTATTAAATAAATAAATAAATTTAAAATAAAACTATTACATTAGTTAAATAAAAAAATTAAAAGTTGTTATATTATTTGACAGACGTCTATATTTATTTTACAGTTTAATAAAAAAAATTCAAATAAAAACGCACAAATCATATGTTTAAAAAATCTAGTTATTGGATTCTGTTTGAGAGATAATTATAATCACTTCATGAAAGTTAAATCATCATCATTAATGATTTTTCAATCCCTAGAGATGTTGAAGGTAGAACCCTCTTGAATGTCATCATTTGACTGTAGAACCTACAAATAAAAAATGTAGACAGTTTCAACTCTTATAATGTAGACAGTTTCGATTTTCATGTAATTATGAATAAATATAATCAACAATTCCTTTCAAAATTTTACTCTTCTTCTCATCAGTTTTATTACATATCCAGTATTATTTCAAACATTTTGAAGAAAATGATATAATTATGTTTTCTTAAAAAAAATCTAGTTAGTAATCAACAATTATATGTACATTTTTTAGCCTAACGTGTGCCCAATGAGACTGGTCAACTCCACGAAGAAGAAAGAAATGCGAAGAGTAAAGCCGGGGGAGGAGATAAGAAGCGAGTAGGTAGGTCAAATTTTGCACATGTTGAGATGAGAGAGAGAGGGGAAAGGAAAGAGGAATCGAGATGGTGTGGAACAGCATGATGGTGTTGAGAGTGGCACGTGTCTCTGCTCAAGCGTGGCAATGCATTGCGGAGCCTCTGAGCAGTGAGCAGATATTGGATCTGGTTTGCTGTTTCCCTCTCCATCAACTCGCTTACTCTCTCTACTCCTTTTTCTGCGCTCCTCACTCCAATTATTCCTATTTCCCTTCTTACTCCGACTCCGACCACGATCATTCTTCCGATTACGATTACTATTACCAATCGTATTCAGACTGAAACCAAACCAAATTAGGTACTATTGCCAATCCAAATTTCTCTAAGAATGCTTTTATTCAAATTCCATCGTTATTGTTAAATTATGTTGAATCTCTTTTCTAAGCCTGATGTTGTTGTCATTTATGATTTATGGTGTAAGAGGAATCATTTTACTAGAGAGGAAGGAACATCTACATATTGAATGTTTTTTTTCTCCATTGCAAATATTAGATGTTAATTATTACTATTTTTGTTGATAGGAGAATCGAACCAACGACCTTTCTTTTCTTACAGTCTCTTTTTACAACCAAACCAACCTTATAACTCTACATATTTTATGCCTATTAGTGATGAAGCTCAAGTAAGCATAACATCTTAACAAATTCCATTGCAGACCATCTTAAATCGAACAGGTTGATATTTTGAGCCTAATCCTCCTTTGTGTATCTTCTTGACTTTTGTTGTTGCTGGAGTGAGTTACAAGTGTTTTTAATAATAATTACAGAAACGAATTGCTCATTGTCTTGAGAGTATCATTCCCTCATCTCAGAATAAGGGAATTCCAAACAGAATAAGAGGAGTGAGAATTTCGTTCATTTTTCCATTACTTTTCCCATCAAGCAAAGCCATTCCAATGAATCTAAAGTTAGCTAATTGGTTCGTACAGAAATTCACAGAATGTCATTTCCACACTAGTGTTGTCATCACAAGAGTTGCTATGGTTGGAAATGTTATCTAATAACCTGCATTCTGTATTCACCTTGATTCATTACTCAATAGATCTAAGTTCTTGTGACTACTCTTGCAGTTAAACAAATTTTGACAAGTTGCTAGAAATTTTGAGTTTATATATTAAGAAATGCTGCTTAAATTTCTTCGATGAAATGTTGTGTTCTTTTTGGGAATTTAGATTATAAGAAGGATTTTTTGCTTTGTATTTGTCCAAATTCTGGGATAATTTGCTGCGAGTTATTGTCGTTAGACTCTTTATTATGTCTCTTCTGACTATGCTTTATGCCCTTTTGACAGGAATTTGCCTGCTAATTATCTCCATGAAGTGATGTATTGATAGACTTTGGGTGGTAAGACACGAGATCCTCAATTGCAGTCTCTGGTTTCTCAGTCAGTTCCTTATCTGATGATGAAAGTTTTTTTCTGTCTGTTTTTCGAGGACTTTAGTAGTGTTCAAGCTGCCTCCATTGTATAAAAGCATCTTTTACACTTAGATTCTTGTGGTTGATTGATTGATCTCTTCACATTTTATACCCTTGTAAAGAGTGATTTGTGAGTGCTAATATATAATTTTAAACTGCCCTTGAAAGGGAGTGTTGTGATATAGTTACTTCAAACCTGAACTTTGTATAGTATATAGTATTTACCTTCAATCATCACATATTTCAGAAAAAATTGACCTTTTTTATACTTTTTTCTTTCCTTTAACATGAGGTCGTTGTGAGGCTCATTTGCTCATGAAGCTAAAGAATCAATGGTAGCAGTACCAGAATTCAAAACTAGGATGTGCAGTATTCCTCTCAAGTGTTTTTGGTCCGAAGAAAGATGACTATTATTCTCAAGATTTTGAATGAAAGGAAAAATGAGAGGGCAAAATTTTCTTCCCTTCAATCATCTGGAGGATGTTGACAAAATTATTCTCAAGATTTTAGTAAAAAATTATGTCTTTTAAGATTTTAGTAAAAAAATTGTTCTCCTACTTACATACAATATTGTGGTCATATAACGTAAGATCTCCATATATACCAGATCGGGGAAATGAGATAGTAAATTATGTGAACTTCTATTAATCACATCACCACTTAATGGAAAATCTTAATGCAAGCAATAAAACAAAAATAACAATAAGGAGGAGGAGAAAGAAATTGAACAATTTTTTTTACAAAAGAACAAAACAAAATCGATACTATATAAGGGATAAAAAAAACCTTATTAAGTCTATTGAATTTGACTCCTTAATTTGTACTCTTACAAGTCACATCATTTAATTTTTTTTCTCTATTTTAAATCATATATTTTGATGTATTATGATACATTTTAGTGTCAGATGCAGAAATATTTGCTAATTGTATTAATCATTAATTTTTATCAAGAATTTTGGTTATTCACTTTTAATGGAATCTCTTTTTTCAATCACATTTTTTATATTTACGATATTCAAACTCAAGATTTTATTTAATGGAATTGAGTCCAGTATCATTAGAATCAACTACTTATTAGTTTGTGTTATGATACATGTTTTCAACTAAACTAAATTAATATTAATTTTTAAATTAATTATTTAACTAAATGAGATTATTAATTTCTTTATTTTTTGTAGTTAATATTTAAATTTCATCAATCAATATTAAATATAATAAGATAGATGTAAATCATTGTTAAAATATAATTATATCATTTTTTTAGATTTTTAAAATTCAAATATTTGAATATCTATTTTTATATTTTAAATTTATTGTATTTTATTATTATTATTAAAATAAATTTTCTATAAGTTAAATTAATTATTAATTATTAATTATATTTAATTTTGACACTTTTACAAAATTATCCATATAATAATAATACACGGGGTGCTTATTACTTGTGTTTCATTTTTTATCGGTAAATATTAATTATTAAATATTAATTTTTGTTTAGGGAAATAAAATCCACAACCTTTTCCTCCCTCCCTTTTTTTTCATTAAATCAATTTTATAACTCTACTTGAATTTCATATTTTCAAGTCAAATTAAACTAATTAAGATTCTTTCTAGATTTCTTATACTCCTTTCATCCCTACTTATAAGACATAGTTAACTAATTTATCCTTATTATGAAATTTAGTTAATTTAGTTATTAACATTAAATTTGTATATAATTATAATATTTTAAATTTATCGTTAATTTTATTGAGAATTTATTCTTTTTCTCCAATCTCCAAAGGAAAGAGAAAGAGTCTGTTCAAGATATTTAAGTATAAAAATAATTAATACACAAAAAATATAAAATGAAGTCTTATAAGAGACAAAAAAAATTATTGACTATGTCTTATAAATAAGATAAGAAAGAGTTTTTTTTTTTTGTCTAGACCACAAGTATTTTTTGCTAGAAACAATTCTATTCAAGCTAGGTGTCCAATATGGATGCTAGAACTCTCCCTCCAAGTATTTAACACAATTACATTCCTCTTATTGGATAAACTAATTTATTAAATGAATTTTTTTATAGGCATAGTCATAAATCTGAATCTGAATAGTTAAAATATATGGAATTTGAATTGATTAATTATAATGATAAGTTATTTAGAAGATATGAAAATATTTTTTTATCTGTTTGAGTCTTTGAGAAGATGTAAAATTGGAAAATGGAAGATTTTGGATACAAATATTTAATTTTATGTTCTATTTATTTGTTGAATATTAAATATATTATAAAGATTATATCTTTTGGTAAAAGTATATTATAATCATGAAATTTCGTTCAAATAATATATATTAATATGACATAATCAATTTTATTTGGTAACCTCAAATCATGATGGATCGATAAGTCGTATTATCGAGAAAACTCGAGATTGAAATATATGTCTTAATATAATAATGAGGACATAAATTATTGGCTAAATTACCGTCCATAATCTGCGAAGTCCAGTGCCCAAAAGGATAAATTAATGTTATTCTTGATTGAGGCTCTTACTACTATTTGATTTAGTCATTAATATCATTATTATTTCTGATTACATTTTTCCTCTCCAATAGTGTACTCTTATAGAATATATAGATTCTCATCCTTTGTCCACTTTTCACTTCACAAGCACCTTCTAGCTAGCTCCATTTAGATTATTTGATAACTAAAGTACAGTAGTATCATTTTTTTTTTTATCTCAAAAGATGAAGGTCCTATTTGCCGTCCTTCTAAACTTTGTTATTGCTTCACCTAATTTGTGTGCTAGAGTAAGGCCTGAGGCAAGTCCTAGCTTCAATGTTGTTAGCTACGGTGCCAAGGGGGATGGCAAAACTGATGATTCACAGGTATTATTTTCCTAGTTTTATATAATTGTCTTTATAAATGAGGCTATATATACATATATGATGCTACATTAAACCTATTTGGCAATACTTGTAAAGGCTTTTGTGAAAGCATGGCAAGACGTGTGTGGTGCAACTCAGGAGACTGCAACGCTTGACATACCGGGGGAAAAAACATTCATGTTGCAACCTGTGTCGTTTCAGGGTCCGTGCAAACCAGCAACCATTAAGATTGAGGTAAATCATAGTAATGAATTACTTACAGTACATATAAATCTGTGAATATATGCATATGCCTTAATTCAACACACACACACACACACACACATATATATATATGTGATATTCTTTATTAATTAATCCTCATTTGAATCGCAGCTTGAGGGGACTATCATTGCCCCAGAAAGCGTTGGCGCTTGGAAATGGCCAAATGGCGATAGGAAATGGATCCAATTCTCGAACATAAATGGCCTTGTAATCAATGGAGGACAAGGAGGACAATTTGATGGCCAAGGTGATGCATGGTGGAATGATGTCTCTAATAGGCCCACTGTACGTTGAAAATTAGTAAAATCATGCCTTAATTACTCTTCTTCTAATTCATACCCTAAAATCTTATATTAATTTCATTCATTCAAATACATATGTGCATGTGCATGCAGGCTCTTCAATTCCATAACTGTGGAAATCTAAGTCTTAGCGCCACGACTCACATCAACAGCCCGAGAAATCATATAAGCATAGATATGTGCAATGGCGTACTCATTTCCAATATTTATATCATTGCACCAATGCAGAGTCCAAACACCGACGGGATAGATATCTCAGCATCATCCAACATCTTAATTCAGAATTCCACCATTAAAACCGGTGATGACTGCATTGCCATTATTTCCGGTTCGTCCCTGATCAACATAAATCGTATTTTTTGTGGACCTGGTCATGGCATAAGGTGAGTTCAATTCAAGTCAATTTCCACGTTATTATCAAGTATATATAACATGAACCAAGGAGTTTAATTTAATTGGTTAAGCAGGTGTGTAACTGTTGCAAATTCTTGTTCTCGGTGGTGAATTCAGCAGATTTTTGTTAATGGGGACAAAAAAATTATAATTTTTTACAAAATGCATAATATCACAACAAAAAAAATTAAAAATATCAATATTTTTACAAATTATAATTATCTTTTACATATTTTCATATTTTAAAGCTTATGTATGATTTTTATTGATAATACTATAAAAAATTAGAAACATAAAATATAAAATTAACAGGAATTTATCTCTTATAAATATTTACATTCCTCTTAAAAAAATTATCTTATGGAGGTAACTTCAATTTTTTATGAGGACAAAATAAAATTTATTATACATATACAAATAAAATAAAAAATTCTTGTGGGGACAATTGTCCCAATAAACTACTATATGGATCCGTGGTTCACTATCTTCTATTCCTTCTTATAAGAAGAAAAAAAAGCGTATATAGCATGACCTTTAACTCGTGGTTAATTTGGTGAATCCTAGTGTTGGGAGCCTAGGACATAATGGAGATTATGCTAGAGTTGAAGAGGTACATGTGAGTAATTGCACCTTCAAAGGAACTGAAAATGGAGTCAGAATCAAGACATGGACGGTAACGATATGATTGATTAATTGGCTCTCTCTCTCTCTCTAGCTAGTTTATACTACTATTAATCACAATTAATGCATATTATGTGTTATGTGTTAGGGAGGATCTGGTTATGCTAGGAATATCACATTTGAAGATATTGTAGTTGTAGGGGTTAAGAACCCTCTGATTATTAACCAAAATTATTTTGGGCTTGAAGAAGAAAGTAGTGGAGAAGGAAAAGCAGTGCAAATAAGCCATGTTACTTACCGAAATGTGAAGGGAACTTCTAGTGTGAAGGATGCAGTTGTACTGAATTGTGATCCCACTGTAGGGTGCACAGACATTGTATTGGATGATATTTGCATAACCACTGAAGATGGCATGAAAACACAAGGATCATGCACCAATGCACAAGGGATGTGCTCTGACTGTGATCCAATTGTCTCATGTCTTTCCAACAAAGATTAATTTGTAATAAACTTCCACTAGTGTCACGTGGAGATCATCAAAATTTCTTGTCTTTCAAACTATTAAAATGGCATACTGAATTTTGTTGTTTTTTAAAAATTTAAAAGGCTACATTATAAATTAAGTTCTTCCTTTCTTTTGAATATATAATATTCTCTTCTTTAGTAGTTATTTTTTTATTCATTTATTTTTATAACTACTATAAAAGTAATCCAAAAAAAAATACATATATATATATATATAAAGACACGTGATTCCATCTTTTAAGAGTTATTAGACTAAAGGTGTCTGATATAACTGGTGGCATCCGCCTTAGATTCGTATGAAAAGATTGAGTTTGTTTTCTTTTTTTTTTGGAAATCTTACACTTTGAAAATATTTTTTTCTCACTTCATACATTAAAGGAAGTGTTATTCTATTGTAGGCCGAAAAATAATTTCATGAAAAAGGTATGATTGGAAATTAGTAAAAAATCACTCACATGGATGATGGTGAAAATAGCAATTTCGGATATAAGAATAGCAGCACATTAGTTGGGCTACTTCTGTACAGTACTAACAAGTCCATTTATGGATGTGACTGGCCTCAGTCCAACCAATATATAAGTAATATTATTTTTCATTGTAGGTTTTCTTTTGTTCTATTTTAGAAGTTATGCATCTTAATTTCATTTATGAATTCATCTTCTTACCTTTTTTCATTGTAGTTTGGACTGGACTCAGTCCAAACCAAAATAAATATTACTGTAAAATTTTGTAATTTTATATATCACTATTGAGCTTATTATAAGTTGAGAGCTAGTCAGGAAAACTTTGAGAGAAATATTAATCGTCCTAGGAAATGACATACAACGTTATTCGATAATCAACATTTAAATAATATTAGGGCGACGTAGAGAAACCAGTGCATGTTTCACTAAATTTAAACTAAACCTTATTACCTTCGAGTTAGACAGCAAACAGTTATCACTAATGGCAATGGCATCGTTTTAATTTTTAAATAATCTAATGAATGCTGAGTTTGGTTTCATTCTGACGCAATGCAAGGAAATGCTACGTTGGATTCAAAACTCTACTAGGAAATTTGTTGGACAACTTGCCTATTCTTTCGTAAGGGTGTCCAGATTATATGTCAGTCAACATTGTTTTTGAGTTTGTTCTAAATTGTATTTATGTCATTATTATGATTGGAATGATAACAATAAAGATAAAATCTAACATTTCATGCATATTACTTAAAACTTTTTTTTCACTAGGCTGGCTCACTAAAATTTTTAAAAACAATACATCGAAAATAGGTTATTATTGGTTCAACACAAAATGTACCATCAAAGATCAAATAAAAAAGTATTCAACCAAAATGATTAAAATCTTATTAAAATTTATATAATAGATACCCAAAACAGAACATGGAACATGTATGCAGGTATTCAATGTTGATTTCGTTCTCTCTCTTTTTCATTTATATTCTTATCCTTTTCAACTGTTTTTTTTTGTTTACTTTTATATATGCTCTTCTAATTGTAAATTTTGTTTATTTGTTTTTTAAATTTTTCAGAATTTAAAAATGAATTGGGGCAAAATATGGAATTTAGCAAACGCTACCATTTTTCAAAGCTCCATTGACCGTGATTCTAAAGCAGGGATAATCTTTGCCTATGATATGGGTGAGAGATGCAAACGTTTCCAAGGGTTTAGAACCAGATCTAAATATAGTTTTTTATTCTTGATTAACTTTATGTTGGTAAAGTCGTCTATACAACTATATTTCGTCAATTTGTTCACATGAAAAGACTGATGAAAATTGATATGGTGCAGTTTATATTTAGAAAAAAGGAAATAAATAATTTCTGGAAACACTCCATTGACTAACGTGTTCTACCATTAATTGCCCTACGTACTTTAATAATACGTTTCAAAAAACAATCCTAATCTGATTAGATGTTTGTAAAGTGAAACTACTACTTACTATGATGAAATGATCAATCAGCCAAAAACAAAAGGTAAGACGGTGGGTAAAGTGAGAGCAAATCGAACATACTAAAAATAAAGGCCGAATTATAAAAGTAATATCACATCCCAATGATGCACCTCATTTTCTTTGTTTTAGTTGCTATTTTCAGAAATTCGGTGCGTATTTAATTCAGAATATCTTTAATTTTTAGAACTTCAAAGAAAAACATTGCACACTTTATTTTTTTTAATTACCAAACATGCTTGGAGTGCTTTTCTTTGTTTTTGCTCTGTGAGTAAGAATTTTTTGCGTTGGTGGGGATGTGAGCTACTACCACAAAAACTCCCTTAAATTACGGTCCAAAGTCCAAACTGATTCAGAGAAGAAAGTAATCCATAGCTACCGCAGAACCTTCAAAAAAACATTTGGTATCTTCATATGCCTTTCCAAATTCAATGATACACCATTAGGGGGAAAAAGTAACGTTTAAGTCAATCAATCATAAAATTTAGGAGTAAATTAGTTTATTGTAAAAAAATAACATTATCATTCAATTGTTAATTTGTTAATTGTAATATAGAATTAATAGTGGTGTATCTGGTTTGAGGTTTAGAGGTCCATATGAGTTTTACCTCTCATAAAAATTATTTTCATACTTGAATTAAAATCTTGAACGTGATTTCCATTCAAATTGAAGTTGAGTTTAAAGTTATTCTTCTATTATTTTTTCATTGAACGTAAAAGTTTCAAACATAAATCAAGTTATATTAACTTATTTTTAACTAAATTTTACAAAATTGGGATCAATCAAACTTGACTTTTTCTCAATTATAATCCAAACACACACTATTTTTAACTTTTGTGCCTTGTAATGCATATTTTTTCAACTAGTTGCACTCAACTCAACTGGCGTTGAAAAAAAAAATTAGTCTCACATTGCTTTGGTTTTTTTGCCATAAAATGTGTGCTTTTTCGTTGAATATGAATTTAAACAATTAACAAAACACACACTAAGTTATTGGTCTGAATGGAAATGAGTTGGAATCCTTAAGTAAAAATTCAAATTTGAGTATAGTAAATAAAAGAAATGTGGTCAAAAAGTGTTAGGTATCTCGGACCCTTAAATCAATTTGCGGAAGCGGAAATAAAATTAAAAGGGAGAGAGGGACAATCTAAATTTGTTTTAAAAAAACTTTCCTCAATGTGAGAAAAGAAAAAACTCATGGGATCTAGTCCAGTATCAAAATCCACTATAATAATAATCGGTTACAATGAATCAAAAACACACCAATATGGTGGTACACTCAACCTCTCAAACAATGGTGGTCACTCAAACGCTCACAGTGTTTCACTCTAGGCTCTCAAATTTCTATGTGTCTAGCATCCACCCTTACTCATCTATTTATAGGATGAAATGGGCTGGGCCTAAGCCATCAAATATTATTTAATTTATATCTTATCAAATAAAAACAAGATTATATCTTATCAAATAAAAATAAAATTATCAATTAACTAAAAAACGAAAATTATCCAACAAATCTTCCCCTTATTCAACAGTGGTATCAAAAAGTTCATAAATTTTTAATAATTTTCGTTATGAAAGTAATGATAATTTATCGCGAAACAAAAAAGTTCATGACTTTTTAACAAGTAATTCAAATAACTCAAGAAAAATCCTACCGCAATTCATGACATGTCTATCTTCAATTAATTAGAATGTCACTCTTTCAATCATTGAAGTAACTGTCAGCATAACATTTCCCTCTTATCCACGATAACCCGAACATATATCTATCGAAGTACACATTAAAAAATATTACAAAATTACCAACTTATGGTAGCTAATAGCCTACTTATTTAATACTACGATAGATATGTCTTATAAAATTACGCCATTGTGTTAAAGTTGTGCATTTCTTTCACAAACTAAATTCTTTATTTATTTAACATAATTTTTATGATATTTTTTACTAAAAAATATTTTAAATGCGAAAAAACTGCTTTAAATAACATTAAAGCAAATAGCATATGAGGAATAAATTGTCAACATCCAATGTCAAGACTCAAATTTCCAACCAAACCTACCATATTTGCTAATAATTAAGTGATATCCCACCTTGTTGAAATGCTTTGCTACTTTTGATCACGATTCCTTATAAAAAAAAATTCGAGGGGTAAAAGTAAAACAATAGTTTGCAAACTTAAAAAGATGAAAATATGTAGACCCCAAAGAATTGTTTTGATCAAAATTTCCAGCTTGTATTCCTTCCCTTTTTTCATATGGAACATATATACTATATTCTTCTCTAATACTACAAGTTGTTGCAATCCTACCTTTAAGCTTTCTAGGACCATTTGCAAAAGTCTCCCACTTGCCCACCATTATAGGATCCTAAAAGCGCAATAATTCGATAAAAAAAAAAGTCGATTTTCTATCAAAACCTTTACGGCCTTGCTTTAGTTTTTATTTATTTATTTACATTTGTTTTTGTGGTTCACATTAATATTGGGATATTTAAACGAGACATAATTCATATGAATCTGATTTTAGTCTGGAGTTGTGCAATGGAAATGCGTCCTTCAGAAGAAGAACACCGACACTGACACGAGAACATGCTCTGTTTGCACATTATAGATGATGCTGAAAAATCAACACTGCAAATATAGTTGGCTATGCACAATTTTATAATAAGAAAATTGCTTTCTGGGTTATTCATTGAAAGGCCTATCTTTATATGTGCAATAACAAGTAAAAGCGGATTTATATATAGAGGAATGGTGTAAAGGAACAATGATGAGAGTTATTTTAAGATAAGAAATAAAAAAAGAGAAAAAAGCTTAAAGAAGAAAAAGGAGAAAGATAGAGAAGGAAAAATGAGCAATCTTTTGTGTCATAGTTGTAAGAATCAGATCCAACCAAGATTACATCCTTATTAAGTGTGTTTTTGATGGTGTAGAAGAAAAAAAAATAAAGAAAATAAAGAAAAATATTTAAATTAAAATAGAAAGAGGTGAAGAATTCACGCTATTTTTTAAAAATTTCAACCAAATCATTCCTAAATGAATAATTCATTCGACAGCAACATAATTTAACTGATTTGTAAGGTTAGGTCAGTTTTAATTGTTGCTAGCAAATTAGTACTTTATATCTAAAAAACAAATTAGTTTATTTTTAAAAATAGCAAAATACTACTTTTCATAATAAAACATTCTTATGTTTGTTTGTTTTTTTACATGCTAAAATTATCTCTAGAAAAGATAATCTTATTTAAGTTAAATATGATAATTATAATTAGTAAATATCTCTTTTTAAATGCTTCTTTAAATATTTTTTTAGTTTTTGTAATTTAGTGTTTTTTTTTATTTTTCAGTCCTTGTAAAATTCTTTTTTTTGTTTTTAATCCTCATAAATTATGTCTTTTTATCATTATCATATTTTAGATAATATGTTTTCAGTGTTCAAAGCATTACTTAAAAGAACTTTAAGGACTAAAAATAAAATAAATATAATTTATAAAAACTAAAAATATTTTTTTTACAAAAACAAAAAACAAAAAAAACACTAAAGGACTAAAATATATTTAAATCTTAAATATTTATTAATGTATTTGTATAATCAGGAATCAAGCTTAAAATTATATTGATTGAAATAGAATCATTCATGTTAATTAATTTACACGATAGATGGCAATAAATTCTATTTCAGATATAATTTTTCCAAAAATAACTTTTAAACATGATTTACTCTTAAATAGGATGAGTTTACTATGACACTTTCTACGACAGTAATGAAAATTTGTTACTAGAAGTTAAATAAATGTTGCCTAGAATACAACACCGATTTTTCCACATATATAAAGTGACAATTATGTGGATGGTATAAAAAGAAGATATAAGTAACACTTATTTAAATTTAAATAACAGTAAGTTTAAGCAACGAATTTATAACATAGACTTCCATCCAATTTAATCAAATAACAGAGTCAAGTTTGTTTCCCCAGAGGATTCAAGTTTTTCTTGATGTATTTCAACAGAACAAAAAAATACTGAGTCGCTAACCAGTCAGAGGGTTCCAGTTTATTATTTTAATAAGATGTATTATTAATATATGAAATATTTTAATTTATGATGTACCTTTTAATCAAGCGAATGTAATGGAAAACAATAGCTATGAATTGTTTATCTTTAATTCATTCTTATTATAGCTAGTTGTAATTTTGTAATATTATATTGATTACATCTTTACATCACAATTAATAATTATGCTATGGACAAATTTAAGCCATATCCTATAGTTTAACATATAGATTAAAGTGTCTCATTTTTTTTATTTTCATATTAATATGAGGTAGTAAAATGAAAGTATGTAAAAAAATAACATGAAATAAACATATCATTATCATTAATGATAAATTAATATTTTTTATTCACAAATTTCTGTACGATATAATTCTTTTATAATAATTCACATAATTAACAGATAATTTGATCTTGTTAGTTCATAACATAAATTTGATGTATTATGCTATTTTTTATATCAGATAATAGACGTTAAGGATATTTTAAAATAAAATGGTGGAAAAAATGTTATAAATAAAAACATTTTAAACACGTATTTAGTATATCTTTAGTATTAAATATTAAATTTAAAATCTGATATTCATTAGATTTTTTTGATAAAAGAGGTGAAACAATGAATTTTTTAAAAGAAATTTAAAATTTGTATATTATTAAAAAAAGAATAATTTTTTTTCTCTTTACTTAAAATCTCAAAATAAAATCTATCATTAAAAATAAATAAAAAATATCTTAATTTTTTTTAATTTTAGGTGATATTATAAAATCCACCTAAAAATAATTTAAAATCTACCTTTAAATATTCTGCCATCTTTTTATCTTCCCGGACAATCCTGTGTCACTTAGGTCAAAGACCAACATTGGATTCCTTTTAAAGTTTCGAAGATCCAACCGTTGCGTAATTCTCATTTTTTGGATTGCTTTTTCAAAATTTACCATTCAAAACTGGGCGCTTTCGTACCGTACAGAAATCGATTAAGTTCTGTGATGGTCACGGGCGCGCCTGTGAGTGTGATGATGAGTGGCTGTACACGTGTAGGGTCAGTGATGCACTTTGGGTGAATGTGAATGGGCACTGTAACTAATCACCCTGGAACATGACGAAACCTCTGTCACTTACCCCTGCTACTACTTGTGCATTATATTATCACATCTCAATTTTTGCATGCATATGGATAGGATTTCACTTGTCTTATGTCAAATTCACTTTACTTTTTTTTTTTGGATTAAAACTTTACTAAGTATAATTCATTCTTATCAATATTATTACATTGTTCTAAATGAAATTCAACTTAAATTTATTAAATAAAATTTTGAGTTCAAATTTTGTATATATGATTATAAAAGTAGTTTTTATTATAAATAATAAGAATATAAGAATGACTTAATAAAAAATAGTATAAGTTAAAAAAATAATTGATATTTGATTAATTAATTATATTATAACATATAGTATTTTATGTATAATTAGATGTGAACTATAAATATTTATTAATAATTATTTTATGTAAAATTTAATGTACAATTAATAAGATAACAATAGATAATATATAATAGTTAAATTTGTTAAATTTATATTTCATAAAAAAATTATAGATGTCTACAAGTCTTTATGTACGGTTATGACTATATAGAAAAAGATATGCCATAAAGTTTATGTGGATTTTATCTTGTTGTCCTTCTCTCTCTCTCTCCGTCTCTCGTTTCTATTATGCTTATCTGTGAGAAATGTTACTGTTGGTGAATAGGAGAAAAATGTTTTTGTTTACAATTAAAATAGGGAAATTTTAATGTTCTCTTTAATTTTGAAAGAGAATTTTTTTTAGAAGTGTATATAAAAGAAATAAAAGGTAAGAATAATTATATATAATGTTAAACGTCATATAAATTATTTGATTTTGACATAATAGAATTATTACTTAATATTTTAGCTTGGCATGCTAAATATTCGAGGAGGAGATTTGTTCTTTTATGTTTTTCCTCTTAAACAAATAATAAAAGATAATATTTTTATCCTATCATTTATATTTCCTTCCTTATCTCTTCTTTTTAAAACAACAAAGGCATTAGTCCCTATCATTTTTTTACAAAATAGACTAATAACATCTTTTTCCATAAAATATAAAAAAGATTAAAATTTCATATATATAATATATAATTATATTTTTTATAAACATAAAAAGAGATATCTTGTTACTTTAACAAATTATTATATCATTTATTATTTATTATCTCGTTCATATATATCAAAATTAATCTAATATAATTTTTTTAAAATATATTAAAATATAAATAATTTAATTATTTTTTTATTAATGTTTAATTTCGATAAAATTTAATATTGACAATCTAAATAATATGTAAATATAATTCGAATTGATAAAATTTATATTTAAGTTATACCAATACAATTTAATTACTTATCTCTTATATATATATATATATATATATATATATTAGTTTTTTATACTCACGCTTCAAATAATATAACACTGTATTGTTTACTTTTTATGTGTGTTTATTTTTTTTCTTTTTTCCCTTCTCCCAAAATTTTCCTACCCAAACATAGCGAAGGCATTTATTATGTCATCGAAATAGATTTTGTCGAAACAAGCTTAAACAAAGCTGAGGCATTTATTATGTCAATGAAATCGATTTTGTCAAAACAAACTAAAGTCAATTCTCGATGCTTTAATGCCAGTTAAAGCTTTAGTACACACAGGACATCGTTAGTCAGTTGGTAAAGAGCGATGAATTCGCGAGTGTTTGGTATATATCACTTATTTTTACGAATTTATCGATATTTTATTAAACAATGATTGTTTCCCGAAAAGTAATATTTACCCAAATATGGTTGAATTGTCTCGTTTTTTTTCCTGCTTTTTTTTTAGCACTGCTATTATATGTTACAAAAAACTAAAATACGAAATGCACGAATCATTGAAAACAAATGACATGTAATTATTTTTTATTTAATAATAAATTAAAACATTAAAAGAAAAATAAATAAAACTGAAATGAACAAGTGGTTTATAATCAAACTCAGTTGATCCGGGAAGAAACTTCCACCAAAATCGAAACAAATTTAACAAAATTCAAATAATAATTACTCCCGCAAATTTTAACCATGAACGTGTTGCTTACGAGTTTAAAGTGTTACGGTACCTCATCAACAATTGACAATTGTTGTTGTTGCTTATGAGTTGGAGAAGAAGGTTTCATGATGCACTGAACAAAATGTGCTTATGTTCAATTTTGATGATGTCATCTTCGATGTTTTGATATTATTAGCACTTAAAAGGAGAAGACTAAAGGGCCCGAAGCAGGATGTTAAACACTTAAATTGGTAATTTAGACAATCACTTTGATTGAAGATAAAATTGCACAAGAAAAAAAAAAGTACTACATGTCGACGTTTTGGAAGAAAAAAAAGTACATGAATGTGAGAGGGATCTTTGTGTCTATAAGTGTGTGATATGGGTGCAAAGGTTTTCACTGATATGTAGTCTAGCCCAGTGTAAAATGTAGGTAAGCCCTTAGATGCTTGTGGTTTTGTCCTTGAATCCACGGTGAGGGTTGATATTGTCACTTTACCAAGGCACACAATGTGACAACCAATCAAAGATATTGCCAGTAATGCACTTTGATGCATTTATGAGCAATTAAAGTATTAAACTAGTATGAGAATGTGAGTTTCATCTAAGCACTTGTTGAATAATTTAAAATCACTTAAGTCATTTTGTATTAAGGTTAAATTGGCGTCCAAAAAAACTTTAGTAAAATAAAAGCATAATAGATATACAATGATTTGTAATAAAATTAAACTTAATGTAATAAAGCTTAATGAAAAATATTGTAAGTGATGTCATAATTGGGGGGTAAACACAAGCTAAGTTGGTTTAGGTTTAAAAAATACTGAAGTTCAAATCGGTCAATGTTATAGAATTACAAAACATAAAAAATCAAAGACTCGTTAGAATGATGTACGCATAATTGGGTCATATTTATAATAAGGATTTACATAATTTTATTTTTTTAACCAAATAGTTTAAAAATCAAATTTTAATTTTGAATATAAAATAAATCGTGTAAAAAATTCATCTTATGTATATTAATAATCTTCAATAAAAAATTAACCAATATTTTTGACAATAATTATTTCGTACCAATATAATATTAAAAAATAAAGTTTAGTCATATTCCATGTATACAAATTTGATACCTTAACTGATAAAATTCGTTTTTTAATTTTAAATCCAAATCAATTTTGATAGTTTGAACCGACTTGAACTTCCTCGTTTAATTTGGAGCCCTAGATCCCTGTCCACACATAGTCCTTTCTCTAAATTTAATTGTTATTGATTAATTATCAGATCATTTTTTCCTTCTTTTAAAATTTTTAATTTTTTAGATAAAATATGTTTTTTTTATTAAATATTTCAAAATTCAACTTCATCACTATAAAAAAAAAAATTTAATGTTTCTTCAGTCTTTACATTTCAGTTCCCACTAAATTACATGGTTTTAGTTTACGATAAGAGACTAAAATCATACCACATTTTATAAATGTAGAAGTTAAAAATTTATGTCCTAAAATTAAAATTTGAATTTTTTTTAGGGATAACAACATATTTGATCATACTTCATAAACAATAACAAATATTTAACATAACAAATTACTCAAATGAGTAATCTATAGCATTATCGTGTTTACTAATTGAAGCTATATTTACGATTATACTTGTAAAGGTGTACCGGATTTAAAAACTGGAAGAAGAAAATGTTAAATTAAAATGAACCCGAATCATAATCTATTAATAAGGCTAGTGTTGGATAATTTTCGTTTTTTATTTGATAAGATATAATCTTATTTTTATTTGATAAGATATAAATCAAATAATATTTGATGGCTTAGGCCCAGCCCATTTTATCCTATAAATAGATGAGTAAGGATGGAGGCAAGACACACAGAAATTTGAGAGCCTCAAGTGACAGTCTTGAGTGTCATATTTGAGCAAGTCACCGTGCCTGCATATTTGAGAGCTTAGAGTTAAACACTGTGAGCGTTTGAGTGACCACCATTGTTGGAGAGGCTGAGTGTACCACCACATTGGTGTATTTTTGATTCATTGTAACTGATTATTGTTATAGTGGATTTTGATACTGGACTAGGTCCCGTGAGTTTTTATTTTCTCACATTGAGGAAGGTTTTCTCACGTAAAACAAATTCAGATTGTCTCTCTCTCTCCCTTTTGATTTTATTTTCGCTTCCGCAAATTGATTTGAGGGTCCGAAATACCCAACAGTGGTATCAGAGCCCGAGTTCGACGGGTTCTGAAAGAGACGAGATGGAGACCAACGGTATCACCCACGACGGAGATATGTTCAGGTTGACCGCAGACAACTCTACGTATTGGAGGCCGATGATGGAGGATCACCTCTACTGCAAAGATTTATTTGAGCCCATTACCCTTGCTCAGAAACCGGCTAGCAAAAGCGACAGGGAATGGGAGGTGCTGAGTCGTAAGGCGGTGGCCACGATCAAGAAATATATTGATAAAAGCCTCTTTGAGCACGTGTCCGAGTTCACGAACGCGTACAAATTGTGGAACAAGCTAGAGTCCATGATTCAGAAGAAGACTCCCAGGAACAAAGCACACCTGATTCGCCGACTTGTGAAGATAGAATACAAGGACGGGATGAGCATGATTGAACACCTCAGCACCTATAAAGGTATTGTGAATCAGTTAACCAAAGCCGAGATGAAGATTGATGACGAGTTGCAGGCTTTGTTGTTATTGAGTTCATTGCTGGAAAGTTGGGATACTCTGGTAGTGACTTTGAGTAACTCGGCTCCTGATGGAAAACTGAAGATGGATGTTGTAACGGACAGTCTCCTGAATGAAGAAGCCAGGAGAAGAAAACGAGGTGTAATCAGTACGTCTGAGGCTAACGTTGCTGAGAATAGAAGAAATTCTGATTCCCGGGGTCGTAGCAAGAGTCGGGATCGAGGTAGACGAGATAGGTCCAGAGGTCGGTCAAGACCAAAGCATGACTTGAAGTGCTTCTACTATGGGAAGGTAGGACACAAGAGACCGGACTGCAGGACTTTGCAGAATGAAGAACAGAACGGCTGTGTGAAGCTGTATCAGATTGTTCCCATAAAGAGAAGTGATCAGAGCACCACGGCTGTGGCTGCTAACCCGAATACCGAGATATTCCTCCTCAGTGAAGAAATGTTGAACATAGCCCATGATGACTGCACCTGGATTGTTGATTCCGGTGCCTCGTTCCATGTCACCCCACATGAGGAATTATTTTCTGCTTACAAGAAGGGAGATTATGGTCTTGTGAAGATGGGAAATCAGGTGACTAGCAAGATTATTGGTGTTGGTGATGTAACCCTGACCACAGATACAGGGTGTCAGGTTACGCTGAAAGATGTGAGGCATGTACCTGACATGCGTTTGAATTTGATCTCGGTTGGAAAACTAGATGATGCCGAGTCAGTGAATTACTTTGGTGAAAGTAGATGGAAGTTGACCAAGGGGAGCTTGATCGTGGCCCGAGGTAAGAAAAAAGGCTCCTTGTATGTGATGCAAGGAAGGACGATTGGTGGAGAAACCAATACCATTCGGGATGGACAAAACCTTGAGCTATGGCACAAGCGTCTCGGCCATATGAGCGAGAAAGGACTCCAAATTTTAGAGAAGAAAGAACTATTGACCTGGTTGAAGGGCCAAGTGTTGGAGAGTTGCACACATTGCCTAGCTGGAAAGCAGCACCGAGTTTCGTTTGTGAGACCGGATCAACCCAGACGACGAAGGCAGATCTTAGACCTCGTCCATACTAACGTTTGCTCCATGTCAGAGAGATCGCTTGGAGGAGCTCAGTACTTTGTTTCTTTTATTGATGATCACTCCCGCAAAGTGTGTGTTTATCTTTTGAAGACAAAAGACCAGGTACTCCAATCTTTCAAAGAATTTCACACTATGGTGGAAAGGGAGACTGACATGAAGTTGAAAGTTGTTCGTTCTGATAATTGTGGTGAGTATTGTGGTCCCTTGGATGCTTACTGTAGAGAATCCGGGATTCGACTTGAGAAGACGCCCCCAAGACTCCACAATCGAATGGACTGGCTGAGAGGATGAACCGGACTATTGAAGAGAAGGTCCGAAGTATGTTGTCCAATGCCAGGTTGCCGAAAACGTTCTGGGGAGAAGCCGTCAGAACTGCAGTTGATTTGATCAACCTCTCACCATCTCGACCGCTTGAAGGAGAAGTTCCAGAGGAAGTCTGGACCGGTCAACTTATGATCACCTGAGGGTGTTTGGATGCCGAGCTTTCGTTCATATCCCCAAAGATGAAAGGGCAAAGCTCGATACAAAGACAATGAAATGCATCTACCTTGGTTCGTCGAAAACCGAGTTTGGGTTCAGACTGTGGGATCCTATCAAGAAGAAGATAGTGAGAAGCCGAGATGTGATTTTTCATGAAGATGAGACACTTCATGACATCTCGAAGCCCCAAGTCCGGGTTACTATCAGACGTGAAGAACCCAGCCCTCTTGACCGAGATGAAGAACCTGTCCCTCTTATGCAAGCTGAAGCAGGGGGAGAAACTAAAGATGATACTGATGAGGGTCGGGATGAAGATGAAGAACCAGATTCTCAAGGGCTGATGAATGCAGCACATTGAAGCCAAGAAAGAAGACCGGGTTGTTGAAGTTGAAGACCTCGGTCTCATTGAAAAATGGAAAGGGGGAGATTTGTTGGATAATTTCCGTTTTTTTAGTTGATTGATAATCTTGTTTTTATTTGATAAGATATAAATCAAATAATATTTGATGGCTTAGGCCCAGCCCATTTCATCCTATAAATAGATGAGTAAGGGTGGAGGCAAGACACACAGAAATTTGATAGTCTCAAGTGACAGTCTTGAGTGTCATATTTGAGCAAGCCACCGTGCCTGCATATTTGAGAGCTTAGAGTGAAACACTGTGAGCGTTTGAGTGACCACCATTGTTGGAGAGGTTGAGTGTACCACCACATTGGTGTGTTTTTGATTCATTGTAACCGATTATTGTTATAGTGGATTTTGATACTGGACTAGGTCTCATGAGTTTTATTTTCTCACATTGAGGAAAGTTTTATCACGTAAAACAAATTCAGATTGTCTCTCTCTCTCCCTTTTGATTTTATTTCCACTTCCACAAATTGATTTGAAGATCCGAAATACCCAACAGTTAGCAAGTACTCGGTACTCACCGGTCACCACATTGGTTGTTAGAAAGAAATTGTGCTAAAGTTATTTGAGATTATGAAATTGATTTAATATTTTTTACAAGCTTTAATTTTATTTTAACAGATTTTCTAATGAAAAGTATTAAATTTATAAATAAAGTCTCATATAACCAGGGGCAAAATTAGAAGAAAAATGTTAGGGGGCCAAAAAAATCACCATAGGCCGAAGACTAACGAACTTAATGCTTAGGGTCAAGTGTTTGTGGGGACGAATTTTTATTTTAATTAACTATAAATGTTGGAGGCTTTTTGATATTTTCGAGAACGACTGTCCCTGTACACGTACACCTAGTTCTATCCCTCAATATACAGTTTTTATTTTTAATTTTTATGGAATAGGTGTTTACTTAAATTGTTAACCAAAGTGTAGAATAAGTGTGGAAATGGATCTTTTACATTTCAAAAATTAATTACACCTAATGGAATTCTTATCCCATTGTTTTTCTTTATACTTATAACTTTTTATGATAACTGGTTTTGGTGATTGTAGTTATTTGTAGTTTAAATTTTGAGATATACATGTTATTAATATAACATGTGAAGTATTAATAACTTTATCAATCACTAATTTTTATTAAAAAAATTGATTGATTATTTTTAATTTTTTTTGTTAATTATATCTTTTTCATCTAAAAAAATTGAATATGGAATCTTAATTAAATGATATGAACTTAGTTTCATTTGAACTTTGGTTTGAAATTTTGAATAACTATAAAACTGCAGTTAGTCTGTTACAAAATTAAGTTCCTTCAAATAAACATATATTTAATATTTTTTAAATAAGTATTTTTGAAAGGTTCCTTTAAAGATTATCATTTCTATTTAAATATTGTAATTTAAGCACGCGTTACGCACTTAAGCCTCGATTATTAATACAGTAAATTATATCAATTTAAAGTTAACAATACAGTAAATAAAAAACTTTATTTATAAACCTACATTCTATACGAGATGTGGTCTGCGAGATCTAGAAACTAGTGCTTTCGTATGCATAGAATATATTATCATCAGTTTAATTGTGATCGACTTCTAAGCTGTATGTAAATGTAATAAAAAATAATTAAAATTATTTATTACATAAAACAAGAATATAATAATTTCATTTTTTAATTATTTAAAATCAACCCTAAAATCTGATGTGCATTCGTATCATCGCACCTATTTTCTTGAGATGTTTTGTCTATTGGGTGATGGAGAATTGCACTACGATTCCTTAAAAATCGAATACGATTCAAAAGGAAATCATATTTTAGAATTGGAACAAAGGAATCTTTGTCTTTAGATTAACACTAAGATAAATAAATGAAACACATGGCCGTGGATGCGACGCCAAGTTACACGTGATTGTCTCAGAGAATTGTATAATTAATTATGTGCATGCAATATCTGCAAAATAATTTTTCCATCGGATTCCCTTGTGAATGATTAAATATAATCCTTTTTTTTACTGAGAAATGGACCCACTTATTCATTTATCAAATGATCAATTGTTGATTGACATTATCCTTTTTGCTAGAGTGAAAGAATACGAGTGGGTACTAATTGCAGAAATGAGCCAAAAATATAACATACGAATTAATATTTTCTATAAAACTGAGCACGGTGAGAATTTCCCAGTTGCATTTTTTAAAGAATATTTGACAATTGCAGCGCAGGAATTCGTAGTTGAAAATTTTATATTATCAATCAATATTTTTTTTGCAAATATCAATTTTAGAAAATTACAACAAAAAAAATATACCACGATATTCTTCTTTTTTGTGTGTATTATAATACATATATTTGGCTGCACGTCCAAAAAAATTGACACACTTTTGTATTGAAGTAAATGTTATTAGCTTTTTCTTAATGAATTGGACTTAAAAATTTATAAAGAATGACCTAAGGTGATAAAATAGACTGTACTCCATAAGTAAACTCATAAAAAAATGCTTTGATAAATCAAGTGATTTAACTCATTAACTTGTTTTAAGTTGTCAATCCACCAATCCAATGGACTGAAGGTGGGGACAAGACGAGTTATTCTATTTAGCCTATTAACATTAATAACATATTTAAATAATTTTATAATTTTATATAATTAAAAAAGAATGAATTATATCCTAAAAATAATGATAATATCATGAAAAAGTATAAAAAATATATATTGTTTTATTTTTCTCATAAAAATAATTGATTCAGTATCATCATAAATTAATATAAATTCACACTCTATTAATCCACTTTTCACTAATGGGTCAACCTACCTCACACTTATGATAGGTTGAATGTGAGTTTTTTTTTTTGGAATAAATAGGCTTGTGTTATTCAGAATATAAATAATAGAACAGTGTACATCTTGCACTAAACCTGTAACTCGAGGTGGAACCTCTTGAAGCCAATAATTATCTCTAGGATTTTTTATAATTGTGATTTAAGCTTAATTTAATTAAAATTGGTTTATAAAGTAAAAATTATTTTTATTTATATATTTTATCTTGATATTATTTTATAATAAACTCTCATATCATTTTAGAATTGTAAATTTAAATTTAACTCAATCTTATAAAATTATTTTTTAAATAAAACTTACTCTCACTTATGTATTTTATTTTAATATTCAGTGTGGTTAACGTGGAATTTGAGTTTTATTTCACTAGGTTAATTTGTATTGCCAATCATAAGACAACCGGACATGTACAATAATAAAAATAGTAATTAAAATTTAATAAGTGAATTTTTTCATTGAATGAATCTAATAATAATGGAAGAGTAACCGGATAGTCACGGTCAGAACTTGGGACAAAAGTTTCTCCTCCTTTTACATCTCAGGTTGCCTGAAAAGTGGAACCCGTTTAAAGCAACAAGAAGTATACTTGAAAGAAAAACTCTTTGGTTAAATTTTATAAATTAAAAAATCAATTAAAAATGAAGTTAAATAATTACATTATCTTATTTTTATTATCAACATTTTCATTATTTTTATATATTCAACGCATTTTAAAAAGCCTTTTCCCTTTTATTTTTATTTTTGAAATGCATAGGATAAAACGGTAAAAGCGGATTGGGTCTGGCACAGTGCCACGGACACAAACACTGAAACACGATTCACAGTTCACAAATTCACATCAGTATCTATGTAAACGACAAAATTAGCACAAATATAATATGATAGGATTGTTAGATAAATCTTATTTTTTAGTATGTGATTATAAATTTGATTAAATTATGTATATAAAAAATATTTATTAAAATATATTATTTTTGAATATATAATATTATCTCCGAAGATTAATTCTTAATTTTTGGACAATGATACCATTCAAAAGGGAAAAAAACGATAAAATTAGCGTGTGGCCATTAAAAATAACAAGAGTGTGGCCACTGCATTCATGAAAATTACAAACATACAGATCCACACTCACTCCTCTCTTATTTTTCATCTTTTTTATTATTCTTTTCCCATGCTTTTCGTTTTCCCCTCGTGCAAACGTCTAAGCTATTTTTTTATTTTACTTTATTTTATTATTATAAAAAAATTACCCAAAAAATAACATTTAAAAAAAAAAGGAAAGAGCGAGAAGGCGATGATGATATTGTTAATCTGAAAGTGAGAGGAAAATGACAAGAAAGAGGGAGCTAGAAAGTGACGGTTTTTGTTTAATTATTTAATGAATCAATTATTCAATATAATATGATGATGGAAAGTGGAAGGAGAGAGAGAGAGAGAGAGAGAGAAAATAGTGTTTTTTTTAAGAAAGAGGGAATAAAACAAAAGAGGGTTAGCTTAGTATGACTGTTTGGTGTTTTAGTGGGTACCCTTACTTTCATAGGAAGTGAGAAACTAGGCTAGTTAGTCCCATTGGAATTTTTTTTTGTGGCTGAAGAAGGTGAAAAGGGGGCAAGTTTCACTCTTCAAGGGTTTTGAAGGGTGTCAGCTTGCGTTTTGAGACTCTGAGGTTGTTGAGGTTGAGGTCCAAGCTGCATTTTTTTTGAAGGGTTGGGATGGGCTCTAGTTGTGGTTGTGGTGTGACTCTTGTTCTTGTTTTCTGCTTATGGGGTGTGTTGATCTCCCTCTCTTCTGCTGCTAGGCTCAGTGCTTCAAGGCAGAAGCTTGAGGTTGCTAAGCATTTGAATCGCTTGAACAAGCCTCCTGTTAAGACCATTCAGGTCTCTCTCTCTCTCTCTCTCTCTACTTTTAACTTTATGTTTGTATGTGTGTTTTGGGGTGTTCTTCATCCACCCCATTTTGGTGTTTCTTCTTGTTTTAATCTGTTTGGCACCCAATGAAATGTCCTAGTTTTGTGAAGAAGAAAAAATTACTTTTTTGTTTTTGTTTTTGCCCTTGTTTGCTGGGGGGGGGGGGGGGGAGATGCTACTGAAATGGTTTTTTACCTTTTAAAAATTTTCACTTAAAATAACCCATCTTGCAAGCTGCTGCTAGCGATTTTTTTTTTTAAAAGCTAGTTGATTTCTTTTCTTCTCTCTTTGTTTTATAAAATGTAGATCTTTTATGTGGATGTGCTGATTTCTCAAGCCAACTAAAATTTCCCTTTAATTTTTTTCCTCCTACTTACACCCCTATAAAACATATATATAGCCCATTTGATGGGAACTATTGATTGAATTTTGAAGCAGTAACTAGAAAATACTGTAAGAAAGAAGTAGGCAATGTTTTACCTTTTTTTGTTTATTTATTTTCCCTTTTTAATCAGCTACTGTGTTTTGAGAAATAGAAAGATATTGGTTTCAATTTTGGTACATAGTATTTCAAGTGTTAATAATATGATGATGTGATTTTGTCAATGTTACAGAGTCCAGATGGGGATACAATAGACTGTGTGCCTGTTTCGAAGCAGCCTGCATTTGACCATCCTTTCCTCAAAGATCACAAGATTCAGGTCCATTTTCCTCACTCAAGATCTATTTTTTCTGTTCTTTGTTTTTCTTCATTTTATGTATTTTTTTTACTAACACCATGCTTTGTTTTAATAGACAAGGCCTAGTTTCCACCCTGAAGGGCTTTTTGAAGAGAACAAATTATCTGAAAAGCCTAAAGCAAAAACACATACCCCCATCACCCAGCTGTGGCATGCCAATGGTAGATGCCCTGAGGACACAATACCCGTTAGGAGAACCAAGGAAGATGATGTTCTGAGAGCAAGTTCAGTCAAAAGGTATGGTAGGAAGAAGCACAGAGCAATCCCTAAGCCTAGGTCAGCTGAGCCTGATCTAATTAACCAAAGTGGTCATCAGGTAAGAACTATTTTGAGTGCCTTGTATTGTTATCAGGTTTTCTTGTTTCCTCTTTTAAGTAGTAACCTTGGTCTAATTTCCTGATGGTGTTTTTGTGGGGGGTTGTTAATCATCAGCATGCAATAGCATATGTTGAAGGAGATAAGTATTATGGAGCAAAAGCCACTATAAATGTGTGGGAACCCAAGATTCTGCAGCCTAATGAGTTCAGCTTGTCTCAGCTTTGGATATTAGGAGGCTCATTTGGTCAAGATCTTAACAGCATTGAAGCTGGCTGGCAGGTACTAAGAAATAAGAATCACTATTCATTTATACCAAGTGTGCAATCTAAGTACCTGCCCTTGACTCTGAATTATAATTGTAAATTGTAATGACTGTTGTGCATGATAACAGGTTAGCCCAGATTTATATGGTGATAACAACACGCGGCTATTCACCTACTGGACGGTAAGCTTTGATGTTATTTTTTATTGCATGGCTTTGATTTTTTGTTTTAATGTTTGTGTTAGTCCAATTTATTATCATTATTATTTTATCAAACTCACTTGCTGCATTTTGCAGAGTGATGCATATCAAGCTACTGGCTGCTACAATCTTCTTTGCTCCGGATTTATTCAAGTCAACAGTGAAATAGCAATGGGTGCAACCATTTCCCCAGTTTCTGCATACCGAAACTCCCAGTTCGATATCAGTATACTTATCTGGAAGGTAAAATCCCAGGAATCTTCCTGGTTTTTAATCTGCAAATGGAAACCACCCGTTAAGCATCTTGGGTCTCATCTCATTAATCTTCCAACTAGGTGTTTGGCATGTGGACCATTGTAATGTCCCAAGTGTTTGGATTCTTGGAAACCTCTATCATCTTTCAAGCATTTGTATGAAACATGACATGTGGAGATCCAAGCCTATGTTTGCTAATTCATAGCTAATATGGGAATCTTGAGTTTTTACCGTGTTCACTTATTAACTGGCCAGTAAAAGTTTTTTTTTTACCTAGTATCAATAGCATTCTTCGTGGTAGAAGGCACCCTAGTTAGAATCATCTTTATAGCACAGATCCCTGGTATCTCCTCCCAGTTTCTTTTGATCAGGATATGGGCCCCAATTTTAATTGATGATGGGGACACTGTTAACAATTCAGCCATCAGGAACTTTGAAAAGTCACGAATTGCTTATACTCATGTCTATAAATGCACAGAACACATGTTGTATTTTCAACCTTCATGCCCTTTTTAATTTACACACAATGCTTTTTTCTGTTGATGAGCTAAACAATATACTTTTAAGTCATTAACTTTGTTACTGGTACTAATTAGTTATCTTTTTTCTATTTTTCCTCCATGTAGGATCCTAAAGAGGGACACTGGTGGATGCAATTTGGGAATGACCATGTATTGGGCTATTGGCCTTCTTTCCTGTTCTCATATTTGGCTGACAGTGCTTCCATGATTGAATGGGGGGGTGAAGTTGTAAATTCTGAGCCTGATGGTCAGCACACATCAACTCAAATGGGAAGTGGTCATTTCCCTGAAGAGGGTTTTGGCAAAGCAAGCTACTTCAAGAATATTCAAGTGGTTGATAGCTCCAATAATCTCAAGGCTCCCAAAGGCATTGGCACCTTCACTGAGCAATCAAACTGTTATGATGTCCAAACAGGCAGTAATGGGGATTGGGGCCATTACTTTTACTATGGAGGCCCTGGTAAAAATCCTAATTGTCAATGACTAATGATGAGAGGAAAGTGAAAAAAAAAAAAAAAGAAAAAAATTGCAACCTCTCTTGTATCATTGAATGCTAGTGTTAAAAGCCCTTCCTTCTCTTCGATCTTGTATACCCTTTTTTCTGTAGTGGAAAGTTTTGACTTTTTTTCTTCTAATATTGAAAGATTCTCCATGTAAGCTAGTGGAGAAGTGTGGCCAAGTTTCTCAAAAGCCTAAAGAAACAGGCCTGCCTTTTATAACATCTTTGTATTTTATTTGTTTGTCCACTCCTCCTCCCTCTATAAGAGTGTTTGTCAATGGCAATGGAGCTGGTCTTTTGTGATTACCAAAACTATAACTTATTACTTACTCTCAAATTGAGTCACTAATGTTGTTCCATTAATTTTAAATGATTATTATATGGTACCTATGGCTATGGCCATGCTTTGAATGAAAAATGAGTCAAATAAAAAAAGTGACAAGTACTATGAGACCAGTGAGAGAAAAAATGAAATTGTATTATTATTTAGCTTTGGACTTAAAGATGCTTGAAAAGGGTTGCATGTGAGTGGCTGACAGTACTATTTGATTTGCATTTCAACTTTTTTCGTGAAAAGTGGGCCCACTTCTTCCACCCTACATTTTCAATCGCTTTCTCCATCCTGCAAATCCATCGTTGTATTACCATTAAAGCTTGTGAACATGCGGTGCTAAAAGTCGTAGGTCCAGCTCCTTTATATGGATTTAGTTTTCTTGCACGATAACAAAACTTATATATTATTAATTAAGAGTCACCAATATTATCGCCTTAAACTAAAAATAAAAATTTAAAACTCTGAAGGATTGGATTAGCAGTAAACTTGATACTAGACAAGTTATGAAATGGATTATGTGGAGACACTTTTTCAGGCTTTTAGTATGTAAGTTAGTTGGTGTTAAATTGATACTAGGTGGGTGTTAAATTGGGTGTTTCTGCCGCCTAATTTTTTTAAAAATGTTAAATTTTAGTAATCTAATCAGATTATTACACTTACTAACTTATATAAAGTGTAGATATATATAACTTGTAAAGAGATTAAATTACATGCATGTAAGTTATAACAAATAAATTATAGATGTTATGAAAATAAATTAAAAAAAATTTTGTCCATGAAACTTAATATATTTTTTTCGTTTTAGTTTTTTAAAATATTTTTTTTGTTTTTCATTCTTAAAATGTTTTAGATAGTGTTTTGAATAATAATAAAATATTTTAAACAGTAAAAAAAATGCTATTTAAAGAACTTTAAGAATGAAAAATAAAACAAACACATTTTGTAATGACTAAAATGAAATTTTTTTTGTAGATACACAAATAAAAAATGCTAAATTGTAGAGACTAAAAATATATTTAAACCAAAAATAAAATACAAAAAAAAAATTAAACAATCTTTGTCATTAATTTTTTACATAAAAATACTGAATATGATGTAAAAATTATAAGTCATAATGTTATTTTTTTGAAATAGCATGCAATTCACGTTTGGTGTCATAATGCAGGGCCGGTCCTGAAAATTCTTTGGCCCAGGGCGAAGTGAAAAAAATGGACTTCTCACACACAAATTTTTTGAAATACAAATAATATTAAAAACTAAGGAATGAAAAAATGGGCCCCTAACATACAAATTTTTTGAAATACAAATAATATTAAAACTAAGGGATGGAAAAAATGGACCCCGACACACAAAATGAGCCCCTAATACAGGATTTTTTTTATTATTATTTTTTTTTACTTAAACCATTGGTGAAAAAATTTTGGGCCCTGGGTGGGTGCCCTGCTCGCCCTGCCCCAGGGTCGGCCCTGTCATAATGTATAATGTATAGGTTAAAATATAAGTAAGGTCCCTTAAATTTTTTTTTTTCAATTTGGTCTTTAACTTTTAAAAATTCTAAAATGTTCCCTAATTTATTTAATTGAAGACTCATTAGTCCTTCTGAAAGACTTCTCATTTTTTATTTTCAAACATCATTTTGAATCCTTTATTAATTGATTCAAAACACGAAATTTGTCGCATTAGATTCATTTTTACACGAAAACTATAAAAATTAACTAATGTTTAAAAAAAAAAGAATCATAAACATAGCAAAAATCACATAAAAAGTGAGTGTTGTGAACAATAAAAAAGAATATGATATTAGATTTTTTTTGTTTGATTACTCATGGAACTCACTTTTCATGCAATCTTTACTTTGTTTTGAAAAAAAGAATCATAAACATAGCAAAATTAACTAATTTTTTTATGTTTTAAAAATAAATTGTGGATTAAATTTTTAAGATTAATTGGATTTGGATTTAACTTGGCTGGTGATTGTAAGTTTGTGGTCTAACTCATGGATCCAGCGGTCGAAATCTGCACAGTTTGTAAATTATGCGGGACGGACCCAAAATCCTGAGTAATCATGATTTTTAAAAAAAAATTGTTGATTACTCATGCGGATCATGAGCTCCACGGATCGGTTCATAGACCTGAACTCGTTTATCTATCAGTAGTGGTAACATGCAAGCTGAAGGGCGTTTGGCATTAATGAGCATGGCTGCGACCCATATCGTTGCTGGCATATATGCTTGGCTAATCTATAGAAACACGTTGATTGGGCAATGTTCTGATTTCTGACCAAAGCTAGTCCCCAAATCTGTACGAGACAATGAGTTAGGTTACGACCTAATCTACTACTCTTCAAATAATAATTGATGTACCATATCAAGAATGTACCCACTACTAGTATTAATTTGTTGGGTATTGTATGACTTCTTTGTAAATATTTTTTAACATAATTCAATAAATTTGATTATAAAATTTATTTTACTCCAACACTGTTTTATAAGAATCCAAAAGAATTGTCTTAACTATTTGATCGAGCGTTGCATTGAGTCAATTACATTTAATTATGAGTCAATCCTTGCAACATGCAAAATTTTGATCTTAACTTTTTCACTTTTTTCGTTAGTCATTTGTTTAATCCGTATATATCAAAGACATCTACTAGTGATTAGTTAATCAACTGAGCTACTACCCAAAATAAGATTAGCTTCTTTATCTCTTTAAATCTTGTACACTTTTGAGGATTTGTTGCTTATTTGATATGTTTTATAGAGATTTGTTTAATAGTTTAACACTTTGAATTAAAACATATTATACAAATTATATTATCTTATATATATATATGTTATTTCTATACCCATGTAACCAGAGCAGAGCCTAGCCTGGCAGTGACAGTGGCAGGTTTACATGTCGGTGATGGCAAGCACAAAACTCATTGCAAACCCAGTGATTTGTCAGCAGCTCAATTTGGTGTATGGTTTAGGCATTGTGTTAGTGTTATTGGTTAATATTCTGCACAAATTTTGGAAAGGGGCACTGCAATGTTGTCTTCAATGTGTCAAATAAATGCAATGAAATTGAATACGATCAGCATCAACATTAAAAAAACTTGGGATATATAATTAAAAAACGAAATTCCCTTCCAGTTCTGTTTTTTCTTTTTCTTGCTGTTACATATGTGCACACACACATGTATTGGAGTGTCATTAAAACGTATCTAGATCTATAGAGTATATACAATCTTCTATCATTTTCCATAGTTTTAATGAATAGTATCGGTTCTGAGATGTAGATTTCCCGAATATTTCTAATAATTAAATTTAACGGGTTTTGAGCTGGAATTGAAGGTTCATGATTGAACAAAAAGTTAACAATGATGAACTTTCACTGTGACTTCGAGGATCGATGTTTAGCAATAGTCTTTGTGACAAGGGAATATTCGAGCCGAACACGAGAAATTTAGGTGATGTTTATGTAAAGATTTTGATATTAAACTCAGTGCATACATTACAGGATACAAATACAAGAGATAAAAGTTGGACAACACCTCAATTCCTATGGAATCTATTTATATTATTTCTCCTTCGCCTATTGTGACATTTCCTTATCAATAATGGTGTGACAACTGCCTCACTAAGCAAATAGTAACAAAATTGATATTATTAATTGAATTTGGATCATGATTAAATTATTTACATTATATTGTAATTCTTCCATGATCCAAAAGGTTCTTAATCAGGTGCATAGGAAGTTTGATATCAATCCTAGTTTATTGGGTCAACTAAAAAAAATAACAATGATCATTTGTCAATAATAAAAAAATTCTAAATTTATTGGAACAACTCATTGGCTCATTTTTTTGTGTGATGTGTCCACCTCTTCAAATAGGGATCAAGAACAATTATCCCCAAATCAATGGCTTGGTTATAATCGTTCCTCTAATAAGTTTAAGGTTTTTTTCTTAGATTTCATCTTATTTTAGATAAGATAGACTCTTTTGTTTTTTCGACTATAGACTTCTAAAAGTTTTTTTTTTTAGGATTTGACAGTGTGAATGTGCAATTGTTTTGATGGTTGCTTTCTCTTAATGTCTTTGGTTTTTGTCTAGGTTTCTTCTTTTTATATTGCCCATCTTTCTCTCATTCTTGTTTTCAATTTTTTTTGTTAGTTGAGTTGGGTTTTGATTATCCTTTTCATTTTGTTAGCTTTTTACTCTGCTTCTATGTTTGGTTAATAAAAGAAAGTGAAAGGAAATAAAATAAGAAGAAAAGAGAGTGAAACAAAAAATTACCCATTCGACATCTTTAGTTATAACTTAAATTTAGATGTTTTTTTAAAATTAAACTATCATTAATTAAAATAAAAATCTATTAAAAATAAATTATTCATCATAAATCTAGAATATATTTTATGTGTTAAAAATATTTATTTATTATAAAATTTAATCATAATGTAATTTATATATTTAGAAATATTTATTTATTATAAATTAAAAAACTGATTCCATAAATTAAATATTTATTCTGTTATTCTGTGCACTGGTTGCTTATAAACAACATGTGGTGAGACCCATGACACAACCTAGCTATATCTCATCTCATTGTTCAAATTTCATTTCTACTCGCATATTTTGGATCAAAAGTACTACAACCATATTTCACTAACTTAGTCTCAACTCCAAGGCTACCTCCTTGTGGTTTGAAGCTTCCTTGAACTCACGTTTCTTATTTACAATACGACATCATTGTATTGACTAGGACTTTTCCATGCTCTTTTTGTGTAAATTTAATGATTTTAAACTTTTTTGTATTTAATCGTGTATATGTTAAAATTAAAACTATTTTGAATAACTTCTCAATCAAATCGTTAATTTTATTTAAGATGTGTTTTTTATGATTGATGGTAAACAAACAAAAGTAAATCAGTAAGTAAGAACCCCAAATGACTCACGAAAAAAAATATCAACAAAAAGTATAAAAAAAGTAAAAACAAAATAATCATAAAATAAAACTTATTTTCGACAGCAATGTAAAGCAGCATAGTACTCCATTATTCGAACCTTGTAAAGCACCAACTATAGAGACTCTTCATCATTAAACATCAAAATGAGTTTCTAATAAATTTCCGACAGGAGTCGTATTGAGAAGTGATCAATAGTAGTATTTTTCTTTTTTTCTTTTTTCTTTTTTTTGCTGAATAGAATTCAATTAGTTGTTGTAAAAAGGAAAAGAAAAACGAGAAGAGAAAAAAAAATCATGAAGTAGATGTACAAAATGCTACACATTAACAAGTAAAAAAACTGTATAAAAAGCAAAAATCTTAGAAAGAATGTAATGAAATAAAACAATCATAAAGAGGAAAACTCACCTTCAATGTATATTAACTAAAAGGATTTCAAATTAATAATGAAAAACTTCATACTGAAATAGCACAACTAATTAATATGAGATAAAGAACATTAGATAATAATAAATAAAAAAAAAAACATGACTGATCTGTTTAGGGAAAGTGGAGGCATGGAGAATATAAAAACATTAGCTAGAGATATAATCTAAAAGAGAAGAAAAAAATGCGATTATATAAAGCTGTAGGATGTGAATTAATGACAGAGAAAGAGAAAGAAAACAAGAACGTTTTAGAATAATGTTTTGGAACAGTGGAATACAATAAAATGAAAATAAAAGAAAAATAAAAATCATTAGTATAAATGGAAGGTTAAACATTTTGTAGAAAATCAAATGCACGAGAAGAGAACATGTGCTATTTTTTAACAAAGCAGAAACTATACTTTATAGAAGTGTTTTTTGCGCAAAATATTTTATAGAAGTTATGGATAGTTAGATAAATCTGTGGTTTAAATAAAATTGAATGTTTGATCAGATAATATTTTTTTTTGGCAGCGGATTAGATAATATTGAAAGCTTAATACTCTTTTTTTTTGTTGAAGGAGAAAGCTTAATACTCCTAACAAATAACAATACATTTTTTTATTTTTATAAATCGATGTTGACAAATTCTAGTCAAATCATAATTTTTTTAGGATCTAGTCAAATCATAATCAATACCAGTGTGTTTAAAGAAACAATTAATTATAGCATCCTTAAAAATAAAACCTAGGACAGGAGCATCTTTAAATAAATAAATAAAATTATTCGATTAATATCTATAATAATAGAATGATATAGAAATGGGAATCTGGGAGTTCCAATGGTTAAGAAGAGTTGGGATTTAAAAAATCAACGAGTTAGAAAAAAAAACTATATGAATTAAGAATTATTATTCACGGCTACTCTCAATTGTCAAAACGGGTTGAAGTCATTAATCAATCCCTTTTACCTTGTCTAAAATGGTGGGTTGGGTTATTAAAATATTAACTCACTAGGACTTTAGGTTATTTTGATCTGGCTCACTTAACCCGTAGTTCATCCAGGTTAAATTCGAGTGAGTCAGATTGGTTCCCAGGTTGAACAAAAAAAAAAAGATAATGAAAAAAATGTAGATGATGAAGATGAAATTGATTTGTCAAACCATGATTCTAATACTCTTCCTAGACAAGTTAATATTGATGATTGAGATACGAGAATTTGACATTAGAGAAGTTAGATTTGTGTTTTGCTATTTTAATATTGTTAAACATATTTATGTTTGTTTGAGTTTCATGCACATTTAGTTTAAGTTTGATATAATTTGTAATATTTAAACTTACTTAAATTTGTTTAATTTGTATTTTTCTACACTTATTTTATAATTTTTAAAGGTTTTTTTTGTTTTTCTTTAAAATTTAAAGTGAGCTAACTCGCGGACTAATTCAGATAACCCACAACCCACTCAGGTTGAATTAGGTTGGCAAAAAACTGATTTATCACTAAAATGAGCTAACTTGATCTATCTCACTTTTTAACCAATCCAGATGGATCGGGTTGACTTGACAGTTCTATTCTTAATTTGGAGGGCAAACATTTATTTTTCGTTTTTAATTTTCATCTTTTATCTTAGTGTTTGTTTAATTTTTTGATTTTTAAATGTCCCAAGAGGCCAAGACACAATCACGGGAAGTAAATGGATACATAGCCACCAAGAATGTAAAGAATTCCATTTAAAATGTCAAAATCCAAACTTTTAATCAAGTCACTATTATATTGTTGAATTTCTCAGCCAATATCCTAGCAACGATGTTTTTCTTTTTTAGGGAAACAACAATGTTTGGAAAAATATTAAAACATTTATTATAATGATAACACAAAAATTATTTAGCAAGGAGTGCCTTTTTTATGTTAATGATATTCAATATTTTAATCAATATTTTTAGAAGAATTAACTAAAATACATTAAAAGCATAAAAAGAAAGTATCATTATAGTAAGTTTGTTATTTTCTACAATAATAAATAACTTAAATATTATACTTAGGATGATTTTCAATAAGATATAATACAAATTTTTTATATTAACAGTACATGAAAATTAATATTTTCTTAAAATATTTGTTAAAAATTCTTATTTTATTGTAATATAAGTTGACAATATATTTCTTAATCCATTTTTTCTAACATAATTTTTTTATTAGTAAATAAAATTTAAGTACATTATTTAAATGTCACGACTCTTATTTTTCATATAATGAATGTTATCTATTTAAAAAAAAATATAAATGCCGAAAGAGAGTTGAAAAAGTGAGTCGCTGCTAGTCCAGAAAAAACTGTTAAAATAAGTAAAAAGTCTTAAACCGGTAATAGAAAAACGTTAAAGCAATTCTTTTTGCACATTATTTGTCTTTACTTTCTCTCTCATACGTAGAGGAGAGAGAAAAAGAGAGAATTTAATTTTATGTTTACTTGATATAGTTGACAGGGGCTGAGCCAAGAGAAGAAGGGTGGGTGTAGTAGGGTTTTAATCTTCATTCTTCATTAATCCTTTTATACAGTCCGAGTGTTTGTGTGCGTGTGTAAGAGAGACCCGAACAAATTCACAAACCCTTTTTCTCACTTTTTTTCTTTCAATTTCAATTTTTGGTCTTACTATTACTAACCCTAGCTTCCTTGAACACTCACTTTGAAACCCTAGCTGCTTCCGCCATGGCTCATTTCAGCTAAATTCGCCACTATGTTGCTGCCATTTCAATTCACAACAGCGAGGTATGTTCAAAACCCGTTCGTTCCGTTTCAGCATTCTCATGCACCTTCGCAATTAACGTTGTTTTGTTTTTCTTTGGCTGTAATCAGGTGCATGCGCGTTGTTTGAGTGGAGGAGGGAGAGGCATGGACCGTGCGCTTCTCCTCGCGTGCGTGATTTGCGGGATCCTCTTCTCGGTGTTGGGCTTGGCGTCGTTCTTCATCCTTTGGGCTGTGAATTGGAGGCCCTGGCGAATTTATAGGTATCTCGTCGAGATTCTGTGTTTCTGTTTACCTGTTTTGACTTGGTGCTTTGGGTTTGTTTGTAGTTTAAAGGTTAAATTGCCATGCTGCAATGTTAATGCTGTTGATTTTTTGTGGCGCATATGGTTTCTGTTGCTAAAAATTAGTTGTTGTTTTAAAGTAATTTATAATTTGCTATTTTCTGGCATTGGCTGCTGTGTACTGTCGCTGAATTGCATAACTGATTAGCTACATTTGCTTAACAACTTGGGAATTAAGTGTGAATCATTGGGGTGCTTTTTCTGTTTCTATGATGGTCTGCTAAGTATGGTGGTTTTGTGCCGTTTTTGAACCATGTAAGCCGGTAACTTGGGAATTCTGTACACGAGGTTGATGCTTCCTAGTCCTGAGTGCTTTGCTTTCTTTTACTTTGCACTCCTTTTTTAAGTAATTTGGTCGGAATTCACGTGAAGATGCATGTCAGTAACGCCTTAACGGCTAGTGTTTTTAGTGAACGTATCACACATAGGATGGTGCCAAATGTAAGATGAGAAGTCTAACATTTAAACATTCAATGTGATGTACCTATGGACATCGTAGGAAATAACCTTTTTTTTATCTATTAATCAATGTGTTTGTTTTAAACTTAAAAAAAGCAACTTTATAATAAGTGTTTTTTTTAAGAAGCAGATAGGATTTGCCTCTTAAAAAAAACAGAAAACTGCTTATTTTAAGTAAAAGCAGTTTATACAATCATATCAGAAAAACAGAAATCTACTTATTTTATTCAAAAGACAACTCTTTTTTTTTTTTGATGTAAAAAAAAGCTTAAAAAAACTGGCCCAATGTTTTGGGATAAAATGGGTGTTTAATTGAATTTCCCTTTGTTTCCTTGTAGAAAAAAGGACGATTTGGATAGAGTTGTGGAAATTCTCATGAAACTTGTAGTCATATATATTAGGTTTACAATTTAGTATGTCTGTTGGAATCTTAATTAACAGTTGTCTGAATTTGAAGAAATGATTGCCTGGTTTAAGGAATATAAATATAAAAAAATTGAGATTACACATATCTGTATGGTCCATATATGTGATCTGTATTAATTGAGTTGCTAATCAAGGAAATAATAGATTCATAATCTTTAGTATGCCTTTGATTATTTCATTGAGTTGCTCCTATGGTGAAACTGTATCACCAGTCACATTTAGATCGTCAATTAGGGATTGGATTCAAAGGTGATACTAAAAAATAGTTCAATCTTAAAGCATTGTGCTTTGAAGTTCTGTGTGAAGTTTTCTGACCTCCGCATTCTTGTGAAATTGAAAGGAGTGAATTTTATCCCATAATTGCCCAGAGCTCTTTCATCTGATTACTCAAGCAAGCATGTTGTCAGAAATTGACGATTGTAACCAAGAGAGAAGCAACTGGTCTTGTTACTCCGATGTGATATAGATTTCAGAAATGTGATTTGCCCCACATTCTTCAAGTGTGCAAAATTTTGTTGGAATTACTGTATTGGTGAGAAAGTGGTGAAGACGACGGCCTTGGATTATTGGTTCAACTTGCTAGCACCAAAGTAGATAATTTTTTAAATCATTTTCTAGGAAACAGAGTGACAAAATATAACTGTGGATGACGCCAAAGAAGATCCCATGGAGGAGAGAGGTGTTGACGGAGGATGCAATCTCAGTGGTGAGCATGAATTGGTTGTTCAGAGGTCATCTTGGGTTCGAGCAAAGCTCTCAAAGTCATGATAAAGTTGTGAGGAAGACAAAATGAACACTGAACCATAAATTTATAATTCTGTATAAAGAAAGGCTATACATAGCACCCTGGGCTGGCTTCAGCTCATCAAGATATCCTATAGGAATGGTTACAATCATATTACAGAGAGTGTGAGAGTTACATTACTCTAATATAGATACACCCTTAAAGAAGAAACCTTTGAAGCTAATAAGAAAAGGATGTCTCATAAAAGTTGAGTTGGAATTATGTTCTAGCAGATAGCACCAGATTTCTTTTGTGCGTATATTATTTGTTCTATTATTAAAAAGAAATTTCTTAGCTCTTTAGTGGTATTATACTATTATTATTGGATAGAAAGAAAGAAATATGAATTTATTATCGTCTTGTAGGACAATGCTAGTATAGGTAAATAGAGCAAAAATAAAAGTAAAAATTGACATCTAGGATTTTACCTACTTTGTTTAACATGAGTCTCTAATCTCTATATACAAGTTCAGAAAATTGGGTAATTTCACTTGTGTTGATGTGGTCTGTTGTGATTAATTTTAAAATATTTGATGAATCCAGTGATAGAAACTGCATTCTTGAACATAACACATAATGTTGCTCTGGGCCTCTTGACTGTATTTCAAGAACAAATAAGTTCAAGTTTTGCTACATCGATAACTTTCTATGTTATCTCATATGTTTTGAGAAGAAATACAACTTGTTTTTATGCTGCTTTGTCATGCATTTAAAGTACTCTGAATTTTGGATTGGGCTTCTTTGCATCTATTTTTATTTATTTGTTTCTATTTCAGTTGGATCTTTGCTCGGAAATGGCCAAATATCTTGCAAGGTCCCCAACTCCATTTGCTCTGTGGTTTCCTGAATCTTTCTGCATGGGTAGTTGTTATTTCTCCAATTCTGGTGCTTATCATTTGGGGCTCTTGGTTGATTGTAATATTGGGTCGAGACCTGATTGGTTTGGCTGTAATAATGGCTGGTACTGCTCTGCTATTGGCATTTTATTCAATTATGCTGTGGTGGAGAACTCAGTGGCAAAGCTCAAGTATGTATTTTCTGGCCTATTTTTTATTTAACAATACATATTTTGTGCCGTATTCACAGTTATGAAGCTTATATATTCTATTCAATATGAAACCCAAATTTCTAAATACTGTGTCTTAGGTAGAGACTGTTTCTGGTATTATTACTGTTGTGGATTGTTTTCTGTCGATGATCTTCCATCATTTGAGCAATTGACAGCCTTTGGATGTGATGATTATGTCTTCTGTTTCATGAAAAAGTGAACAGAAGAGGGAAGAACTGTAACTGCTGTCATGTATGATTCTTCCATTGTTAAAATTATGGTATTCTCATTATTAAAATGGAACAAATTGCACAGGCTTTACTGGATTCAGTGCAAACCTGGTTCCCATTAAAAAATGGTCAAAAAGGCTGTTGGACATGTTGGTTAGTGGTCATAAAGTTGCCAAAAAAATTGAGAACAACTGGGAACTACAGCAGGGTGAAAATATTGGATGCCAAACATAGAAGTTCCTCAGTTGAGAAATTGACTAAAAATAACAACTTGATCATGTTTATAGGAGATGGTATTGCCTTGTATACTTATTAATCTCGGATAGCGGCGCGTAGCGGCCATCCCTAAAAAATGCTATAGCGCTATAGCGGGTAGCGCTACACCGCTACAACGAAGTATATAAGTGAATATTATTCAGAAATCTGAATTCTGAATTATATATATAAATTATAAACTGAACAAACATAATCCCCCCCCAAAAAAAATGACATAAATATCAAACATAAAGGACTAAAACAAACTCAGTAACTGACACATACTTAATGTCAAACATGAAAAATGAAAAATTAGAAGTCAGAAATAGCAAAATGAAGGATTATCTCCAACGGGTTTCACCAAACCACATGGTGTAGTTGTTTGCGTATTTGAAGATGTTGTCATGACTCGTGACTCAAAAAAGAATTTGAAAATTAAACAAATGAATATAAAACAAAAAAAAATTATAAAATAAACATTTGCATAATGCAGATAATATAGAAAATTATAAGTCTAACAAAAATAAAATAGTCCAATAATAAATTAATGAACAATAAAAAAACAAAAAATAATTAGACTAGAAGAAAAAACTATAAACAAATAATAAATAGACTAGAAGAAAAAACAAATATATGAATATAATTTATATAATAAAAAACAAATAGAAAAAAATTTGCTGATAAAATAAAAATATAATATAAAACTAACCAGCTTAGGAGAGTTGAATGCTTTGAAAGAGGAGAGGAGAGTTTCTTAGAGTTTTTGTCTTTATGAAAGAGTGAAAGTATGGCCTGTTCTTGCTTAAACTAGCCTGTGTGTTTATCAAGTATTATAAAGGAGAGTTTGTGTCTTTAAAAAAGGAGTTTTTATATTAGACTTATTTACCAGTACTAGTAATTACGGGAGGAGACTCGGAGAGTTTCTGTAATTACTACTTACCAGCCAATATTTACGTTTTGATTATTAAATTTTAATAGCGGCACCAATAAAAAAAATGGCGTTTTACGAGGCTTGACCAATAGCGGCGTGGCACCTGACGCTTTCGTTTTGTCTTCCTCAACGGGCCAGTTTCGTTTTGTCTAGCCTGTGTCTTCCTCAACACGCCGCACTGCACCCGCATTTTCCGCCGCACCGCACCCGCGATAGTGGCCGCTATCGTCGCTTTCTCATATCCACTGTTGCGATGCGGGTCTGTGGCGGTCGGCCGCCGCACCGCACCGCTATTCTGGTATTGCGGGCAATAGCGCCGCTATTGATAACCTTGTTGCCTTGGTTAGTGAAAAGAAGTAAAATAGAACAAGATTGATTGAATAATATAATATAAGATTAGATTGATAAGGCGTGTTTTACTTCTAACACAAAAATGGCCCTAATATTGTAAAACTTACTAACAACACTCATAGCAAATCAGAACGTAAACAGTTGGATTATCCATAGGTCTAGGTCTAGCATTCGACATGCATGTTTCCTTTATATGTCTGAGGCGTACTGTTTGATGAATAGTAATGATGACCTTAGATTGAGCAACATCAATTCTTTAGAAGTACCAGAGTTTTCCGTAGTTTTGGTCCAAAATTGATAAATTATAATTATATTTTTCTAATAAAATGAATGCCATGTTGATCGTCATCTGTAATAACAATTTCATTAGCATGTACAACCAAATATATTGTAACCGAGAAGTACAGCGACTTCAACATAAAGATCTGCTTCTTTATAAGGCAGAACAGCCTGTTGCATAACAACCCTATCAAGCTTAAGGAGGCTGTTTGAGGCCATAAAGGCATCTTTGTAATCAACACACTGGTTGTAAAGATTCCCCCTCTGCAACAAAGCCCGGCAGTTGCTCTGTATGTTGTTCCTTTAATTGTCCTTGTTGAAAGGCTCTGTATGTTTGTACAAATTGTTGACAGTTGTGTGCACATATTGGATCCAAATTTTGCTATGTTGTTAAACGAGAAAAGTTTAAAATTAGATCTAAATCCTGGCATTTTTGCTTCTTAGTACAAACAGAAATACTGAATTGACTTTGAAGCAGAGCTAAAGTTTTTAAAAATAGAATTTTTGTTCCTTTTTTGTTAAGAATTACTAGGTTCAATGAGAATAATCATTGATAAAATTGTAACAAAATATTGAAATCTCTAGGTTGAAACAGTATGATATAGACCCCATATGTAGTATGCTTATGCTCTAGATATGACTTTGAAATTACTATTGTGTCCCAATCATTTGTGAATGAGATTGGGAGAAAAAAGCATCAGGTGAGGTTAAAAGTTGATAGGAGCCATGTGAATCATGCTTTCTGCTGATTATCCTTTTCTTACTGTGGTTTTGTGGAAGAAATGCTCTTTTGTTTATGCTCCTGCTTTGGAGAATCATCTGGAGCTAGCAATTTAATAAAATCAAATAGTGAAGGCCGTACAGCTGAAAGCTCAAATAATTTGACATATGTCCCTCAACTGTGAGCTAGTCTCATGGGATTGCGCTTGAGAGTTATTACTCTGTCCAGAATGCCTAGGGCATTTAGAGTTTTTTCCGTCTAAGCTGATATTGTATTACATTTCTTCTTGTCCAACCTATGTAAGGTGTTTGTTCCTATTTCTCTGTTTTCCTACAGCAGTTAAATAAGTTGCTTGTAAATAGGTATTTTGTTATGTATAGTACAACAAACAATAGGAAATGTTCTTTGATTAGGTCTTCAGTCAAAGCTATTGACGGAAAATTTTGTCCTTGTCAGCTGCATATCTTTTTTTTCTCTATGCTGCTTTTCTTTCAGTGCCTAAGTTTAGTATGAATAGGTGAATGATATGCCCAAGAAGCAGTGTTGTACAGATATTAGACATGAAAAGTATATTTACCTGGTTTTATAAACATATAGTATGTTTGGGCATCTTATATGCTTGATTTAGTTTCGTTTTCATGTTGGTTGATGTTATAGTTGTAATACCCAATATCTGCATTTTTCTTTTGACAGGGGCTGTTGCAATCCTGCTTCTTTTGGCTGTTGCTCTTCTTTGTGCATATGAACTTTGTGCAGTGTATGTTACAACTGGGTCACGAGCATCTGACCGCTATTGTCCTTCTGGTTTCTTTTTTGGAGTCTCTGCAATTGCTTTAGCAATCAACATGCTATTTATTTGCAGAATGGTGTTTAATGGTATGCTTTTGAATCACTAAGTTCATATACAAATTGCTATTCCTGATTATTATAAAGGTTAAGATATTTTTTTGGTTGTTGTACAAGATAATCATTTTCAACGTAGTCCTTATGTGAAGAAACTTTTCAATTAGCTCCTAATCCTTTTCAATGTTGTCTTGTCTGTACTGTTTATTGCCATAATATTGTGATATTGAAGTTGAGTTACCCTAAAATATATGGATCAAATTTAATAATGACTGTCATGTAGTGACAAAAAATATAGTATTTTAGTCCCTACATACAGAACACTCATCTATAGTTTGGTACACTTCATTGTGTTATAACTCCAGTAGATAGTAGTATTATAATAGTAATAGATGACATTCCTTTTTGATGTAGATGGTGTCCCTTCACACGTATACTGCTTGTGGCTTGATTCTATTTGTTTTTGTTTTTCGTTATTTGCATAATCTTGTTACCATTATTCATTGTAGGGAATGGCTTGGATGTGGATGAATACGTGCGAAGGGCATACAAATTTGCTTATTCTGATTGTATTGAAGTAGGTCCAGTGGCATGTTTACCTGAACCCCCAGACCCTAATGAGTTGTATCCTCGGCAATCTAGAAGGTATGTTCTAATTCTTGTTCTCATTGTGACTATCCTATTGGAGACAAATAAGTGTAAGGTATTTTTATAGCATTCATTACTAGCTGAGACAGACATTTATTTTGCTGTTGCTTCTCAAATATTTATTTGGATTAGATATATAGTACTATTTCATTAAGCTTTCTTCCTCCAAGTTCTTATTGTTTTTGTTTGTCTTTGTAGGGCTTCCCATCTTGTAATGCTCTATCTTGGCTCACTATGTGTTCTGTTAGTATACTCCATCTTGTATGGTCTAACAGCAAAGGAGGAGAATTGGCTTGGAGCAATTACATCAGTTGCTGTTATTATTCTTGGTAATTTAATTAGCTCTTGGTATTTATTATATCATTTTTTAATGTTAACAGGAAATTCTTGTGCACTTTTCATCTCTGGTTATTTGATTTGCTCTTTTTCTGTGCACTTCTTGTTTTGTAGACTGGAATTTAGGTGCTTGCTTGTATGGTTTTCAACTTCTTGATAGTCGTGTTGCAGCACTGTTTATTGCTGGAACATCTCGTGTGTTTCTTATCTGTTTTGGAGTGCAATACTGGTTAGTTTCTTAAATTGAAAAAAGACCTTTTTCTCAGCGCCACTGCATGTATTATTGGTTTGTTCTTTGTTGACTTTTCTCTACTTTCACCACTCACAGGTATTTAGGCCACTGTATCAGCTATGCTGTTATGGCATCTGTACTGCTAGGAGCGGCTGTTTCTCGCCATTTATCAGCCACAAACCCATTGGCTGCTAGAAGGGATGCCTTACAAAGCACTGTAGTTCGTCTGAGAGAAGGATTCCGTAGAAAGGAGCACAACAGTTCATCTAGCTTTTCTGAAGGCTGTGGCTCAAGTATGAAACGAAGTAGTAGTGTTGAAGCCGGTAATCTTGGTAATGTCATTGAAGCTGGCAGGGCTATGGCTGCAGGTGATGGGAGCAATTGGAATAATGTCCTGTCTCAAACTACTATTTTGCCGGATGGAATCATTAGCGATAAGAGCATAGATAGTGGAAGGTCAAGTTTAGCATTACATAGCAGCTCCTGTCGCTCAGCTGTTCATGAGCCAGAAGTTGGAACATCATCTGATGATAGAAATTTGGATCACAATAATTCTTTGGTGGTTTGTTCTAGTAGTGGTCTTGATAGTCAAGGGAATGAGTCTAGTGCATCAAACTCTGCAAATCAACAAACACCGGATTTGAATTTGGCTATTGCATTCCAGGAAAGGTTGAATGACCCTAGGATTGCAACTATTCTGAAAAGAAGGACAAGACAAGGTGATCGAGAATTGAGTAGTTTATTACAGGATAAAGGATTGGATCCAAATTTTGCTATGATGTTAAAAGAGAAAAGTTTAGAATTAGATCCAACTATACTGGCATTGTTGCAAAGGAGTAGCATGGATGCAGATAGAGATCATAATGAAAATACTGATAACACCAGTGTTGACAATGCCATGCCTAATCAAATTTCATTATCTGAAGAATTGAGGCTACACGGGCTTGAAAAGTGGCTTCAGTTGTGCAGACTTGTATTGCATCACATTACGGGTACTCCAGAACGAGCATGGGTTCTGTTTAGTTTTATTTTCATACTTGAAACCATCATTGTTGCCATATTTCGTCCAAAAACGATCAAAATTATTAATGCAACACACCAGCAGGTGAGTGCCGAGTCCCTCCCTAGTATATTTCTGGTTTGTTTTGGGGGACTGAAAGATACACACACACACACACACTCTTCTATTTCTAGAAGCTTGTTATCCGTATTTCATTTGTTTGATCTTGGGGTTGTAACTGTTTAAACCTTACAATGCTAATTTTGTTATTTTCTGAACCTTTATTGCTTGTAGTTTGAGTTTGGTTTGGCGGTCCTCTTGTTATCTCCTGTGATATGTTCAATTATGGCTTTCCTTCGATCACTTACGGCAGAAGAAATGTCCATGACATCAAAACCAAGGAAGGTACTAGATTGGCTGTTTTTTGGATTAAAAATGCAAAGTTCATCTACTGAAATGGATGAATTTAATTTTTAACTGTTTATCTTGCTGAGCTGACTAATGTTTGGCTACTTGACTAGTTGTTGCAAAATTTGTAATATAGGAAGTGCTTCTGTTGCCATATAATGTTTTTGGTTTTGATGCAGCTGTTTTAGTCTTTTAATATACATTCTTATAGTGCACATGTATTAGTTTTAGATGAGAGGGCTAACTTTACTGGTGCTATCATGATACCATTCTCTTGCCCATGAGCTCTTGGGGTGGGATTATTGGAAAACTCTTTTGGAAAAGTGGGATTGTCCAGGTTTGTTGAACTGGGTTTGCCTGTCTGTGATGGGCAGAGCTGGGCAGCCTGTGATCCAAACATGCAATTTGAAAACCTGAAATCCCTAAATCCCCATTGTCTCAGTCTCTTTGAATCACTTGACCTCCCTCTTCTCTCAGAATTAACCCCCTCTCTCTCAGATGTGGCCCCGAACCACTATAACTCTACTCTCAAATCACTTTGGCGTGGCAAGTGTTGAAGCACTGAGAATTTAGAAAAGTAAAATAATTTTATATATGATATGAGAGTTTTTTTTAACAGCAAAAGAAAGATTGTATGATAATTATAATTATTTTATAAATAAATGGATTGGAATTTGTCATAAGATGTGGCCAAATCACCAACCACAGAAAATTACACAAACACAACTCATAAATTTAACATGGCAGTGCTGAGAATCCGACAATACATAAAATTCAGTCCCTACCAAAAAACACCCAGGCTCATTGCACCCATTACAAAACAAAACTGCAACCTACTAATACCAGCTAAACCAAACTAAAAGAAAGTATGACAAATTCCCTGTATATTGTGTCCAATAAGAAATAGCCAATTAAACTGCTGCTATTAACCTCCCCTACAATGTGTTACGACATCCCCTAATGTTTTTTCCATATACAACATCTCCTAATATTATGAGAGTTTTGAAAATCTTGGGGGGGCCATGGCCCCTGTAGGGCCCCCCTGTGCCTCCGCCTCTGATTTTGTCATCCTTCCTTGGGGGGTAGCTACAGCCTATATGGGTACTGATTGCCTTGGGAGAGTCTTTAGCTCACTGATTGTAATGTTAACTAGAATTAGGGATTTCATTTGGCCCACGTGTTTTCTATTTAATTTATTCAATTATTATGTTTGGCCTGGCCATATATGTCTGTTGTTGCTTATTCTTTTAAGAGACTCTTGTTTTAGTGCGTGCATAACATGAATAACTAATAACATATTCTCTCTTTCTCTTTCTCTAATTCACCGTATTCAGTATGGTTTTATTGCTTGGCTACTCAGCACTTGTGTTGGGTTGTTGCTATCCTTTTTAAGGTAAGCCCTACTATTCCTGAAAGTTTTTCATACTTTTAAATTTTGACCTCATTTCAATTGAATGTGAATGCCTTTTTTGTATCAGCATAACTGCTTATGCCTTTGTTTGCATTTTATTAATTATTCATCATATAATTTATGCAGCAAATCATCTGTTCTCCTCGGTATATCCTTGACTGTGCCACTAATGGTGGCATGCCTTTCTGTTGCCATTCCCATATGGATTTGTAATGGTTACCTATTTTGGGTTCCCCGCATGAATTGTACTGGAAGTGCTGGAAATGATCGAATTCCTCGAACAAAGGAGGTTAGTTCTTATGCCTTTCCTACTTACTATCAGGGTGTCTATAATTTGATGTTTTCTGATGTCTCCTAGCTTTATCTCCTGATATGTATTTTCTCGTAGTCTTAGTTTTATCTCCCCGATAGATCACTTTGTTTTTCATTCTAGGATATGACATGTACATAATTATTTTAATTCATGAATTCATTGCATAGGGTGTGTTATGCATCTGTTAATTTTATTTTTCTGTCAAGTTAAATTTCTTGTCAATGCATAAGCTTGTCTTGTTCCCTTTTACAGGGTATTGTTCTTCTTATCAGTATGTCAGTATTTGTTGGGTCTGTACTGGCTTTGGGAGCAATAGTTTCTGCGAAGCCTTTAGACGATTTAAGATACAAGGGATGGAATGGTGATCCAAAAATCTTGGGTTCCCCTTACACATCATCTGTTTTTCTTGGCTGGGCAATGGCATCTGCAATTGGTTTAGTTGTTACAAGTGTGCTTCCAATAATTTCATGGTTTGCAACATATCGGTTTTCCCTTTCCTCTGCTATCTTTATTGGACTTTTTGCAGGTATTTTCTCATTCTGTGTTTACAAATACCTACCCCCCCACCCCCCCAAAAAAAAGGATTGCTTTTGTTGTTGCTGATATCTAATTA
>CM023945.1:23859032-24119154 GCA_013407115.1 Glycine latifolia | reverse complement strand
CCCCCCCAAAAAAAAGGATTGCTTTTGTTGTTGCTGATATCTAATTATCTATATTTCTGAAACTATTGCTGCAGTCATTCTTGTGACATTTTGTGGGGTGTCTTATTTAGAAGTTATCAAAACCAGGGATGACCAAGTTCCAACAAACGGTGATTTCTTAGCTGCTTTACTTCCTTTAGTCTGCATTCCAGCAGTGCTGTCGCTTTGCTGTGGATTGCTCAAGTGGTAGGTGACACTTTCTTGTATTTGTCGGTTTATCTATGGTAAATTGACAAATGACAGCTATTATTTTGCTGTTTGATAGATGTCTGATCTTTTTTAAAATGTCTATTTGCAGGAAGGATGATGATTGGAAACTTTCTCGTGGTGTATATATTTTTGTTATAATTGGTCTTTTGCTTCTGCTTGGTGCTATTTCAGCTTTGATAGTTGTTGTCAAGCCTTGGACTGTAAGTGTGTTGAATTCATTGTCTCTTTAACTCCCCCTTCCCCAAGCTCAAAATTCTTTGGCTGAACCTCTTCCTTCATATTACTGCAGATAGGAGTAGCATTTCTTTTGGTTCTTCTCCTTATGGTATTAGCAATTGGTGCCATTCACCACTGGGCATCAAACAATTTTTATTTGAGCCGGACACAGATGGTCTTTGTTTGCTTCCTTGCTTTTCTGTTGGCTTTGGCAGCATTTCTTGTTGGATGGTTTGAAGGTTCTAGTCAAGTCCATTATATTGGCATTGATATGCATATCTTAAGTAGAAAGTGGCTGATCTGCTAAGTGCTAACATGATCTTTTTTGCTCTTTTTTTTTCTTTTCAGGTAAACCATTTGTTGGAGCATCAGTTGGTTATTTTTCATTTCTTTTTCTTCTTGCTGGACGGGCATTGACAGTGAGTTACTCATTCTAATTTTCAATCTTATAATATCAACATGTTATTGTATCCAAATGCTTTAATGCTTCATCAGTTCATCTTTGTTTTGCTCAGAGGTTTTATTCCTTTGTGATTTTTTTTCTATCTATTCCCCAGGTTCTGCTTTCAAATCCCATTGTTGTATATTCTCCTCGAGTTTTGCCAGTGTATGTGTATGATGCTCATGCAGATTGTGGAAAGAATGTCAGGTTTACCCCATACTCTAAAATTTGTTTTTAAATACGTTGGTTAATTTTTTGTTTGATTTTACTTGTTATATGATATTCTGATTTATTACTTTATGTATCCACTGCTTGTATCTGTTATTTACAGTGTGGCCTTTCTCATGCTATATGGGATTGCCCTGGCAACCGAAGGCTGGGGGGTTGTTGCAAGTTTAAAGATATATCCACCCTTTGCTGGTGCAGCTGTATCAGCAATTACCCTAGTTGTTTCATTTGGGTTTGCTGTATCTCGTCCTTGCCTAACTCTTAAGGTCTGTGAAGTCATTGTGATCAACACTGACTTTTAAGCTACTTCAAAATTTAAATGATTGGATTCATTATATACACTGAAATGTCTGATGAAACAGGCTTATTATAATGTGCTAACTTCTTTCTTCAGAAAATACCTTCTAATTGAAGTTCTAACCTTTGTAAAATTGTACAGATGATGGAAGATGCTGTGCATTTCCTCGGTAAGGAAACTGTTATTCAAGCAATTGCTAGATCAGCAACAAAGGTAAGTAGATTTGCCAACGAGATTGCAGGACCCTATTGGGTCAATATCTATATTTTATTCTTGTCCTCCTACATTGTTTGGACTCTGCAGCAGTAGGCAGTAGGCATTCTAGCCTTCTCTACAACTGCTATGTATGTCTGTCTATGTTGGCAAAAATTTTCTTCCTTTACAGAAACAAAGTTCTTACTAAAATTTGGTTTACTGCTCTGCAGTTAATACTTCTGCAAATGTAGTGAGAAATTTTTCCACTGATTATAAAGTACTCTGTAAATGTGGCTGTATTTATTTTAAAGTACTCTATTCTCAATCATCCTGAGTTTTGGAAATCTTTTATGCTTTTGAATTAATTTGGTTTTATCTTCTGCATTATCATTGTGCTCAGTAATTCATGCTTTTCCTGTTTTAACAGATAGTCCATGTTTTATCGGAATCTTTGCCAAAGTATTCTGGTTTGTTTAAACAGTTTTGGAAAGTGCTTCATAGTGAATTGATTCTATTTGGGGAAATTGATACGTTATTCTCATACATTGACCATGTTTCAAGCATGTTATTTCCTATTAAATTGTTGCTTTTTGAAATAATTTCTCATTGGAATCCAATCTTTATTGTGAACAATTGCCTGAATGCCTTAGTGTCAGAGACAATGTGCCAAACGTTTGACAAAAAGTTACAACAGATTAACAGCTAATTTTGTCACACCAGACTTGATAACAAGTAGCAACTCTAGGTTCCGAATTTCAACTGTTTCTATAAATATGAGAAGTCTATTCAGAGTTTGTTCAGTGAATTGAATTACATAATATACAGAAAAACTTTCCAAGCCTGTCTGTTTTATGTCATTTTCTAACTCAAACTGCAGCTCTATCTCTGAAAATATTTACATTTGAATCAGAAAACTTGTTAATGAAATAAAATTTCATCAACCAATCAGTCTATGTTTGTGTTTCTTGTGCATGCATCTTTGCTTTGAAAATAGTTTATGATAATCTCTTTCAGTACCCTGACAATTAATATAACTAACCTTAAACCAATGGAAATGTGTTAATTGCTTTAATAATTCTCTTTAATCTTGATCCTCACATAAATATTTTCTAACGAATATGTTCTCCTTCATCTGTATGTTGATTATTGAATGTTATTGTCGGAAAAGAACTCCTGCATTTGTCAATGCAATTCAACTGTATTAATGATATTTACTTGCACTGCAGACCAGAAATGCATTATCTGGAACCTACTCAGCACCACAGAGGTCGGCTAGTTCTGCTGCACTTTTAATTGGAGACCCTACCATTATGCGTGATAGGGCAGGAAATTTTGTGCTTCCCAGAGCTGATGTGATGAAATTGAGAGACCGCTTGAGAAATGAAGAATTAGTTGCAGGTTCATTCTTTAGTAGATTAAGATGTCATAGGACATTCCGCCATGAGCCAACCAGCGATGTAGATCATAGAAGAGTAATGTGTGCTCATGCTCGAATTCTGGCACTAGAAGAGGCCATTGATACTGAGTGGGTGTACATGTGGGACAAGTTTGGTGGTTATTTGCTTTTGTTGCTTGGTTTGACGTCTAAGGCAGAACAAGCACAGGTAATGGATATCTAGTTTTGCATTTTTTATTTTTATTTTTTTTTGATCGGCCAAAGTTAGTTGTTAAATGTTAGTATTTTTGTTAGTGGAGGGATTCGAACCCACGACCTCTCCCTCCTTCCCCTCTTCAAACTTTTTTCCCAACCACCCAACCAACCTTATATCTCCATCTAGTTTTGCATATAGTGGATGATATCTAGTTTTTATTTTTATTCTTGTGACAATGATAATCCATTTCTCTGGTAGGATGAGGTTCGTCTGAGACTTTTTCTTGATAGCATCGGATTTTCTGATTTAAGTGCTAAGAAAATAAAGAAGTGGATGCCAGAAGATCGCAGGCAATTTGAAATCATTCAGGAGAGGTACTATCCTGAGTATCTGATATTAATATGTATAGTAACTTTGCTGTGTTTTTTCTATCTAAATATTTTGTTGTGAATTTTCTAGTTACATAAGAGAAAAGGAGATGGAAGAGGAAGTCTTCATGCAGAGGCGTGAAGAGGAGGGCAGAGGGAAAGAAAGGAGGAAGGCCCTACTTGAAAAAGAGGAACGTAAGTGGAAGGAGATAGAAGCTTCTCTACTCTCCTCCATTCCTAATGCTAGCAGCAGAGAGGCTGCTGCCATGGCAGCAGCAGTACGTGCAGTTGGAGGCGATTCTGTTCTAGATGATTCCTTTGCTCGAGAGAGGGTTTCAAGCATTGCACGTAGGATTCGTGCTTCACAGTTGTCTCGGCGTGCACTTCAGGTTCATTATCTGTCTTTGATATTTATTCTGAATTCTGATAGCAATTGGTGGGATCTTTTTCAGTTTTTTTTTAACAGTCTGTTTAATTTGTTGGAGGGTTTTCAATGGGAATTGAAAAATAATTGGATGGAATGATTAGTGGAAACAATTGGCAGGATCTTTTTTCAGTTTTTCTAACACTGTTATATTATTGGAGGGATTCAATGGGAATAGAAAAGTAATTGGATGGAATGATCATCCTCTTAAGTATAATAGGTGATGTAGTTAATAGCGGAATGGTTTCCATTCCCATTTTGGTTTTCAAGAATTACCAGGATTGTGGTGGAAACAGTATTACAAAAGTAAACACTTTTATTTTTAATTATGGTATTTGCCATATTTTTTGTGAAATAATGTAAAAAAATAGTGCTCTGTAGCCTTAAAAAGTAGTAAAATATTTTTTAACATATTTTAATTTAATGATTTTTTATTTAAAAAATTAAATGTTAAATTTGATGTTATTTTATTGAAAATATCTTTTAAACAAAACAAATCCATCTGATAAATATAAAAGCTTATAAATATGGTTTTTTAAGTAAAATATATATTGTTTGAAGTGTGTGTGTAAAAGAACAAGATTACAAGAGTCTTAATTTTATAAGATATTATTCATTTGTTCATCAGATATATGTTTCTCAGTAGATTAATTTTGTTAATTAAAGCAAATTTATTTGATAGGTACCAGCAAGCAAGAAAGACTAAAAGGAAGAAATTAAGTATGAAAATATTTGTATTGCAGTAACTGGTCTGAATCGAGGGACTTCGGATCCTGGTATATTCTGTATTGTGTACAATGGTACAAAAATGAAAAGACACCTAGACAGTTTCAAGAGTGTCTAATCTCTCCCAGCCCAAGCCTAATTCAAGCCTACATCTACACACCTTTCCCTGGCTTATATTCCCTCTCTCTCTCTCTCTCTCTCTCTCCCCCTTACATGCACTTCCCTCATGCTCTGGTGCCAGCTTGGCAGTTAGCTCTCTCTCTCTTTCTCTTCCCCCTCTCCTATAACAATTTGATACATTGCACCTTTTGCCTCTCTATTCATACACCTTCAGTGATCTTGGGCCTTGGCACTACATTACTATTCCTTTCCAAAGTATTCAGTAAACTTCTGATTCATTGCATACTTGTTCCATTCCTGCCAGCTCATTTCACCTAACTGGATTTTCTTTATGATAATCATCTATTTAAAATTTCTGCATGCGGCATGCGCTCACCTTTATCTTTGACTGATGGATTACTCACTGAAAAAAGGATGATGGATAAATTATTTTTAAGAATTTAACTAGAATAATGCATTGACAGTGTAGATGTTTTTTACTGTCTGATTGTTGTCAGATCATAAATTGTGATGTATAGTAAATTTGTTGATTTTTTTAAATAATTACCTTAAAATTCATATTTAAGGTGATTTTTAATTGAATGACAGTATACAAATATTTACACTGACATGAAAATTATACCCATTTTTTTATTGGTATTTATATAACAATCCATTACCAAAGTCCAATTTTGTTTATCTCCACCTTGTGGTATCATAATTTAAATAATTAGGATGACTCTTCTGGAGATTACTTAATTTACATTGAAATTTTGATGTCTTTGCAGACAGGAGTGGCAGGTGCCATTTGTGTTCTTGATGATGAGCCAACAGCCAGTGGAAGACATTGTGGTCCAATTGATTCCAGTCTATGTCAAAGTCAAAAAGTTAGCTTCTCCATTGCATTGATGATTCAACCTGAATCTGGTCCTGTTTGTCTTTTGGGCACTGAGTTTCAGAAGAAGATTTGCTGGGAAATTCTTGTGGCTGGATCTGAACAAGGTATTGAGGCTGGACAAGTTGGGCTTAGATTGATTACTAAAGGTGATAGACAAACAACGGTTGCAAAGGAGTGGAGTATTAGTGCAACAAGTATTGCAGATGGAAGGTTTGGTCTTTCTCTTTATTTTGGGTATCATATGTTTGTTTTTTAAAGTTCAGATTCAGTACCCAGTTCTCTTGTTATATATGTTTTACCTTTTTGTTGCAGGTTATCTTCACATGTGTGTCAGTAATCTTCTTAGTATAATAACATTTTGTTATTCTAATTTTAATCCAAATGCATTTTAGGAATTATATGGTTTCAGTATTTCTTATTAATTGTTTTACAATTCTTCTCTCCAGATGAAGTTTCACAATTTTTTCAATAATTAAGAATTCAAAAGTCAAATTTCAATCTCTGCCAGTGTTAGGTAAAATGAACGAAAGAGAGAGAGAGAGAGATGAACAATAACTGAATTTCTTTTATTTCAAAGGAATGAAAAGTAGTTACAAAGCTGTACACGTGAGGTATTTATAACCTCTTAGTCTCTTACCACTAACTTGATGAAACATAACTAGGAACTGACAGCTGTCCTTACAACTGTGCAGAGTACATAAAAGACTAACTACTAACTACAGCCTTGGTAATTACTAACTACAGCTTATTTACAAAGGAGTGCTGTTAGCAAAAGCTAACAGCACTTACATGCTCTAAAATCCCCCCTCAAACTCAAAGGGAAAAATTTTCAGAAGAAACATTTTTCACATTGAGTTTGTTCTTGAGAAAATCAAATCTGGAAGGAGAAAGTGGCTTGGTAAGAACATCTGCCCATTGATCCAAAGCAGGAATATGCACAATAGACAGCTGCTTGGCCAGAATTTTCTCTCTAACAAAGAAAACATCTATTTCCATATGCTTGGTGCAGCTATGAAACACTGGATTGTGAGCAATAGATACAGCACTTTGATTGTCACAAAAAATAAGAGTGGTGAAAGAGACTTTTAACTCAATAAGAAGAGCATGAATCCAGGTCAATTCAGTGGAAGTTTGAGCTAAGCTTCTGTATTCAGCTTCAATGCTAGACCTTGCTGTAACTTTCTGCTTGCGAGACTACCAAGAAATTATATTGGAGCCAAGGAAAACAGCAGAACCAGAAGTAGATCTTCTGTCATCATCATCAGATGCCCAGTCAGCATCACAAAAGGCATGAAGAGCTAGAGGCTGGCTTACATCAACAGATTTGAACAGAAGTCCATGACCCACAGTTCCTTTAAGATACCTTAAAATCCTCTTAACTGCTGCCCAATGAGACTCAAGAGGAACAGCCATAAACTGACAAACTTTATTTACTGCAAAACTGATTTCTGGTCTGGTCAGAGTAGCATATTGCACTGCACCCACCACTGACCTAAACAAAGTAGGATCAGAAAATATATCAGCACCATGTTTAGATAGCTTACAGTTAGAAACCATGGGAGAAGAGATGGAGTGAGCTTCTGCCATGTTGGTTTTATGCAGCAAATCTCTAATGTATTTGCTTTGGGTCATGAGAATAGAGCTATTGGACAGATGTTTAATTCATGCCTTATTCATGTATTAAGCCGCCATAGGTCTGGTATCTGATGCTTGGATTGTTTTTATTCTACTAATTATTGTACTGTTTCTCTTTTATATATATATACATACTAATTTTGCTGATAAAAAAAAAAAAACCCAAGAAATAATCCAAATGTCCAAGCTGCTCGAGTGAAAACACATGATTTAGCCTAGTGGTGAGCTGCTGAATTAGAACTTTGGAGCTTCCAGTAATTATAATTTCATCTACATAAACCAGTAGATAAACAGTATGTGAATGATGGGTGTAAATGAAAAGAGAAGAATCACATTTACTCCCTATGAACCCAAACTGAAGTAGAGTGGACTTTAATCTGTCAAACCACTGCCTTGGAGCTTGCTTTAACCCATACAGTGCCTTGTTAAGCTTGCAGACCAAGGTTTTATCTGCATTTTAAAAACCTGGTGGCTGTGTCATGTATACAGATTCTTCAAGGAAACCATTTAGGAAGGCATTGTTTACATCAAGTTGAAATAACTCCCACCCATGAGAAAGAGCAAGAGTGAGAACAATTCTTATGGTTACAGGTTTGATTACAGGTGAGAAAGTTTCATGAAAATCAAAACCCTGCACTTGATGGAAAGCCCTTAGCAACTAACCTGGCTTAAAATTTATTAACAGAACCATCAGCATTTTCTTTAACCCTGAAAACTCACTTGCACCCAACAGCTTTCCTGTTAGCAGGTAGAACAACCAACTCCCATGTATTATTTTTCAACAAAGCATCATATTCTTGTTTCATGGCAGCAAGCCAGGTTGAATCTGCCAATGCCTGTTTCACATTTTTTGGTTCAGAATGAACAAGAAACAGGGAAGGATGTAATCTAGGATTATGAAGAGCAGATTTGGACCTAGTTTTTATGGGATGAGTGCTAGCAGGAATAGAACTAGGTACAGAAGCAGATTCAGAAGAGGAATCAGTCACAACAATGTTTTCAGAGGCACTATTTTGTGTAGACTCAGACTCAACAGTGGTGACAGGTTGAGAAATAGATGGAAAAACAGTAGGATTAATACCAGAAATAGGAGAGAACCCAGGAGGAACACTGGGAGCAGGAATAGAAAGAGATGAGGAGGGCTGAGACTGTATAGAAGTAGGCAAGTCAGCAGGTGGAGATAAATTTGGATTTAGACTGAAATATGAATCAGTGTTTTTCAGGACTAGAATCTTTTGAAAACATTTCAGAATAAGGAAACCTTCCCTCATTGAACAAAACATCCTTAGAAATGTAAATTCTACCAGAAGGAGACAAACATTTGTAGCCCTTATGAGAATTGGAGTACCCTAAAAACACACTCTTGTGACCTGAAATTCAGCTTGTGAGTATTGTAAGGTTTTAGAAGAGGAAAGCAAGAACAACCAAAGGTTCCAAGGAACCTAAAATCAGGACCCTTGTGAAAAAGAGTGGTAAAATGAACGCGAGAGAGAGAGAGAGATGAACAGTAACTGAATTTCTTTTATTTCGAAAGAATGAAAAGTAGTTACAAAGCTGTACACGTGAGGTATTTATAACCTCTTACCACTAACTTGATGAAACATAACTAGGAACTGACAGCTGTACTTACAACTGTGTAGAGTACATAAAAGACTAACTACTAACTACAGCCTTGGTAATTACTAACTACAGCTTATTTACAAAGGAGTGCTGTTAGCAAAAGCTAACAGCACTTACATGCTCTAATAGCCAGCTTTCTTGAGATGCAAAAGATAACTATTTTTACCTTTAAAGACTGTTAGGACTTACTTTTGCTATTTTGGCATGGTAAACTTGCAACTGAAAAAAATTTATACTGCATGAGTCTATTTTGAAATACAGGAGATTTTTATAGAGCAAAATCCTTATATTATTTGCTCAATTGCTTGGGTTTGTCATTATATATTTGGATGGTTCTGTCTAGGCCATGTTATTTCAATGCACAATAAATTGTTGTAGTTTCTTACGTTTCTGTGTGGGTAAATATATTGCAGGTGGCATATTGTAACAATGTCGATTGATGCTGATTTAGGTGAAGCAACATGTTATTTGGATGGTGGATTTGATGGCTACCAGAATGGATTACCATTGTGTGTGGGTAGCAGCATTTGGGAGCAGGGGACAGAAGTGTGGGTTGGTGTTAGACCACCAACAGATATTGATGCATTTGGTAGGTCAGATAGTGAAGGGGTTGAATCTAAGATGCATATTATGGATGCTTTTCTCTGGGGAAGGTGCTTAACGGATGATGAGGTTTCTTCTCTTTATAACTCAATGGCTTCGGCAGACTTCAGTGCACTTGTTTACCCTGAAGATAATTGGCAGTGGGCTGATTCACCTTCGAGGGTATGCTGCTTCTTCCTTCCCTGCCTCTCCCTTCTTGTAGAGAATTGAAATTTTAAAAACAATATATATAAATTATAGAAACAAAATAAATTGTCCTCCTAATACTGCTAAATGCTCCAACATGTTGAACATGCTCCAACATGTAGAATATGTTCTTATCATGCTTTACTAAACATCGTCCTGTTGTCTGCTTTATTATTAAAAAATAAAAATAGTATAACAAGTGGCGTTTTAGCCATCATGTTTACTTTGTTTAATCTTATTAACACATTTTGTGTCTAGGTTGATGGTTGGGACAGTGATCCTGCTGATGTAGATTTATATGACAGAGATGATGTAGATTGGGATGGACAGTATTCTAGTGGGAGGAAAAGAAGGTCAGAACGTGATGGCATGGTGGTGGATATTGATTCCTTTTCGAGGAAGTATAGAAAACCTAGAATAGAAACACAAGAAGAGATTAATCAACGGATGTTATCTGTAGAATTAGCCATCAAAGAAGCTCTCTATGCTAGAGGAGATAGACGTTTTACTGATCAGGAATTTCCTCCCAATGATCACTCATTGTTTGTGGACCCTGCAAACCCCCCTGCAAAGCTACAGGTACTTCTCTTTATTATTATCTTTTAGTTTACTGTATTACCCCCCCTTACAAATTTCATATTGTTTCATGTATACAGGTTGTTTCTGAGTGGTTGAGGCCAGGTGAGATTGGCAGACAGAACCATCTTGACTATCGTCCATGCTTATTTTCAGGAGCTCCAAATCCTTCAGATGTTTGTCAGGTCTCATGTTTTACACCTCACTTGCAAGAGTTTTGAAATAAATGTTTGTTCTCATATATGTTTTGTTAGTATTTAGATTTTGCAATGTGTTAATAGTTATGTATATTGAACAGGGCCGTTTAGGTGATTGTTGGTTCTTGAGTGCTGTTGCAGTTCTGGCAGAGGTTTCACGTATATCAGAGGTAATCATCACTCCTGATTACAATGAGGAGGGAATTTACACTGTTCGCTTTTGTGTTCAGGTAATAAGCATAGAGTCCGATTTTAGTTTCTTTTTATTTTCTCTTTTTCATGCTGTAACTGGATAGATAACATTTTCCAAATAAATGGCATCTAAGTTCTTTTCATATTTTGGTTCATGATATCTAGGGTGAATGGATCCCTGTTGTTGTTGATGATTGGATTCCTTGTGAATTACCGGGTAAACCTGCATTTGCTACTAGTAAGAAGGGCTATGAACTTTGGGTCTCCATATTGGAGAAGGCATATGCCAAGTTGCATGGCTCTTATGAAGCACTAGAAGGTGGGCTTGTTCAAGATGCTCTGGTGGATCTTACAGGGGGTGCTGGGGAGGAAATTGACATGAGGAGTGGTGAAGCCCAGATTGACCTTGCAAGTGGTAGATTGTGGTCTCAACTGTTGCGCTTCAAGCAAGAAGGTTTTCTCCTAGGTGCAGGAAGTCCGTCAGGATCAGATGTGCACATCTCTTCTAGTGGCATTGTGCAAGGACATGCATACTCAATACTGCAGGTAATGGGATAATGTTTTATATTTTTATATTCACGATCATTGTTAGATGTAAAACCAGTAATAATCCTTCACCTAAATAACTTGGTAAGTTTTTAAGAGAGTTGGTCCTTGACATGGAAACAAAGCCTTTTATGTTGATTTAGTCAGGAGTTTGTCCATGTTACCTTTGTTCTATTTTTTTAAGTTGAATTTGAGCATGAACTAGAGTGGATTTGTGTATGATTCATGCTTTAAACCCAAAAGGTTCTTACGTGAGGGAGTGTGTTTGGTATCTGAACAAGTTTAAGCCCAAAAGGTTCTTACTCTGACAATCCTAATGATTTTTAATGATCTCTGCTGTCATACAATTTTAGGTAAGAGACGTGGATGGTCATAAACTTGTTCAGATCAGAAATCCATGGGCCAATGAAGTGGAGTGGAATGGTCCCTGGTCTGACTCATCGCCTGAGTGGACAGATAGGATAAAGCACAAGCTGAAGCATGTTCCACAGGTAGTTCTTTATGCTTTTCAGTTGTGGATTAGTGATATGCTGTGGCTTCTTAGCATCTCTTTATGATTGAACCGACTATTACCCAATGTTATTATCATTTGCTGATGTCAGTTAACCATTTTATTTGTTACTTTTTTCAACAGTCAAAAGATGGCATATTCTGGATGTCCTGGCAAGATTTTCAGATTCATTTCCGATCAATATATATTTGCCGTATCTACCCATCAGAGATGCGTCATTCTGTTCATGGTCAATGGCGTGGTTACAGTGCTGGGGGGTGTCAGGATTATGATACATGGAATCAAAATCCACAGTTCAGACTGACTGCAACTGGGCAAGATGCATCATTTCCAATTCATGTATTCATTACCTTAACTCAGGTACTACTGATATTTGCATATTTAGTACTGCAATTCTGAAAAGAACCTTTCCCTTGAATTTCTTTAAAACTTCATTTCATGATATTTATAGGGTGTGGGATTTTCAAGAACAACAGCTGGTTTTAGAAATTATCAATCCAGCCATGATTCACAGATGTTCTACATTGGAATGAGGATACTCAAAACTCGTGGCAGACGTGCTGCTTTCAATATATACCTACATGAATCAGTTGGTGGGACAGACTATGTTAATTCTCGAGAAATATCCTGTGAAATGGTTTTGGAACCTGAGCCAAAGGGATATACTATAGTTCCTACTACTATACACCCCGGTGAAGAAGCACCGTTTGTACTTTCTGTTTTCACCAAGGCATCAATAACTCTGGAAGCTTTGTAGTGCCTAGGGATAGTTTTTACATGTATCTTGTCCTCTTGATAAGTTTCTCTGCCTGGGTTCTCGGTGGATCATGTATTTGCACTGCCAGAGCCCGTCAACAATTGGGTAATTTTCTCTTCCCCCTCTCCCAACAATTTTCTTTTCATTTATGTCATCTAACATTGATGGTTTGTATTTTCTCTTCACAGCATTGAGATACTATTCCTGGCGGAAACGACATGGCATCTGTTCGAGATGGATGAGGTATAGCTGCGCATAAACTCTTGGTCTTTGAATCTGATGATTCATCATCTTGATCAATGCTTCTGCCAGCATTGAAGAGGGCTCTCGGGGTGTTTATTGTGTACATAAAAAAGTGGTACTATAGGGGTATACTTGTAACCATTTAAGCAAAATTGAAAAAGAAATAGCTGAAAATAAGTAGGAAATTACTAACACCTGGTTCAAATGGAGGTAAGGACGGTGTGGGGAGGTATAGTAACAAGCATTGAGTGACTGATTGTAAATTCAGTTGCCGTTTTGACAATTGCAAAAAATTGTACAAACATTAACGATTATCAGTTCCTATAATGTATTGGCATTTGGGAAAATTTTGTACAAATGTCTTTCTAATCTAATTTGATTTCAAAATATAAGGAGCATTCACTAGTTGTAGTTTTTTTCTTGATTGAAGGAGTTAACAGAAAATTTGATTGAAATACTATGAAACGGCGAGAAATGTTCCTATCTTACAGAATTTAGTTTTGCAGTCCTTATATGTCTCTAGAGTTCCAATCGTTTATATAACTTGAAAGGTCAAAAAGGGTTTCAGATTTATTTTATACTTCTGTTAATTTCAATAGACTCCAATTTTAAAATTGCAAATTTATAATAGTAACTGTAGATACTAGCTATTTTTTATATTAGCAAGGTATTGTCAATTTAGCATAATTTTTTTAAAAATGTAGGGGAGCAAACTAAATGAAAGATTTGTAAAGCTAAACAAAAATCTGACGAAATCATGTCTGTGGAGGGAATGATAAGGGCAATGCCTTCGTAACCTCGTTTTGTCTACTATGGCACGTTTGTCTAAGCTTTTCTCTTCGAATATAAATAAAATAATTTATAGAAAAATTGCGAATAGAAAATAATTGTTATACTAGGCAATTGTATGGGCATGGCAGAGGAAAAGTACAAAAACGAAATCTTAGGGGAAAGAAATACGAAAATGAAGATTTAATTACAAGAAAAATTTTAGTAACATTTTTTAATATATACTTTTAATTTTTTTATTATTAATTGAAATTTATTATAATCCATTAAATAATGTGAGTTTTATTTGTTGTAACTTTTAATACATTTGAGTTAATAATAAAGAATGTATTGCAAATAAAGTTGTGAAAATCGGTTCGGTCATTGACCCGGTTGAGGTAGTGGGTTAATGGGTTAGTAGTCCAACTGGTGGATTAGTAATTAGTCCGGTTTGACCCAGTCTATATTAAAATTTTTATAATTATATTACATATAAGTATATAATTAATATTATTTGATTAAAAAAATATATTAAAAAATTTAAAATAACAATTGAAGTATTAAAATTGATAATACAAGTAAAGTGTATTAATAATAAAAGAGAGTATAAATAACAACTAATTAAATTAAAACACAAGCCTAATTTTTAATAAAAAAATGAGCAAAAGGACTACAGAAATTAAAAAGAGGAGTACACAAAGCAAATGGAGGCCCAAAGCTAAGACCTACTCCCAATAATATATGTGTTACGCTGCTTTTCTTCTCCCATTTCTTTTGCTTTGCTGCGCAGCTGCTTCTGCTTCTCCTGTGCGGCTGCTGCTGCTTCTTCTCATGTGCGGCTGCTGCGCTTCCATTTTCATGTGCTGCGCACCTCTTCCTCTTCCTTTTTTCTTTCTGCTGTGCCTTCTTCACTTTCTCCTCCGCTTCAGATCCGTGCTTCCTCCAGCTTCCTCTCTTCTGCTTCTTTTCCTCTTGGATTCCGCTAAAGTGGCACAACCCAATCCGGGTTTTGAAAATCGTCCGGTTTGGACCGGTTTTGGCCGAGTTTGACCGAGCTCGACCAAGGCAACTGCACAATCGGTTTAATAGTATAACTGGATCGGTTATACTACCGGTTCCGGTCCAATCGGTCGGACCAGCCGGTCCGATCCAGTTTTAATAACTTTGGATTGCAAAAGATATTACACTACATGATTCTTTTCGTTAAATAAAATATACACAGAGTGAATGATAAAATAGATATTTACATTACCTTTACGACACCAAGAGACAGTATATAACGTGCAAAACAGAGAAATTGTTGAGGTGAAACCGTGAAAATGTGACATGTAGTATTAAATTTACGCGTGTATACACTTGTGTATAGATAAGAACATGTACGAACACCGACATGTGTTAACATGTGATACAACACGATACTTTATCACATGATAGGACACGTTTTGATATTAAATAATATTTTTAATATATATATATATAATATAATTTATATTTAATACATATAACAATTTAAAATAAGTTATATAATCATTTAAGTATCCAAATTTCATAATATAAATATAAAGTAAAAATAATAAAATATTCATAAAATGTTACTAACAAGTTCAATTAATTTCATATTCATCTCGAAGAATCATAACCTTTATCTTTGACTTATCAAGTGAAAGACTGACAACTTGAAAATCTTTAACATTATCAAGTGAATCAAATGTATCTCGAACAATGTTTCACATTTGATATGTTCCTTGTTCAAAACTTGGATTCTTTCTTGATAAGAGTCGAAGATTATTATGCACATAAACCAAGTCTTCAGCATGTTTTGGAATGATCTTATTCCTCTTCATAGAATGTACATAAGAATAATTTTTTAATTTTAAAAAAAATATCATTTTTTAAAAATTATAATTAAAAAAAAAAGTATTGAAACATGTCGAAAAAATTGACTGCATATCCGACTCGGTCAAACTCGTGTGTCCCCCTAGTCAACGTGTCCTAAAAATTTGACTGCGTCCGACACGTGTGTGACACACATTTTGGACAAAAAAGGAGTGTCCATACTTGATAGATAAGAAGCCCTGTTGTTTTGGAAAAACAAAAAAACAAAAACGATGAGATTTGAATGTAAGATGTTGGCGGATGCAGAAGACACGCGCGAGTTTCCATTTTATTTTGATAGGCAACTATTTAGTGGCTGCAACAAATTTTGCGGTGCTAACACGGGTCCCGCTAAAGTGAGAGGTTTTATCAAGTCAAAACTAATGTGCTTCACGTTCATAGGATCGTTTGATTGTTGTTTACTTCTTGTAATATAGGATATCTGATGAATTAATGATGAAATGGTTTGTGTTATTGGTGTGCAGAGTTGTGAGTATATGTGTGCTGTGGTGCCTTATCCATAGTGTCATTGTAAGAGGGAAAATAATAAATCTTGAAAAAAATAATGAAAAGAGATATAAAGAAATAAATGTAATACTACATGATTTGATGAAAGAAAAAAAAAGGTATATATAATATGTTGTTAGCATTTCTTATGTTTATAATAAGAATTTAACGGATATGTATTTTTAATATTAAATGTTTATACTGTTAATTAATTAAAAAACATATTTTATTTGATTTTTAAAATAATTATTATGAAAATTAACTAACTTTATTATACATAATATAACAGTTTGAAATTGAATCAGGTCTTATTATTTTTTCTTATAATAAATCAAATCTAATGAATTTTGGATTATAGACTCGTATACGAAATAAGTAGGCTTGTGTTATGTGACAATGTTTCCTCCGAGTGATTTGAGAGAAGAAAATAACAATTAACAAGTGACACTGCAAATAATTTCAACAAGTTGAACTATTTTATTATTATCACCTCCATTGCCAATTCTCCTTGATAGCTTATGTGAGTGTAGGAACAAGAGATGGAAGAAAGAATGAGTGGATGTAACCATGTCTTAATGGTTCCATACCCAAGTCAGGGTCACATAAACCCAATGCTCCAATTCAGCAAGCGCTTGAGCACCAAAGGAGTGAGAGTTACTATGGACCTATGGTCACGACCATTTTCATTTCCAAGTCCATGCATCTTGAATCTTCTTCCTTACTAGGCAGTGTTCAACTTGATTTCATATCAGATGGTTATGATCAAGGTGGTTTTAATCAAGCTGGTAATGTACAAAACTATCTTTCTCGCATGCAAGAAGTAGGTTCCAATAACTTGAGGAAACTCATCAAAAAACACAACTGTTCAGATCACCCTATAGATTTTGTGGTATATGACCCTATGGTGATATGGGTATTCGATGTAGCCAAATAATTTGGGTTATTTGGAGCTGCTTATTTCACTCAAATGTGTGCAGTCAATTACATATATTATAATGTTTACCATGGACTTCTTAAGGTCCCCATTTCATCACCACCAATCTCTACTCCAGGGCTTCCTTTGGTTGATCTAAAAGACAAAACCAGCCTTTGTGTTTATGATCCTAGATTCTATCCTGCTTACTTTGACTTGGTTATGAATCAATTTTCTAACATCCACAAAGCAGATATCATTCTTGTCAATTCCTTCTACAAGCTAGAGGAGCAGGTATATTTCTTATCAAACTTGCACAGTATTTCAACTCCTTTCCAAGAATATGTTGTAATTTACCATTCATTTGATATCAATTCTTATGTCTATGGTTTAAAAAAAAAAAAAAAAAATCTTATGTCTATGATTGTGTACCAACATGTTTAAAATTTATCATGATGGAGAAAATAGCATGGTGTGCTTCAGCTCACAGAAGATGGAGGAAATAGCATTGGGCCTAATGGCAACTAGCTTCAACTTCTTGTGGGTCATCCCTGATCTAGAGAGAAAGAATCTTCCAAAAGCGTTGGGAGAGGAAATTAATGCACGTGGAAGGGGTTTGATAGTTAACTGGTGCCCACAATTGGAAGTGCTATCAAACCATGCTGTTGGTTGCTTTTTCACACACTGGATGGAATTCAACACTTGAAGCATTGTGCTTAGGGGTGCCAATGGTTGCACTGCCACAGGACTGACCAGCCCACAAATGCAAAATTTGTTGAGGATGTATGGAAGGTGGGAATCAGAGTCAAAGAGAATGAGAATGGGATTGTAACTAGAGATGAGGTTGAGAATTGCATCAGGGTAGTAATGGAAAAGAACTTAGGAAGAGAAATGAGAATTAATGATAAGAAATGGAAGGAATTGGCCATAGGGTGGCACCTCAGACAACAAAATCAATGAATTTATAAATAATCTGAAAAGATTCTAAACTAAATATCCCTATTGGTTTCAATTCATATTTATTATGGTTTTCTCTAAAAAAAAGTACAGTTGAGGGAGAGTCTTTGGAATTGAATTGTATGAGAATTTTATTTCCTTCTGTCTGTTTAGTTGATATTATATGTTTATTTGATTGTATGTTAAATTATTATATATACAAGCAATCACAGACTAAACTATTAGTATATCTTCTCATTGATTCTGTATTCTAAATTTGAACTAGATGTAAATATGAGACTGAGTTATACACGAGAGAAACGTAGTAACACGTTTTTTTTTTAAATCAGCAACGTAATAACACGTTCTTTTAAAATTCTGCTCAAACTTACATGGCTCTCACTTGATAACAACATTATGTAATTGCACCAGATAGCAATTCAGTGCAATACATATCGAGTAATTAGTTATCTGTCTATGCATGAAGAGTATAAAAGAGTTTTATAAAGACATCCAATAACAAATTGTTATAGATGGTAATTCTTTTTACAATAATTACTTTAATATTTATATTTATTGTAATTTTTATTTGTTGATGATATGATTTTTTTTCTACATTAACACATTGATTTTCCCAAATCTGAAAAAGTATAATGAGCGTTCGAATATTAAATAATATTTGAATGATCAATAAAAAATAAAATACACATGACATTTATAAATAGCCATGTCATCACTAATTAACTAATAATCTTATAGCTCTCCTTTCTTGCAATAAAAAATATATAAAAAACTTGCTAATGGATGTGTTAGTGAAATAATCTTTTAAAGAAAACAAGATTCGGATTGTCAAATCACCACAATTCAAAGTCATTTATTAAAAAAGGTTTATTTCCTAAATTTTCAACATATTTTTAGTCCCTGAATTTAATAACTTTTTTTTCCATTTTTACTATTAGTCCCTCAAAAGAAATTAAAAGTAAGGATAAAAAAATAAAGGTTAAGAGGGACATTGATCAGTTCAGGACTAGAAACAAAAATCTTTAAAATTTAGGAACTAAAAAGATAATCAACCCATTAAAAAATTATAACACACAATTCAAGCGTGTTAAACAAAATAATTAAGTAGTGAGAAAGAAAATTATATTTGCAAAGGAATCAACAGTGCATGCATAAATAATATTCATCATATGGCTCAAGACAAAATAACCACACTCACGGATGTGCTAACTTGTTTAATGTAATCTTGGATGTACTTACCAAAAATGTATAAAAAATTATCCCTAATTTTATATTTTTTTTGCAGATAATATAATTTTGATTGAAGAATCAAGTGAAGCAATTAACCTTAAACTTGAACTTTGGAGATAGGATTTGGATAGAGTTAAAGAATAAGTAGGAACAAGACAAAAGAAAGACAAATTATATACATATACACTTAGCTAGAGGCAACAGGTTTTCAAGTTTAAATATCTAACACTATTAATACAAAATGATAAAAAATGAATGAAGATGTCATATACGGAATACAAGCAAAATGGCTACATGAAGGCATCGAGAATTATCCATGATCACATTTTTTTATGTGAATATTATCTGTGATCACATATTAAATGTTGAAATTTAGGGGAAAGAAAGATTAATAGAAATCAGAATGTTAAGATGAAATATGTAATCACACAAAAAAGAACATGATATAAAATAATAGTATACAAGAAGATATTAATGTATCACAAATTGAGAAAGAAAAATGACAAACAATTAAGATGATTTTGATACAATAAAAGAAACCAATAAAAAGAACCAGTGAAGAGAATAAATTATATGGCTTTTAGGCGTGTAGAAAGGAGACAAAGGACATTAAGAAAAGTTGTTAAGATAGATCCAAGTAAATATCAAATGAAAAGTTTTGATTTCTACATACCAAATGATTTAGTTTTCATTTAATAATTATTTTTTTATTTCTTAACTTGTGTTTAAGCTATTAGTTAACAAATTATTAAATAGTATTGTAATTTTAGTACAGTAATGCACCCCAATAGCCAACAAGGCCTAATCATGTATAAATTTAAAGTATATTTGTGTGCTCAGCTGTCAAAAATTTACAGAGCTTGCACACACTTCATTTTCGTCTGACTGCTACAATTGAACTATTTATTGATACATGAATACAAAAATCAATGACAGGAAAATTCGAATGGCCTAGAGTACAATTGCGCAACATATTTTGTGGCATGGAACTCAAATAGGATGTATCTGGAAGTCAAATGATGGGATCATACCCTCTCCCTGGTCTCATCTTCAGGTGCATTACCATCTTCCCTCCAACTGCCCAACTTAACAATGTCCTCCACTAGAATTTTCCCATCTATAGCAACAAAATGATATCCGTAAATTTTTGTTTTCATGAACTAATCTTCATAAAGAATAGATAAGTTTGATAAATAGTCACTGGATATATTATTCAGAGAAACATTACAAGTATTCAACATCAGTCCCTGACGAAACTGTTTAGAAGTTGATAACTTGGTAGGGTAAACATTAATTTGGAGACCAATTTGTTTAGGCGCATCCTTTAAAAAGTAAAGAGTCACACTAGATTTAAAAAGAAGCGGCAAAATACTGGTTTAGTAACATCTCAAAACCAGTTATTTTAAAACTAGTTTTTAAATAATTTTGATAACCCACTGAATAATACTTTAATGGCATAACCATCCCGCTAATATTCGTAGATGAATACTTTTGGTTGATCTGTCTGTGATACTGTTCAGTTACCTACTGCTCTACACGTGAATTTCCATGAAAATTTCACTGGAATTTATTTTATGTGAATAAAGAACAAAACTATTTCTGAATGCACAGCAAACAAAATCAAGAATTAATAAGATTAAAAAAAATATTAGCTTTATGTGTAAGAGAAATGACAGACCTCTATCTTTGGAAAGACTGCTGACGAGTTCTTGGATACCCTCCTTGCCCAATGTATCCTTTAAGTACATTGCAGCAGAGGCTACCTCCTCAGGAGTTACTTTCCCATCATAATCTCTGCAAAAAGGCCCAAAAAATATCTCTTAAATCTTATGCACAGAAGTCAATACATATATAGATTGTTGCAATGAAGTACAAGGCATGTATAAGTGGCAAAAAAGAAGAAATTGTGCACAAGACTAATCAAATTTATCTTGTGAAATACTAATCACATTGACATCCCAAACAATATTCAACTTTTAGAACAAATGTGGAAATGTATTCTTCCCATTTAGAGTTGATTGATAAGCTTGCAACTTGGAAAATGAGTTCAGACTTATGACTCTGTCATTCAAATGCCAGCAACTTATAATCAATATTATTATTAACATAGAATGAAAGTATATTCACATCTTTCTCTTGTGGTAGTGGAACTTAAATTGTAATACAACACAAATCCTTTGTGTAGATTATGAAGCCCAACAAAGTAGTGCCATTGGTGAAATTTATAATTGTTAAAAGCCTTAAGGGAAATTGAAAACAGCCTCACTTGGCGGTTATATATGAACAAAAGAAGCACGAGAAAGTTAAGCATGGTATCTTTGGTGGTAAGTCATTGACTTCTATCTATGCTTATTTTACTGACTGTATATGCAATAACATGCTTATTCTTACTAAAATATCAGGTTCAGACCCCAGAAAGGTCCCTTCCCACACAATTACAATATCTTGATTCAAATCACCATTGAACAGTAATCACAGTCTGTGGCTTAATCTACCCGTCACTCTCCTTTGGTAAGAATTCAATTACAAAAGAGAACATTTTATGACATCAAATCATTTATAGAAAATACGAAGTAAGAATCCCAACCAATAACCAAATGTGAGCAATAGCAACTACAGAAATGCCAACACATGCCCTGACACCTTTTGAGTTTTGAACATATTTTTTTATTATTGGTTGAAATTTATTCCAACAACAGAAATTTGTGGATCTCACTTTTTATTTAATAAGCTCTACTCATGATTTTATAGTTTTCAAAATTTTTTAACCAATAATAGAGTGTGTTGAAAGGAGCATAAGTCAAATGATTCCTATTCAGCAAACTTGAAGCAGTATATTCAAGCATGCAGTGGCAATCACAGAGTCACAGTTTAACTTTCACTAAACTGAATTTATGCAAATGCATTATGAAACCACATACTTCACTTTAACGAGATCTGATAAGGTTAGACAAAGCATGACCAATGAAAATTGCAATGTCAAAGAGCCTTAGCTCAAAAGGCACCACGTCCCTTAAGGGACTGCTTGATCATACAATCCATCTCAGCCCGGCCACGTTGCATAAACTTTATCGTACCCCCCCGCCCCAAATAACAATGTTGAAGAGCTAGTGCAAACCTGTCCAGCAGCCTCCAACGGTCACCAATTTTCGCATCAACGTCATCTATTTCCTTCTCAAGATTTTGAAGCATAGCATCAACCTGACAGATTTTCAAATAATTACAAATTCAGAAGTGCAAAATTAGTTTCTAGATTTTCCCTAAGACTAGATAAAATGAAATGGGTCTTACTCTCCCAATGAGTGCTGATGACACCTTATCCCCTTCACCCGACTCAGTAGCGTGTTCATGTTCCTCTCGGGCAGCTTTATATGCCTTAAAGGCATCTTTTTTACCATTTGAACCCTCTTCCTCTACCATGCTGTTATAGAGTTCTATCTGGACACATACAAAACAGCCAATGATAAGAATGGAAAAAGGATTAAAAATATGTGCACAGTCACACAGAGGGTGGGGATCAATTTATAGTGTAACAATTGTCATAAAAAGACAAATGCAACTTATAGAGCAAGGGGCATGTACCCCACACTTAGAATTCATCCTCACTATCACTACTTGTTAAAAATGCTACATGTTAACAATGTCACAGATGAATTGTTTGTAGCATAATTGTTTGATTACATTAATAGAGACACATTTGAAAGTGGTAGCAGTAATAATATTATTATTAATAATAATATCAAGCATATGAAATTGTGTTTTAAACAATTGTAGACTTATCTTTAATTAGATTATGTTATTGTATTTTTCTATATAAATAATATTTAAAAAAATATGTCATGTGTTCATTATAATCTTTGACCATGCCCCAGCTACCAAAACTGCCTAGGTTTGCCAGAACACCAAAATAGGATTTGATACATTACAGTTAGTTACACACACAATAACTTCTTACAAGAAAACAATGACTACTTGAAATATCACCAATGGTTCCGTATATCTTTCAAGCCAATCATTTGAAAATTGAAACAAAAATAAATCTGTAATAAAAAGGTTAATGTTTTCACTTATTTGCAATGCATATTAAAGATAAATTCTAATATTTTTCAATGAAGTCTAAAATGCTCTTAGGCAAATATAAAATTTTATGAGAATATGATCATGATACAGACTTTCAATCCAAAATAAGACTTTTCTGAAAAATTCATCTTATAGAAAGTAATTCATTATAGACACACTACTCTTTTTTTCTATCTTTGTTGATGGATGTTAGCACTCCATCTTTTTGTTTTGGACCAAAAACAAATTCCTCCGTTTTCTTTTTCAAACAACTTAATCTTATTGGTATTTAGTCTTCTAATAATTATACATATATATATATATATATATATATATATATATATAATCTTTCACTTTCTTTCCCCCTCTCTTTTGTATCTCTGAACCTCTTTCTCTTACCTTTTTCCTCTCCCTCACCTCTCTCTCAAAACCTGACCTGCCTCCCTTTCTCCTTTTTAACCTGTCTATCCTCTGATGATGAAATTGGATGAATCTGGTGCAGAGGAGAACAAGGGCAAAAATAATAATTTATATTGTAGACATGGTGATTCTCACAGCAGAAGAGACATTAACCCGAGAAAAAAAAAGGATAACTAATGAATTTTAAATTTCACAACACCACCTTAATAAAATGTGTTAAAGACCTCTTCGTGTTTTTATTGATTAAAATTCAAAGACTAGAGATATTTTTGTCCAAAAATAAGAGACGTGGAGGTTAAAAAAAAAGTGGAAACATATTTGTTAGCGCATTTGCATGCACAACAAATATTTAATGCAATCTATAGAAGATGTAAAAGCAAATGATGAATTTTGAAAGTTCACACATACCTCTTTGTTAACCAGTCTAAGAAAATCTTCACGCTCTGAACTTACAGACTGCCACCAGAGTAAAAGACAAAACCACACATTAAACAGCTTAATGTTAAATAGTATAGATTATGCAAAATAAAAAAATCAATTCACCAAATTAAAGGAATTGAATGTTTTAGATATCAAATTCTCACCGATGCAGAAGCTAAAACAGCTAATGCACGACTAAGTTCACACAGTTGTTCTTTGTTTTCAAATGCTCTGTCTCTAGCAAGTTGGTGAGCCTCTTTTGCTGTTGAAATATTCATCTCTTTCAGGGCCTTATCATCTTGACTAGAACTACTCTCCATCCTTGCTTGCACCACCTCCTCTCTCTCTTCCTCCTCCTGCATGTTATTTATAATACTATGTTACGCATTGTTTTTTTTGGTAACATGGAATCTTAGATCAAAAGAAAGCTACTTAATTTTCATCAATAATTATTTAAAACCAGAAAAGGAACTTTATGGTGAACTCTAGCATATCAACACCCAACACTTCATTTGTTAAACTTACTAATCAGACTCCCAATGAATTCTGTCAAACAAAATATTGCAATGATTCTTTTTATGTCACTGATCATTTAGTATTTTTTAGTAGATTCTTCTCATATGAACCAGAGCAAATATCAAACACTATCAAACAGAATAACCTTGTCAATGTCATCCTAATACAACAAAGATACCTTTTGACAGGATAAGTATCTAGAGCAATGCAATTCAATAGTTTACCTTAATAAGTTCTTCTTGCATTTCAAGGAACTCCAATTTCCTCCTCCTCTCTGAGACAGAATCCTCAGAGGGCAAAGATGTAACCTGTATCGTATCTACAACCTCATCAGGGAGAGAAGAAAGTGTAGCCTGTACAGCTTCTTCTGGTTTCAATCTCCCAGACACAGTAAATGACCTATAAAGGATATCAAGTGAGATTTCAAAATACATATCCAGCGGATTTTTTCTTTTACTTACTATTTGGCCCCATCAAGGGACTGAGGGAGGAAGCCGTGCTAGAATTACCTTGAAAGTATCAAAAGAGATGATGGAACAGAGTGATTCAGAGATAAGTCCAGCCAATCTCGAAGCTGCACAGGCAGGTTGACAAATTTTAGAATAGAAACACCAAAGTAACATTTGATATTCAAGAAAACTAAGGTTTTAATATCCTCGTGATCCAGTACTCAAATAGAATACAAATCATGAATTGTTTCCAACACAAAACCTGTTGGCGCATTTCTTCAACAGAAAGCAACCCAAGCATGCCTCGCTCTCTACAATCTTCCCGAAGTTCATCTTCTGAAAGAGAATCCACACCTTCTGCTTGAATCAATTTATCATCTTCCTTAATCCTAACAAAAGGGGGACATGTTGCAAGTAACACAATTACGAGGTTCATCAAGTTTTATGGTAAATTGAAGTAAATAATCTAAAAAGGTGAAAAAGAAAACTATTTTGTGGAGTTTTTGTCACCAATGATGCTATTTATAGTCATAACATCAGAAAATGAATGCAGTAGCATATAATAGCAGTTTGAAGCAATATATTAATGAGAGATTAAGAAGGAACAAGGCCTACATTTCAAACCTAAATTTGTACCAAATCTTTTAGGCCTACATTTTTGTCTCCAATTTTTTCTTTTTTTAAAATAAATTTCTTCTCTAAATGATCCAACCTTAAATAAATGGAAAGAAAGTATTCTTGTAATTATTTAATCATGCATGATGATACCCTAATGACATAGTAAGGGGAGGTAATCTTTTCTAATAACAAGGTATCTTTTTTTTAATTAGAGATTTTTTTTTTTTTTCATTTTCCTAACTGTATTACAAATAATTTAGATAAAACCCCAACTTGCAAATAAAATTAGTAAAGAAAAAAGTTACAAAAACATGCATTATAAAATGCATCTTACCTCCGTAAATGTTTTCTTAGCATATAACGCAAGTATGCATCAGTGCCAAAAGGGCTGATTCCCATGTACTTGCACATATTGACTAATCGTGGCCTACGAGCAGTAAAGACACAATATAAGTCATAATACCACCTCACAACTGAGAAAAACAGCATATTGAAGTCAAACAGGATTAAGAAACAAACCTGCTTATATTATCTAGAGTAAGTTCATCATTAAACAACTTAGCAAAGCCCAAAATTTCCTCATTAGAGACAGTTGCACCTCTTCTAATCTGCAGAAAGTAAATAAAGCATAAAAATGACAAACTAAGGAAAACATTCAGAAAGAAAGATTGATAAACAATTCTTTGAACTGAAGTTTTAACTGTGTTTAAAAATTCGTCAAGATCTTCAGCTGTTTTCTTTAGTTCTCCACTGCGGGAGTTCTGAACTTCTTTTGCCATTTCTTTGACTGTATCCTGAAGGAACCTTGCATACTCTATTCTTGCCTTGAGTCTCCTTTTCAATGCTTCCTACACATTGAGCAACTAAGTCACCCAAAGACCCTACAATGGGCAATCAAATCCCACAAATTCATGGTAACTGAAAAAATAAAAAATAATGCACACTACAAATACAGAGACACAAAAATGGTTTCTAATGAGGATATTTGTTACCAGTGGCTGCTAGAGAACATATAACATATATTGGTGCAAGCTCATATACAATTTTCAACCAAAGATGCTGATTATTAGGGTATTTTGGAAGTTTGGTTTTAGAAGAGAAGGGAAGGAAGAACAAATTTTTTATTTCAAAAAAAATTCTCTAATTCGATAAAAAAATTAAAATAAAAGAAATAAAATGATAGATTAGCATCAATTTAATATGTTAATCTTTTGTTTTTTTATAAACATTATATAACTCTCTTAATTTAAAAATAAAATATTTGTCCTCCCCTCCCTTCCCCTCCAAAACCTAATTCCCAAACATATCCTTGGTAAAAAATGGACATTATGTTGATGTTAATCCTTGGGAGCTATACTTTACGTAGGACCTTCAACACAGGCTAGGACAAGCCTTGCAGTTGCTCAGTTATAGAATTTCTATTTCCCTTGGTATTAGAATGAAGAATCCGGCTTTTTAAAGTGAGTGATTTCAGTTGTTGATAAGAAAATTAACGGTTACGTGCACATGCATAACAAATCAAGGATGTGTTGAAATATACACCATTGATTTCTCATCAACAATTAAAAATACTTAATTTATCCTTACTCACTTTGGAGAAGCCAAATCCTAGATGGAATGGACAAAAGATTTTAAACAGTTTATGTACAGTTTATTTTAAACTAGCAAAGATAACAGCAAACAGCCAAAAAATTCTTGGCAATTACCTGTTCCTTCATCTTGTCTTGAAATGTTGACGGCAACATGTTAGGGAATAACTTTAGAAACACAGGCAGGAGGAACTCCATAAAGGGAACAATAATGAAAACAGCAAAAGGAACTAGCCTAAAGATATCAGCAGTAGTCCGCGTCAGTTGCTGCCTCTCCCTTCTGGAGAGACTCTTCCCACCCGCAAGCTTCAACAACAACCTGGAACTGATCCTCACATCAGCCCACAGCAGCTTAGAACCCAACCAATAATGCTGCAACGTCGACACAAATTCCCCTTTCCAGTGAACCAGTTTTTTCGCCCAGTCCTCCCTGTAGCAGCAGCAGCAGCAACAATTAGCAAACCAAAACACCAAATAACCAACCATTAACGAATAAACATTTCACTGCTTCAAATTTCAATCTAATAAATTCAAAAGCCCGAGCTGCAATTTCTATACTCTAAATACAACTGTAACCTCAATGTAAAATCAAATGCACTCTCAACCGTAAATGCAACAATTAGCAAACCTAAACGCCAAATCACCAACGAACAAACATTTCACTGTTTCAAATTTCAATCTGCAACAGCAAATAGCAATTGCAGCCACAACACTACAATTTCAAAAGCCACACTGTAATTGCTATAACCCAAACACAACCGTAACTTCAATCTAAAATCTAAAATCACATACAAATATCAACAGCAAATGCAATTTCGCGTAAATTATGAAACCGTAACTGCGGACCTACTCATAGACGCGACAGCTCTCAACGCAGGACCGATTCCCAAAAACGCGGTCCACACTCTCCGCAACACGCTTTGCAGGTCTTTTTGCGCCTCTTCTTGCGTCCGTTTTGCCATGGCTTTGGCCTTCGCAGTGGTCAAGCCTTCGACGGCTTGATCGCACTCCTCCGGTGACGCTTCTTTCCGCTTCTGCGCCACCGTCTCATCGTTCTCATCCGGTTCATGACTTTTCGCCGCCGCGGCCGACGACTGCGACAACCACCGCACACCTATCGGCGCGTTCAGTGTCGAAAAAGCGTCCCATGGAACCGCGCTCCCGAATCCTCGAACAACTTGTCCCCATCCAAAACGATTGAACAAGTCGTCTCTGTACGGCGTCGTTCCGTGCTTACAAGGAAACAGAGGAGACGTGGTAGCTATAGCGCGTTCCAGAGAGCGATTACTCGGAGACGGAGAAGAAGCAAAACAGTTATTCAAGTATTGATGGATTAAACTTCTCCTTCTCAAAATTGCTCGTGATGCCATTCTCGAAGGAACTAACCTTGGAAAAGTCACAGTAAGAGATGAGAAATAAAGAATGAAGAATTTGTGGTACTACACGTACGAATTGCTTAGATCTTATTTTTGGTTCTATTGTTAGTGAGAATTCGGTTAGAGGTTGAAGATGAGATGGTGATTGAACTTACTTATGCGAAGCGTAGAAAACGGAGGAGGGAGAATACGAAGAAGGAACGAAGAAACAAAGTGTGGTGAGAGTTAGGGTGTTAGGAAAGTAGCGCGGAGAGGTTTAAGGAGTTTTTGTTGTGCAGCTTGGGGGAGGGGACATCGGGTTTTCTTTCGAGTTACGACTTTGTCCTTCCTACTTACGTCTTAATCATTTTATACCCGTTCAATTCGTGCTGCTTGACTTGTTATTTAGGTTGGTGGGTAAGGGCAAATTATTTTGTTTGGTTTAAAGTATTTTATTAGGCAATTGCTTCTTGCATCCCATTTTTTCCTTCTTGCATCCATAAGAAACTTAAAACATGCAAAAACATACTAAAATACCATTCTCCCTTTGTCTAACCCTAACACACCTCTTCCTTTTCCCCTAATGTCGCACATCACCTCCTTTCTCTTGACATCAATGTTGTTTAAGGTAGATTCAGTCGCGGTGGTTGATGGGAAAGGGTTTATCTTAGACGGCAGTGACAATGACCCCTTGCATGAAGAGGCATGTGAGGTAGGTATCGTTGGAGTAGTGGAGGTCAACGTACTCGTCAGTGATGGAGAGTAGAGTAGGAGATGTTGGCACTAATCTGGTCGATGTAGAGGGTGACAATGCATCACCAATTGGAGACAGATGGGGAGAGTGAGACATGGTGGTTGGAGGCTAGATAAAGTGTTGTAGTTAGGACCAACGTTTGCAGTTGAGCAACTAACGAAAACTCCACTTTGAATAGCCGTAAATTTGCCAATCGAAATGGGGTCTTTGAAGAATATGCAAGTATTGTGGACTCTATCTTGAATGTGTACACAATTGAATGACACCAAACACCATAGTGTTTCCTTTTGTGTTTTTGTTTGAACATAATTTGAAATAGTTTTTGGTGTCCAAACTATGTAATTCGAAAGCATATGGGTAACCTGAAAAACTTATACTTTTATGGAATACTTATTTTGGAATATGATTTTCATCTTGGAAGGACCATTTTGTAATAAGTGAAGAGTGATTTGATGATTTTAAAACCTTTAGGAGTGGGGGAAGCAAAAAATGAGTGCGGTAAGCAATGACCTCTTTAGAATTGATTTTTGTTTTAATTTGGCCCAAATATATGAAACTTTTAAATCCATTTGATTCATTTTCATGATAGACTTTACTACCCCCACCTTAATATTTTGCATGTTTGAGGTTGGGAAGTTGCTACTGGCTTCAACGCCATTTGTTATTGGCCTCTACAAACGTGAGAAAAAACCTTTTTATCCCTCCATCTTCCCTTTAACTTCTTCTCACCCCACCTAACCCATCACCATCGCACCAACGCCGCATGCGTCCACCTCCGCCTAGATCCAAAATCGTAGCACATCACCATAGTTGGGTTGACCACCTCTGTGTCGGGCGATCCCCTCACTGTGCCACCACCTCACCGCGAGACCACCTCACCAACTAGATCTGAACGCACTACCACCACCACCACACATGGCTCCCAACTCCAAATTTGCGTGCACACCTCTCACCAGTACAGCCATGCGTTCTCACCATTGTGTCCAAACACCATTGCATCACCACAACTCTTTCCCTTGGTTTGTGCGCCCTCACCAACTTCAGATCGCATGAAAACATGTTTCTGTTAAGGCGGAAAAAATATATACACACAATAAAAATGTGATTTCGTTGTACTCTATACAACAGAATCGTATTTCCATTGTATATATTTTTTCACCCCTACTTAATCCAATGAAATTGTATTTTTTTTGCACCCCACTACATAGCGAAAATTTGAAAACCCAATTTCGTTGTACAGTTGTGCAAATAGAATTGTGTTTCCATGAAAAGAGCATTTTTGGAAGAAAAAAAAGGTGTCAGTCCCTTAGTAGGGGCCATTAGCAATGGCAGCCGGGCCAATAGCAACCTCCCTAAGGCTGCAATGTCTCATGTAAATTGAAATTGTAACATGAATAGCTTTGAGAATGTGGACTTCTTGTTCATAAAAAAAAATGTGGACAAGAGAAATTCAAAGAAGACACAAGTGATTCTAATCCTGTAAAATTATCATGCAATCATGCCTCTGCAGTAAAGATGATTAATCATGATTGCATGATACATTGTAAGGGTTCCTGTCTTGTCAATACAAACTACAATGTATATCCCTGCAACATTAAAAAATGTAAGTACATAGAAAAAGTATTTGCTAGAAATATTCATGTTTCGAACAGAACAAGCCTCTTAATCTTATATTCCTTGCAGTCTTTTCTGGGCCTTATGTTTTCATTCATGGATAATGATGTTGTATTGCTATTGAATCCTTTTCTTTCTTTTAATTTTGTTGGCATTTTTATGTTCTTTTGGGTATTTAGGGGTGGGTTCAATTATTGATATACTAGAAGTTTAGCACCGTGTATACATTAGCACAATTGATTAAAACTCAGAAGTCAAAAAATAATTTAGACCCAAGCATCATGACAACGAAGAGAGAAGAATTAATTTTAAATTTATCTGTTACTGCAAGTTCATATTTATTTATTGTGTTTCTAATATATATAACTCCTATATTTAAGCCTTTTGTAATTGAAGATTTTCACATTCTGATTTTCCCAACCTTAATCTGCAAAATTAAAATGCATGCTAGTCTAACTCTTTAATCATTAATTATCTGTTCCAATTCTCTTTTCCCCATGCTTTGATTTTGATGGTAGGGACAGGGGAAAGGTGTAGCTAATGCTGGGTCAGAATGGAATCTTGAATTCAAATTTTAAGATAACTTGGTTGAGTTGGTACAAACGTGTGCAGCTACACATGAATTTAGTGTCCAAGTCTTCAATCAGTTGATCTTAATGTGAATTTATACTTATATTGATGATACCATCTCACGTATAGATGTCTTTAGCCATAGCAAGTGCTCCTTTTGCAAGCCATGTGCTAATGATAAGGGGAAGCATCTGAGGATTGAGGGCAGATGCAACCTGAGATGGCAAAAAGAACGCTTTAGCTCAAATTGAGAGATGTAAGGTAATTTACACAAACATGATGGTAACAATTGTTAGCATGACAGAAATTACAAAATTGAGATGTGCAACTAATCATTTCTAAGCAAAATTCTTCATTCAATTTGACAATCTTAAAGATAAAAGATATAGGAAATTACAAAATTCTGACATTGGTAAATAATGAGTTTAGACGCAGATTTGGATCCTCGTGACTTAAGTACAGCAATATTAGTATATTACTGTGATTCGGGTTTCTTAATGCAAAAGACAAGATACAAATTACTCAACATATCACCATAACAAGATAGCCTTGTTATGGATGTATAAGGTCCAGCGAAAATTATCTTTTTCAAAGAAGAGAAATAAACTTACTATTTTTTAACTTATAGATTAATAATGTTCACTGAACCTTTATCATCCAAACAGAATTGAGAACCACCTCCTCACCGTCAATCATCCATCCTGAATCAAACCATAAAATTTCCAACTTACTGAAAACGTCAGCCAATCTTTAGCTTACTGTCATCAACTTATCGTCAAAGTAACAACTATTAATCAGATTATCAATAATCTTCCTTCAATTATTTTAATAAGAAAGATATATTTTCATTTTTCTTCAAAAATAAAAACTTGGCCATAATTAAGTGAAAGACTGATCACCATACATGCAAGACGTTGTTAATGAGAGAAAGGAACACTGAAACTTTATTAAAAAGATAAAGTTACACTTCACCATTGAAACCTTATTGTTTCACGGTATTGAAACATAAGTGTGAAATAAAATTCTACGTTTGATAGAAATGAAAATGTTGAATAATATATAAGTGAAGAAAAATTTTATGTAGTTTAACTTTAAGGTTTTAGATTAAAGTGTAATGTCAAATTTATTTATTTGAGACTCTTTAAATGTAAATCTCCCCATGTGTCAAAAAGGGTTCCAAAATTGGCTTTAGTTTTTGTTGGCACAATTAAGGCCATATTATATATTTTTAAAGTCACACGAAAGCCATGGGCATTGATATATTTAGTGGGCCAGGGATACCACTGCTGTATCTTGTTGGGGTATATCAAGCCCAAGACTACTTTTCATTTTTCTATTTTTATTTATAACAATCTTCTTTTGTTACTACAATTTATGCTAAGTACGTGGATTGCATTCTTTAATGTAGTTGCTTTTGCTTATTAAAGAAACAGATATAAAGGGTGAGTTTGATTGTTTGAAAGAGAAAAGAAGAGTAGAAAATTAAGAACTAATATTTAAATTAAAGTAGAGAAAAAGATGTGAGACTCATACTTCTTTTTTAAAAAATTTCATGAACAATACTTTTTTCCCCCACAATCAAACCAAATCAAATAGATAGAAGAAGTGTAAATATTTTACTTGACTTAATTATACAATTGGTCTCTTAATTATAATTAAAATTTCAATTGAATTCTTTATTTATTAAAAATTTAAATTAGATCTTTTAATTATTAAAAAACTATAATTTATCTTTTTTGTCAATTCTGTTAGTTTGATTGACGAAAATAGATATTTTTATATTTATTGTCAATACAATTGATGTAAAACATTGATTTCCAAAACAATTGATGTAAAAAGACAAGTTTACATAATATAAAAATGTCTATTTATAAAACTTTTATCAATCAAACTAACAAAAATGATATAATTATAATGTTTTAAATAATTAAAAAATCTGATTGAACTTTTTAATAGTTAAAAGATCCAATTAAACTTTAAATTATAATTAAGGAACTAATTGGATAATTAAACCATTTTAATATAATAAACATACCTTTCATTCCATCACAGTAACAACTAGTAATCAAATCATGTGAATAATAATCTTATCATCAAAGTAACAACTAGTAAGCAAATTATCAATGGCCCTCCTTCAATTAGTTTAACAAGATATATCTTTTCCTATTCTAAAAAAAATTCTCAATTATTAAAAAATTCAATCATATTCTTAGTCCACTAATTATTAAAAAAACTACATTCAGTTTTATATCATTTTCCAAAGTAACAAATGTAAAAATGATAACATTTTACATTGATAATCAATATAATCAATGTAAAAATATATATATTTACATGTTTATTTTAATAAATGCATAATTATTAAACTCTAATTTTTATTCAATGTTTACAAAGTTTAATTCAAACCAAACATACATTAAGAATATATTTAATACTAGATTTTCAGCAAAGATCTTGAGTTCAAAATCTTATATTCACTAGATCTCCTAATAGAGGAGATAAAAAAATCTTTAACATAAAAAATAGGTTTTTGTAAAAAAACCCTAAAGAACTAACTGCATATTGTTTAAAAAAAAAAAATTTCGAAAAAAAATGAGAGAAATCTTCAATTCTATTTGACATTATATATGGAGTCCACGACAAATTGGTCTCAAATTCTAATTTGGGATGCAATAACAAAGATGTACAGCATTTTTTAATATTATGCTTTTGGTTTTTTTCTTGCTATCTCTCTTTTTTTCAACCTTCCATACACTCCTGTTGATATTTTTTCCTAATATAAGGTGCCGAATGTACTTGAAGCCAATGCGCACAACACTTTATTCCAAACTGATAAACTATCATCCCATATATATATATATATATAGAAGAAGCATCTTGCAGTCTAAAGTATTTGAAGATGGTGTGTTATAAGCAGGCAGAATCTCATTTCTTGCTCGTTTTCACATACTCGTGGTTGTGGTGGGCTACTTGTATTGCTGCAGCAAATAACAGTTTAAAGCCCGGAGTTACACTGAATACAACAAGCCAGTTATGTTCAGAAAATAATAAATACTGCATGGGTTTTTCCCCATTAATGAATCCAAATTCTCCTCCATTCTACACTACTCACTTGAGAATCAATGACACCGTAGGTGATGACACAGTAGTGTGGGTTGCAAATAGAAATCAATGTGTTGACAAGGATTCTGCAGTTCTTATGCTGAACCACTCCGGTGTACTCAAAATAGAATCCAAAGATGCAAAACCCATCATCCTTTACGCTTCACCTCAGCCACTGAACAACACCGAAGCCACGCTGTTGGACACAGGCAACTTCGTTCTGCAACAACTTCACCCCAATGGAACAAAGACTCTGTTGTGGCAAAGTTTTGATTACCCTACTGATATATTTTACTCCCTGGGATGAAGTTAGGGGTCAATCACAAAACTGGTCATAACTGGTCACTTGTTTCGTGGTTGGCTGAATACGACCCAAGACTCGGGGCATTCAGTCTCGAGTGGGAACCCATAAGAAGAGAATTGATCATCAAGGAACGAGGAAGATTGTGCTGGACCAGTGGAGAACTGAGAAACAACGGTGGATTCATGCACAAAACAAACTACTTGGTTGTCTCAAACGACGATGAAAGCTACTTCACAATTACAACTTCGAATGAAGAGCATACGTTTTGGACGCTATTAGAAACTGGGCAGCTGATAAATTCGAATGGAGAAAATCCTGCAAGGGCTGATCTGTGTTATGGTTACAACACAGATGGAGGGTGCCAAAAGTGGGAGGAGATACCCACATGCAGGAATCCTGGTGACACATTCGAAGTCACGGAACTTTTCGTCAATGTGAACCACATAAGCAATCTAGCTAATTCGAGTTATGGCCCCAGTGATTGCCGGGCTATTTGCTGGAAAAATTGCACTTGTGATGGATACATAAATTATTATGATGATGAAGGAACTGGTTGTTCGTTCTTGCATTTGAATTCAACGGAAGGTGATACTTTTGCAATTGGGGGCGAGAAGTTTTTGATATTGGTAAAGAACACCCATCACAAAGGTAAGTCCATATGATTTCACCACTTCCTAGCTACACATTTTTTATACTCTTTCCGTTTATAATTATAATTATTTTTTTTATATATTTTTTTTTATAAAATTATTTTTTAATTTTTAGATGTATTAATTATTTTTCTCCTATATATTCTTAATTATTCTTTTTTCAAACATTAATAAAAAATAATTAAATATATAAAGAAATAAGAAAATGATAATTTTGGAATAATAATATAAATAACTGTAGACATACGCAATAACATATTTCACAAGCAATATATTTATCAAATTCAAAATATATTTCACTTGTAGACTTAATATGATTAATTAAATTAATTATTTTTTAAGAAGCATAAATTAATTTAAAAATTCTTATAATTAGAGACGGAGACATTAATATTTTTAAGAAGAAAAATGTGTACTTTAATCCTTATGTTTTCATTTAAATTTGATTTTGGTTTCTATATTTTCAAACTAATGAATCTAATCCTCTAATTTTTTAAAATATGTGAGCTTAATCTTTTTCGTGTTTAACTTAACATTTAGTAGGGAGTTTTACCGCCATAAAGTTAGAAGAGTGATTAAATTCACATATTATTTAAAATTAGAGGACTAAATTTATTAATTTAAAAGTACAAGAAACAAAATTAATTTAAATAAAAGTAAAAGGACTAAAAAAATATGTTATTATTATTTTTCAACTCCTCCTATAATATCGCAAGAAGGTTATTGATGTTTAGAATTATGCTTTTGTGAACACATGTTAGTCTGCAAAGAGAGAAATAAATATTAGAAGAACGAAAAGTGATAATTGATGTAACATGTGATCATGTGATTAAAAAAAAAGCTGAAAAAAGATGAGTTGTTAAATAAATATATATACTGAGTATTCATGTATGTATCATTGTTGTAATATTTTACTTAAGTCACGTATGTGGTAAACGTTATAGATCTGGAATCACACTTACATAACTTCTTACATGTAAACACTATGCAGGTAAAAAAAAGTGGATATGGATAACTATTGTAACAGTAGCTGCTCTATTAATTGTGATATGTGCTAATTTCATTCTATTTTTCGCCTTGAAGAGAAGAAAAAATCTGTTTGAAGGTTAGCTATATCTTTGCAATAAACGTTGTTCCAGATATTTTATTGAGCATAATCCCTTCATCCACTATTTCTATATATCATTCAAAATTTTATGTAAATTAATAGAGAAGAAAAGAAATAGAATGAAGATGAAGACGCTAGATTCAGCCATTAAAGATCTTGAAGATGAGTTCAAGAAGAGACAAGATCTAAAAGTATTTAACTTTACCTCAATTTTGTCGGCAACCAACAACTTTTCACCAGAAAACAAGCTAGGACAAGGAGGATTTGGACCCGTTTATAAGGTGACGTGAATCTATATATTGACTTTGCGTTGTAAGCTGTAACAAGTTATGACAAGGAGGATTTGGACCAGTTTATAAGGACTAATAATTTTTTTGTTGTTCTCACTTTAGGGAATCCTACCAACTGGGCGAGAAGCAGCCATAAAAAGACTTTCAAAAACATCTGGACAAGGAATTGTGGAATTCAAAAATGAACTAACGCTCATATGTGAACTTCAACACATGAATCTTGTACAACTACTTTGGACGTTGCATTCATGAAGAAGAGAGGATTCTAGTTTATGAGTATATGCCAAACAAAAGCTTGGATCTCTATCTATTCGGTATGAAATATGTTGGAGTTTATTTAATTATAGGCGATGCTTTAATTTGGAAGACAAATTAGACGATATTTTTTTAATCATCACGCAATAATTCCAATGCCATTGTGTAGAGAAACATTAAGGGCACCTCCAATGCTAGGAGCTTATATGGGTTTCTTACTAAATTTTGGTGGGTCCTCTTTTAAGATACAGTTTCTTATATAAGAAACTCAACTTAAATTTAAGCACTCCAGGAGAGAGAAAAAAGTAAAAAAGGATGCCAAGTCAGCTAATAAACTCTCCTAAGATACTGCATTGAAGATGACCTAAGTTTTTCAACGAAAATTTTCATTAATGAGAAATATTAGTCCACATTCTCTAATATATTTTTTTAAAACACATATTTACTCATTGGATGAAATTTGTTGAAAATCATAAAATTTGGTAGATTTAATATTATGACTTTTTCTCTTAATTTCATATTTTTTAATAAATTTTAACTAACTAAAAAGGATGTGTTAAAAGAGTATGTTCTTCTTTCATGTTATGGGTGATTCATTGACTTATGCTTTCCTTTCTTGAACATATAATTGTGTAAATGTCATGCTTTGTTTAACTCTTTTTCCATCTTGAACATAATTAATTAACTATAACTAAATTATACCAATGGTAAATATTGCTAACATATTCCAATTAAAATATAAGTTTGTATAAGCTAACAAATATTTGTGAGATTTGCTAACGTACACATTTATTTTTTTTAGTTGGAGTATGTTAACAAGTTATAATTAATTAGATATTATCTTAAATACATCAATTAAATATGTAATTTGTTAGCATAATCATACTAAAAAAAATAAGTATAAGTATGTATACATTAACAAATTCTATAATATATACACACACAAAGATTGCTTTATTTTTAACACTTGCTTTATTTCCATTGAGAAGATAGCACTAAAAGCAAGTTTCTAGACTGGAAGAAGCGTTTCAACATAATAGAAGGAATTTCTCAAGGATTACTCTATCTTCATAAATACTCGAGACTCAAAGTCATTCATAGAGACTTAAAAGCTAGTAACATACTTCTTGATGAGAATATGAATCCAAAAATTTCTGATTTTGGATTGGCAAGAATGTTTGCAGAACATGATTCCGCAAGTACGAGTAGGATAATTGGAACATAGTAAGCTTGCAAAACTCTATTGGTTTCAAGTGTAGTTGAAGAATACATAAATAGGTTTGTTTTGCCAAGTTATAAACTCTCTTTTTTTTCAGTGGTTACATGTCTCCTGAATATGCCATGGAAGGAATTTTTTCTATAAAGTCTGATGTCTATAGCTTTGGAGTGTTGGTCCTTGAAATTATCAGTGGAAGAAGAAATACTAGCTTCAATGAGGATCACCCTATAAATTTGGTTGGACATGTAAGTGAAATTAGTCTCAACGACTTCTTTTAATTTGATTTTTTAATACTATTTTCTTTATCTAATTTGACTAAAATGCTAATAGGCGTGGGAGTTATGGAATCAAAGTGTTTCTTTACAATTAATCGATCCATCACTTAATGATGATTTGTTTGATCCTGATGAAGTGAAAAGATGCATTCAAATTGGTCTCTTATGCGTAGAACAAGACGCAGGTGATCGACCCACGATGTCTCATATACTTTCAATGCTAACAAATGACAGTGCAGTAATTGCCATGCCTCAAAGACCAGCATTCTATGTGGAAAGAAATTGTTTTGACAGTAAAACATCTTCCAAAGAGTTATATACAGCTTCTACTGAAGAAATTACTACTTCCTTGTAAATATATAACGTTTGTGGCACGAGATATCCATTCCTTATTTTTGTTTTTATAAAAAAATTATTTTAGAATTATTTCCTGTAAATTTTTCCATAATTTACTTATATGTTAGGACAACAAAACAAAATATATATATATATATATATATATTTTTATTTTAATTATTGACTATTAGATGTTAAACTTTCCGCCTTTACCAAAAAGATGTTAAATTTTCCAATTGTGTTATGTGCTGGTGGGGGAGCATGCACTGAATGACAAATATTTTAACCAAATTAAAAAGATTTGTACCTTTTTGCAAGGCTAAGCACTTGAGAAACATTGGTAACAAAAGATCAGTTCTAAATTAAGCATTCCTAGAGCTTTGAAGCCCTTGATCAGAAAAGATCTAACAGCTAGCATATATAAATGCATTACCACCTAGCTAGAGTTCTTGTTGTTGGCATAGGACAGCATAGATTTGAATGCGTGCACCAAACAAAGAATTATGGTCTTTTGGTAGGTGGAGTGACTTCGGAAAGAAATTCTATTATGCTTCCCTTTAAAACAATTATCACAGTTATGCAAATGTGGACACCTCATGCCAGACATCAGACAACACATCCATTTTGGTTAGTTCAACTATGCCTTTCTCACATGTAACACAACCTTCGATGTCATAACTTAACCTTTTCAACTAGTTCCATTGCATGAACAACATCAATAAACAGTTTTGCTTGTGTCACGTAATTAAAGGTTGGAATATTTCATACGTTTAGAAACAACCATAGAACACTTCGGTGAGTTTCCAAGTATCCTGATTGTCATAACCTTCATCCAGGGGTGATTTTGGGCCCATTCAAAGTACCCAATCGCACAGGGCCCCAAAAAATAAGAGGCCTCAAATATTAATTACTGCAACATATGTTCAATACTAAAAATTAGAGGAGATGGTAATGCCTATTTTTAATAATCAAGGGGTCTAAGGTTCAATTTCCACCAACAACAATTTTTACTACTTTTACATTTCCTGAGACACACCCACATGATACTTCAATTCATTTGGGGAATCACAAACATGTCTCATATCTTCATCAATCATTCCCAATTTTTTTCTCTCTCCTCCTTCCTTAATTCACTTTTTACTCTCTTAAAAAAAAAACCTTCAAATTTCCTAAAATATCTCCTATCTTCTTATTTAAATAAGTCATTTATTTTTAAATTGCTAATTGAGGACCCCGTTTTCTAAAAAAGGAAAATATTAAACAGGGTCCCGAGAAAATTTGCCCTGCCCCTACCTTCATCACATACCCTAGCCCCCAAAATATCCTCTTTTTGTGTTTCTAATTTGTTTCCCTTTTTTTCTGCCATAGGACATGAGTTTGTGTGGTTTTTGCACGTGGAATTCTATAGTGTTTTTATCAAACAAGAATGTTAGTGATTAATTTATTACTTTTTGTTAATAGAATTATATAGTGGTTGGTTACGATGGCATGATTCTCTTCTCGATCTTTTTTTTCCCTTAAAGACATGAGATTATTTTGATCTAGATCATAGATATTTTTTATTAAGACAATCTGATTTAAATCTTGTGAAATTATTACGATCAACAAATTATTTTTCTAAACATTTAACACTTATATACCCAAGACTTAAATTTGAGTAGATTGGTTAAACTGAAACAACAGTTAATTCACATTCAGTTGCTCAATGGTGAAAGAGTTTATGTTTAGGTTAAAAAAATTAATAAAAATGTTTATTATATTATTATTAATATTTTAAATTTTCTATAAATAATATTATTTAAAATCTTTCATTTTAAAAAATATTTTTTGTGGATCTTTGGTTTTAAAAAAAATGATATTTATTTATTTAAATTAAAAGATAAAATATTTATTAAATAATTATTATTTTATATTATATTGTAAGATTATGTCAATATATTATTGCCGGAAAATGGTCATCAGTTTTATTTTAACAAATAAAAAATAATTTTATTATTGAAATTTTATCATTAAGTTATATTATATTATTAAAATATATATTTTAAAATTATTATTTATATTTTATTTAATTATATTTTATATAATAATATTTTTTAAATTTTCTATTATTATATTATGTTATAGTGTTCTTTGGAAAATTAAAAAATTAAAAAAATGATGATGCCTAAAAATTATAATATAGTCAATTTTTTAATAACTACTCTATTATTATGAATCATTTAATCTAGTCTTAATATTTATTTATTACTTCATTGTAATGTATACATAATAATATTATCTTATTAATTGTAAAAATGTCTAATATAAACATATAAATATAGAATAATAATTTTTAATTATTATTTATGAAATATTTGTTATAATGTTGATATTAATATTTTTTAAAAATCTCTAACTATGTTTGAATTAGATACCAAAAATTTGGTTTGAAATCATCGAACATATGAATCAGTTAGCTAGCGTGAGATTGTTTACTTTAATTAATTGTCTTAGAGTTTGAATTTATCCTGGATATGTAGTTATCAAATACTAAGAGGAATAACTTTGCTTCCCTAAAATGGGTACCTATGTGCTACTGAAAAGAAGAAGAAAAAAACAACAGTTAGAAACAAATTTTTAGCCTCTAAAATGGATGGACAGCGACTGAAGAATCAATTCCTATTTTATTTCAATTACTAACTGAAAATTTTGTCTTTAATTTAATAGCAACTGAAAAATTAATCTATAATTATATTTTAATTAGAGACCAAAAATTCAATGTTTAAACATATGAGTTTGCCTAAAAAAACATATTTGAGTTAGAGACCATCTTTTACTGTATTAAATGAGTTAATAGTGACAAAAAAATTATCTCTAATTAAATTTCAATTAGAGAATATTAGTCTCTAATTATATAATTAATTTTTAAGATCATTAACAATTGAAACATTAGTCTCTAATAGACTTATTTAGAGACTAGTTATTTTGGTTTCTAAGTCAATCTCTATAGTAGAAGATTATTTTCAATTTCTAAATCAGTTTCTGTTTAATAAATTTCTTGTGATGTTAAGTATACCTTATTTATCAATAATGGTTAGTTTACGTGATTGGAGTTTGGGTTCGTTAAACATGTGATCAGAGGTTTAATTCTTTATTGATACCATGGAAAAATTATTGTTGGAAAGAGACAACTCATTGATGAGTGTCAACATATTTTTTGATGGAGTTTAAAAGTTTTGGTAATCGATCCAGATATTTCTTTGCAATTAGTGCAGCAAAAAAAAAGTATACCTTGTTTTGGAAATTATTGGAATAAAAATTCAAACATGTGAGGCCATAATGAAATTATTAAAATGCAATAGAAATAAATTATTAAAAATACAACTATTAAATACCAAAAAAATTATTAAAATATGTAGCCATTCTTTATATAAGATTAGATAAAGTGATTTATAAATTTATGGCATAACCATATAATTTTCATGGAAATTAATGTGTAGAAGCCAAAATGCTTGTTTTTTTTATATCAAGATGAAGATCCAAAATATCATAAATATTTTGGTGTGTCTAAAATATTTTTGGAAATGAGAGACACAAATGTAAAAGAATTTTCTCCCTTCATAGAATCTTGGATTCTCACCCCCTCCTATGGAATAATTTAAGTGGAAAACTTAACTAAATTTTCTTTTTCCGGAAAACTTAATTCCAACACTCCTAATTCTGCAGTCATTCATCTGTGATGGATTCGGGTATGCTTCTGTTTTCTAATTGATTTATATACTTTTAATCATTTGACCCAAAAAAACCTTTTATTTAATGGTGCTTATCATGTTTGATATCTTCCTCATTCCTAATACAATTTGCTTGTACAAAGCTCTTCAATCACTGTTAGCAACCAAAGCTGACTGAGACATTAGGCTTTAAATGGGCCTTGCAAGTGGTACGAGAACTCTCCTTTGATAAAATTATGGTTGAAACTGATTGCCTACAGCTGTTCCAAGTTTGGACAAATAAGCAAAGACAAGCTTTCTCCTATTTTGAGACTTTGGACGAATGCAGAGACAAGCTTTTGTTCAATGACTCGATGTAAGACATTCTTTTCTCATCAATGCATGATATTTCCAGCCTTTACGTTTAAAAACAAAAATAAATAAATAAATCATAGCATTCTGCTTGTTACATTCTAATAATTTGTGACATTGTTGCGTGTTTTTAATTAAGCAAATTATTGAATTACGATACGATTCAATTTTATTTTTTTATTTTTGGCATTTGAAAAAGGTTATTCTATAGATAATTTCATTACCGTGATGTGTAACATTTTTCCTTTTACAATAATAACCAGATGTTTTTTTAGATGTTATACCAATAGATAGTCAACCCAATAATAAAACATTTACAGCTTAAGTTTTAGGCCTATCAGTAAAAAAAGGTTTTGTTATTAATTATTAAAAATGAAAAATAAACTCAGAAAGACTAAAGTTGATGAGTCGGAAAGGAAAGGAAACGGCTTATCAAACAAAGAAAGGAAAAGAAACGAAAGAAACTCAAAGAAGTATTGTCGGCCTTTTTTTAAAGAAGATTGAATTATTTATATCATCATCAATGTAGTACTAACAACTACTAGTGGTGGTAATCAAATTATCACTACTATCTTCCTTCAATTATTTTAATAAGATAGATCTTTAGGAAAAGTTACACTACACCTAGATATTATTATTTTTAGTGGCTATTTTTTTTAAGTTAGTGTGGCAATTAATAGCAATAGCAATAAATTAATTATTAATATTTTATTATTTAAACAACATTATTTATGACTAATATATAATTGTCGGTAAAAATTATTTATTAAGACAATTATTAAGAATAGCTAGTAAAAAAACACTATAATTTATTCACATCTAATTTTTAGTTCTCTTTATTTTTTCCTTTTTCAAAACTTTTGAGTAACACACTAATACTTTTTGGGTAAATAGTCATTTTTATCCATGAAGGTGTAAGGCGCTGACAAATTCGTCCTCGAAAGATGAAAATTCAATTTTTATTCCTGAAAGTGAAAAAAGTGTGACAAATTTATCCCTCCATTACAATTTATTGAAAGAGTCTACGTTGCATATTCAGAAACAAATTTGTCAGAGCTCTACACTTTTATGGATGAATTTGTCAGTTCTCTACTCAAAATATAATTTAATCTTCATATTTTTCTTTTTTTAATCATTACAAGCATAAAATTATAATAAACACTTAAAAATTAGGAAAGCAAACATAAGTTAAAATAAATATAATAATAAATATAATATTGATTAATAAATATAATTTGTTTGTTGCACTGAAATTTTTATTATAACAACTTAGGTAATAACAAAATCAAGTTGGGTCTCATTTTTTTTGTAATAATTAACTTAATGATTATGTATTTTTGTTTTAGTATCATATTTTAGGTAAGTTATTATCACAATAGAAATTTCAAAGCAAACATATGAAATAATACTTTACCCAAAATATGAGACTTAAACAAATTAAAATGCATATTCATTAAATTAATCCTTACAAAAAAATGAGATTCAACTTGATTTTGTCATTATCTAATGTTGTTACAATACAAATTTTAGAGTAACAAACAAACTATACTTATTAATCAATATTATACTTATTATTATGTTTGTTTTTAACTTATATTTGTTTTCCTAATTTTTAAGTGTTTATTATAATTTTATGCTGGCAATGATTAAAAAATGGAGAATATAAAAATTAAATTATATTTTAAGTAAAGAGTTGACAAATTTATTCCTGAATATGTAAAACGCTGACAAATGTGTTCTGACATACTTTTTCTCGCTTTTAATCATTCTCTTTATCAACAACCTCTCTCACTGTCACAATGACTTTTTCCAATCCTTCATTTTAATCATCCTCTTTCTCAATGGTCTCTCTTTATTATAATCACTCACCAAAGAGTAAAGATTATCTCCATTTCTTTCATTACCAAGGGCATTTGACAAATAAATATCACTTTTATAAAATGTGTATTATCTCCCTTTCATTTATTTTTCCAAAACCTTATCAAAATTAAGGAGGAAATAGAAGAAATGGAAGAGAGAGAAAATGAAGAAAATCCATTCCCCTCACCAAAATGCTTCTCATATAATGCTTTTAGATATCTATGTGTTTATTTTTTAATGTTAGAATTGTGTGATGGTTTTATCTTTCAAAAATTGTGATTCTGGTCATAAATAAAGAAAAAGTAGGAGATATGAGATTGGTTTGATGATAAAATGTGAAGGAAAGGAGAGATAAGTTGGAGATTTAAATTCTTCCACTTACAAAAATTAATAAACTAACAATAAATATTTATTGATAAAATAAATAAATAAATAAATAAAAGGTAGATATCAAAGAAGAAGAAGAGTTGAGAAACAAAGAATAATTATTAAATAGCAAATGGATGTATACGTGAAAATTGACGGATAAAAAAAAGAAAATATTTAATGTATGTTTTATCTATGATATTGATATTAAATATATTTTTTTAAACAACAAAGAAGAAAATATATTAAGAATATCCCACATAACACAAGTTGTACCAATATTGGAGCAAAAGTTACAAGGTTACAGAAAGCTGAATAATTGAAAATAGAGTCCAGGGAATAAACAAACATTCCTATCACTGCCCTATTACCCGGTGTATCGATTCCATCATCTCACCCCTGCAACTGCAAACCCCTTGATGTGTGCATTCATTACAGAAAAAAAACACCACCCGTAGATACTTAGCATTGAAAATCTTTTACTTTCCACCTACTACCAACATCATAAGCATGTCCTTGCATCATTATCTCCTACCCATATTTAAACAGCATTTTGAACACTGGAGATTTATGCCTTGTTGATAATTGATTTTTGTTAAAAATTTAATTGATTATTTTCAGTGAGATTCTTTTTCCTTATTTTGTTTTTTATCTATAAGGTTTGAACTCCAAACTTTACTTAAAGAAAATCAAATTTAATATCACTCAAATTAAATACTTGTTGGTAAAAATTTAGTGTTAAGTAGATGAAGTTAAAATATCATACTGAATAAAGTTAATAGATAAATGAAAGCATAAAATGGTAAAAGCCGACGAAATAAATGTTACGTGGGATTGAGGGAGTCCAATACGGGAAACGAAGTAAACTAAAGGTGCATTTGATATTCTATTCGTCCACAAATAATTATTATTATATGATATTTTATCATACAAAGAAAAATTAATAAATAAAAAAGTAGTAATTTTATAATATTAATAATTTATTTATAGATTTTATTGTACATTATTAATATTATAAAGAATATAAATGAGAAAAAATAATTAATATTATATTAAAAAACTAAAATAACAATTATTTTAAGATAATTTTTTTCTTATCCGATCATTATAATGAGACATAGAGTATTACACTTTCTAAAAATGTACTTCCTCCATTTTTTTATCTGTCTTTTAAGATTATTATGTAGAAAAAAATAATAATTTTTTTAATTCTAATAAAATAGTCATGTAATTTCCTTTTTACCTCTTTTCTTCTTACTTCACAATAAATGCATGAGCAAATATAATTAAAGATTAGAAAATAAGTATGGATATAATTTATATAGAATAATTCATGTGATATTGAGCTTCGTAGATAAAAGATAAATAAAAACAAATTAAGATTTTCCAAAATCCAACACTTGAAAAGAAACATTGTCCTTACTCTTCATCATTCTTATATAATAGCATACTATTTAAAATAGTATGAGAAGAAAAAAAATAGAAATATTAATTATAATTTTTAAATAAAACAAATTAAATGAAGAGACTGGTTAAAGTGTCCAAAGTTAGAGTTTTGGTGCATATATAACCGCATTAAATACTCAAATATAAAACTTTTCGTTCATAACAATTTTATTCAACTTAATTAGGATGATCTTCAATAAAAAAAATATTTGTGATTTAAAAAAAAAAGTGTTCAAAATGGTGATAACTATATTTTGTCACCGCAATCATGGTTGCCATAGATGACATAAATAATTATTATATTAATTGAAATTAATATTTAACTCTTGCTATAGAAGAAATTTTAGTTTTTAAAGATTTAAAAAAATATTTTTAAGTACGGTGTAAAAAAAGTACACTAACAGTTATTAAAAATCATCATTGCTATAATTTATAAGATAATCATTATAAAAATTAACAAACTTAACTTATCCTACTTGATAATTTGTGATTAATTGATAATCTAAAAACTCTTTACATTATATAGAGTATATGCTTATTTTTAAAAATTATAAAAATAATTAATTTCAGTCTTAAATAATCAAGTCATTTCTATTTAAAAGAGACCCGTGAAAACATCAAAACCTTACCGTATTCCTAATATAAGATATTATTTAGAAGAAATAGATATTAATTATTTTGTAAGTATATGTGCTTTTTTATTGATGTTTTCTATTGTTTTACGATGTTCTTAAACTTCAATATTTTTATATCATCCATAATAAATTAATAAATATTAATAAGATTAAAATTAATATATTAGTAATATTTTAAATAAAAAAAATAATCAAGCAAACTTATGTACCTAATTTTATCAGTGTCTTATATTAATGACGGGAGGGATTAGTAAATAAAGGCATTGGAAAAGTGTACATAAAGAATAAAAGTATACATAAAAGACATTGGATTAGTAATTATGATCCAAACATGCAAGTGTCTTCTTAGAATATTTTAGCGTGTGAATTGCAAAAACTTTTGAATGGGTATCTTGTATTTGCACGGAATTCTTTATATTATTTAGGTGTCCAAAAATATGGTAAGATTTGTCTTTCATCATTAAAATTTATCATACTTTTAGATATCTAAATAGTAGAAATTAACTTGATTGACATTTTATAAGTATAATGATGAAATTAGGAGAGAGAAATAATATATAGGTGTTAGTTATGTTTTTTAAAAGAAAACAATTGTTCAAATATTATTGTTTTATGAGATTCTTCCTCTGTGTGCTCTAAATTTTTACTTTTATACATTTAAAGGAAAAAAAAATCAAAACAAACCATTAATTATTTTAAGTCTTGAAGACGTACTTCTGAAAAACTGTTCTTTTGTTAAAACTACTTCTGATGAGTGAATCCGATTTTTAGAGGTTGATATATTTCACATTAATTTTTCTCGAGTTTAACTCATGCTTCTTAATCAATCTTATTCTTAAAATCACACCTGACAAATCATAAACCAAAATGATATATATATATATATATATATATATATATATATATATATATATATAATATTCTCGAATTTTAACTCATGTTTCTTAATCAAGTTTTGTTCTTAAGATCACACCTCACAAATCATAAACCAATAATAATCTTAAGTCTTGAAGACATTGAATTTACTTCTTGTTAATTTGTTATTATTGAAACTTTATTGTATAAAATTATTTGCTTCCTCTCTTTCTCTATCTTTATGTTTCTTTTTATTTTCCACCTAAATCTTATATTATTATTACTTTTACTACAGATTGCTTAAATGTGTTTTATAAAGTACGATAACTTTGAAAAGGAGTTAACTAAGTCATGAAATAATTTTCTTACAATATAAAATCATAAAAAGATAATATAAATTTATGTATATTTTATTATTTAATAAAAATTTATATATATATATATATGAAAATAAAATGAAAAAAATATTATAATTATTTTAAAAAAAATATAATTACCAAATTTCGAGTTCTCATAAAGTAGCTAATTGCCCTTACTTATAATTTTGCATTTATCCATGACTTAAAAGGTAAGTTTTATCGAACATTTTTAACTAATTAGTTAAGCATATCAACTTTCATTGGACAAATTTTTCAGTTTTTAAATGATTAATTGTTAATTTGAGAAAACATGTTGCCAAACGTTCACTGAATGCCACAGCAGCGGCATCTAATTTGATTAATGAGGGACGTCATAACAGATTCTATAAAAGTTACACAACATTTTTTATTGTGCTGGGACACAGCATATATCGTGCAAAAAGACGCAAATAGAAGCGCATATGGTAGTCAATAATATGCATAAGTATAGTATAGAAACACATTTTTATTAGAAAATTTATGAGAATAAATATTATATGTTGTTTATGGTACATTTATCAAAGAAGAAAGAGATATAAGGTTGATTGAGTAGTTAAAAAAGAGAGAAAAAATTTTTAAATTTGATCATTTTTATTAATAAAATGTAATAAATAAATAATTAATATTTATCGATATAAAAAAATTTATGAAAAGTTGTTATCGACCCGCTAGTGGACAGGGAATAAAGGTGGAACCATGCATATTCATTTTCCCCTCAAATCCAAGCTCAAGTTAATATTATTCAAATTCCAAAAATTATTAATTGCAATGGCTATTAGCAGTACACCAACATGAAGCTCACAAATTGGTTTTGAGGATGCAACCCTGAACTTGCATGTCTTCCTTGCCACGTTGTATGTACCTTGCTATGTATATCCTGCAAGCATTGAAATGTATAATGGTATTGCCAAGTTTAGAAGACAACAAAGAAGGCTCATCAACAACTACAAAAGTCTTTTTGCATGCATCAACTTGTGATCTCAACTCAAGCACTAGTAGAGTGAGTGCTTAGTACTAGGCTAAAAATTATAATTAATAGTTAGGATATAACTTTTTCTACTTTAGAGCATTAGCCTAGGTGTTACTATTTAATGTAACTCAAACTCGGTAAGAAACTTACTTATTGAAATATAGTATAAAATGAAGTTTCACATTGAATAAAATTAGAAAAATTGAGTACAATATATATAAATGAGGAGAAAATCCATAAAACATCATGGATAATACAAAATTCCGGAGCCTCATGTATAATGTGAGAAAAAGAATATGCATCAACACTTCTATCAAAAACTTCATCTTTTATAAATCTTTATAATAATACTATATCACAATATTTCTTGAAATGCTTATCCATTTTCTTTACTTATTTTTTCAAGTATGGAGTTTTAAGTATTTTCTTTACTCTCTAAGTGTTGATTGTAATTTGTATGTAAAGAAAATTAAATATCATAAATTTTTGGAACTAATCAAAAGACCATGGTCATGATAATTTTATATGATTGTGATAATTTTGTATGTTTGTGATTATAATGTAAATGTCTAAATGTATTCATCTCTTTGTTCTTAATAGAATTTCTCATTATTTTATGTTAGTTAATTATTTTTCTTGTTTTAATGTTTATTTGGAACTGGTCATACTAATACTCAATTGATTGTATAATAGTGATTATATGCATGTAATTGGTAGATCTAGATAAATAATTTTTTGCACCAAATTACATTATCAAACTGTTTGGATAATCTTCAATAGATTAATTCATCTTTAATTAAGTATACCTAGAATTGATTTTATCATTTTGAGGGACCAAAAACCAGATTCCATATAACTAAAAGTCACAGCATTTTTTTTTGTGGTGGTTGGGGGTTGGGGGGGGGAATTGATATACGCCACACAACATAGTGCAAAAAGACGCGAATAGAAACACATTTTTATAAGTGAGAAAAAATGTTACGTCATTTACGGTACATTGTACAGAGAGTTGTTCCAGACCCTCTAGTGGACACTAACATAGGACGAACCATGCAAATTCATTTTCACGCTCAAATTAATCCAAGCTCAAGTTAATATTATTTGAATTCCAAAATTATTAATTGCAATGGCTATTAACAGTACACCACCATGAAGGTCACAAATTGGTTTTGAGGACCCGGAACTTGATGTCTTCCTTGCCACATGGTATGTACCTTGTTATTTATTTCCTGCACACATTGAAATAAATCATGGTAATGCCAAGTTCAAAAGACAGCAAAGAAGGTTCATCAACAAGTAGAACAGTAATATCAGTCTTTTTGCAACTAGCATTGCTCAAATCGAACTAAATGGCCCGAGGTACAGACACAAACCACAAGGGATGGTTGATTTCAAGGTATAACACTTCACCGTTTTCAATTCCTCCAAAGAAACTAAAATTTTATAAGGATATCCGTCTAGGAATCTTACCAAGGGAGTTTAAAAGTATCTTTCCACCATCCTTGTTTTGAGCAATTTGCAACGATTTTGTCCAACCGTGAAATGACCTGAGAAAATGTTGGCCTGACAATAGGTGTTGGATCCCAACATTCCTCAATCAAACTGCATACACCATGATAATAAGACCATTTTTTAAATTAAACTGAAGCTTGAAGACATAATTTTAACTTCAAATATAGACTAACTCTTTCAACTCTGGAGGATAATGTTTTGTTTTGATCTTGAATGTTGGTCTTTTCCCTTCTAAGCACATCAGTCTAACTGCCTCCTCCGAGGACATGGGATGGAAGGGATGTGTACCCTCTATCATCTGGGTCCATAAAGATAATAAAATAAAATTTGTTGAATTTCAACTAATATACAATAACATGAAAAGCTAAATGCAGAAAACAGAAGTGTCAAGATTAGAGAGATAAATGTAGAAAATCTAAATGATTTTGGAAAAGCGACAGTTTTTTTTTCTCATGAAAACAGAAGTGCATCAGTAATCTTAGGGAACTACAATGTTACATAACAGACAAAGAAATGTCAAGACAATGTTGTCAAATTCCTCATCCTTCCCCCCAGCCCATGCCCTTCTGAGCATCAACTCACGATCTGAGCTCTGTAGATTGAGTGTTTACCACTAGGCTAAAAACTATAGCTAATAGTTTGGACATAACTTTTTCCACTTTAGAGCATTAGCCTAGACATCACTGTTCAATGTAACTCAAACTCACAGGTTCTGAAGGCAAGAAGCTTACCCAAAGCAATAAAAACAAGAATCTTAAAGAAAAAACTAATTGGAAAACTAATTAATCTTATATAAGAAACATCATAACATATAGGGTGATGCAAAAATCTGGTACCTCATATATAATGAGACCAAAAGAATATGCATCCACACTTCTATCAAAGACTTCATCTTTGTAAATCTCCGGTGCCACGTACAAGCCTGCAATGAATACAGCCAAATCATTAATTGAACCATGAAAGATACTTTTACCAATTTTAATCTTCAAATATTTTTATTAGACTAACATATAATAATACTATAATGCTTGTCCATTTTCTTTACTCAGTTTTTCAAGTGTGGATTTTCAAGTAATTTGCATTGAAGGGCCAAGGGAACATCATTTAGAAACAACGAGTATCAAGCTATCAATGGAGAAAATTACTCTCCGGGTGTTGAGTAATTTGTATTTGAATCTTTAAATCATAATGGCAGTTAATTTGTATGTATACTTCATTCATTATTGAAACGGAAATTCCTATTGCATTCACAAATCTAATATGTTGAACCAGTTAAAATTAAACTGAATCTTAACGCAAGAAAATGGGACACTGGAAAACAAAAACCTTCAAATAAACTTGGAAGGAGACAAAATCCAAGATTTTTTTTTTTTAAATACCCAAAAACTTACTTGAAAGATCAATGTTAGGCTCAGGCTGTACCAGCTTTGCTTCATCAGGTGACATTAGTGAAAATCTCACAGTGCCAAATCCAGCTATCTTCAATTGCCCTCCATTATTCAGCAAAATATTTCTGGCACCTTACCAAAATTTCATATATTAAAGGAACAGTAATCCCACGACAAAAAAATCTAATTCAAAATGCACTCAGTCATAAATAAATATCAAATTGTATTAAGTGATCTTACTTTGGCTTTAAATCACAGTGAATAACTGGATCTGGTTTGCATTCATGAAGATAGTTCATGCCCCTGCTAACAAAAAAAAATCAAGATATCTTATATAAACAATCTGGCAGAATCTCCAATAAATTTATAATCATTTGGTACATTATAAGCTTAGCAAGCTAAGAAAATGACCAAGGCGACTTTTTGAAATCAATGACCAACCATATCAGATATAATAGAAGTAAGAAAAGGACATTAAAGTTTTTCAAAGATGCGTTCACAGAGGTTTCATACAGCATAGTTCCTTGAAATGATTACTTGCCTGGCAATATCAAGAGCAAACCGTAGAACTTTTGATGGAGACAAACGCCCTTTCTTTTGAAGATAGCTTCCCAGGTCACCCTGAAAAATCAACATTGATATGAGCAAAGAAAAGTGAGTTAGATACAAGAAACTTACTTTGCAAAGATACAGAGGAACAGAGAGGGTAAGCCTACCTTAGAATGGTACTCACGCACAATCATCATAGGTATATTCTGGGTGACAGCTCCAACAAACTGGACCACATTCGGATGTCGCACCCTTTCTAATAATGTGAGTTCATGTTTGAAAGCATTTCTGTGTGAATTATTGAAATGGTCAAAATTTAGAGCCAATGTTGAGTAATTAAGTACAGAAAAAAAAAAAGCTATTTAGACCATCATCAACTTGACCAGAAATCAAAGTGAAAAGTAGTGATTTATGCAGTCACACGGACAGGAAACCAGCATCAAACAACCCGGTTGATAGACAAGAAACATATCATACAGACCCTCACAACAAACATTTTCAATTGCTAAGGTGTATGCATACATGGTATCAGGATCTGAATAACTGTCCTTGTCAAGTATCTTCACTGCAACCTTTGTGCCATTCCATTTAGCTACTTGGTATGTTCCCTGCAAACAGATTGACCAAACAACAATGAAGAACTAAACAAGCAAGTTTAACACGCAACATTATTCTGCTTAATAATGTCGAATGTTTATAGATACATGAACGCAATTCCCACAAGTATCAACAACTTTTATTATACATGAAGCATCAGCACATTAGGTACCAACAATTATCACTTTGCTGGTATTACTTGTAATAAACCAAAAGAACAAAACTTAACAGGAAAAATGAAAGATTTGGGGAAAAATATTAAAATAAAAATAAGATAGTTGCCAAAGGAAGCCCTGTGCATCGGTCGCAAAATTTGGCAAAGCAAATATTTAATGCACAGTAGAAAACATCACATGCCACATTACTAATCATGCAAATTACATTACTAAAGCAAAATGTTACAGCACAGAATCTCAATTGACCAATTTGAAAGCAACAATAATGCTCCCTCAGAGTGAGAATAGTTGTGTCAGTTGCAAGTATCAACATGCCTTAATTTCCATGAACAAAACAAATACCATGTCCAGGTGGAATCCAAGTTGTCTAATAAGCCAAAAAAGCCATAACTATTGAATAACCAGATCATATGTAACTAAGTGAAAGAAAGAGAAACATACCTTTGAAATGCCATCCCTCTTCCGAACCTGTAGCTCTAACGGGTTGAGTTCATATTCCGGAACTTCACGAGGATTCGCAACAGTCATTGGAGTCTTCCTGGTTTTCTAACCACATCAAAGATAATTAATAAGTAAGTCCCTAAACTGAATCCAACATATTTACACTTACTTATTGATCCATAACAAACAAATAACGATAGAACAATACCGGCACTTTTGCTCCACGAGCCTTCAACATGTAATAAATTTCTGTATTTCCATAATATTTGGCATCGGCCGCCGCCTGCACATCCACACATCCATCACCACTTAACACAGAAAATCAAATCAATTTTGCACTCTCATCCGATCTCAAAGATTTGTATGTGAAAATTTAATGATTTGTTTATTGTTTACAAATTAAACTCATCTTGATAATAACAAAGTTTAATTGCCATGCACTTTTTATATTATCAACCAATCAAAGGTCAGATGAATTTTACAGTAATCATCATTGGTATGAGTTTATTGAATTTTTTGTAAACTACCTTAAAACTTAAAAATAAGTTATATCTTGCATAATTTTTTTATCAAATGACAATATAAAGAGTGATTATTTTCACGATGATAGTGCATCGTGGATATAAAGATTTTTCATCATGAATATAAACACACTTTAAACTTTCAGCATACAGAGTTGTAAAACTAATTTCTCTTTTAAATAATTAGTATAAAATTAACAAAATTATTATTTATGACTATAACTTTTTTCAATAATAAGATAATATATGGCGAGGAGAGGAGAGAGTGAAATTACGGTGCTGCCCCAGCGATCGCGAGCGTCGAGGTTGGCCTTGCGGCTGAGAAGGAGCTTGGCGACTTCGACGTGGCCTTCGCAGGCGGCGACGTGAAGGGCAGTGCGGCCGTCGAGGTCGATGCTGTTGACGTCGATGCCTTCGTTGAGCAAATCCTCAACTCCCTTGACGTCGCCGCGGCAGGCCATGAAGAGGAGCTGCATGGTGGAGTCCAGGTTCTCCGGCACGGTGAGCTCGGCGTTGTCGGGGCTGCGACGAATCGGATCGAGCGAGGACTGGCGGCCGAAGCTGAAGCGCTGGTTGTTCCGCCGCGGATCCAGCGAGGCCTGCCGCGTGAACTGCCGCGAGAGGTTCCTCCGCAGCGAACCCGACGAGAACTGCCGCGAGATGCCGCGCTTCAGCTGCGCGGCAATGCTTTCCATGCCGCCGCCCAGTGGAGAAGGAGAAGGATAAGGAAGTTGCAACGCAACAAAAAATAAACTTCTCACAAATGAAAACAACAAAGAGCGCGCTCTACATGTTGAAATGGAACTACCCCTGAGGTTAGGTTCGGTTCGGTTCTGTTCTGTTATTCCAAAGAGAAAATGAAATGAATCGCGCCAGGGAGGGAGGGAAGATATTAACGGCGAGAATAAGAATAAGAATAAGAGTAATAATAGGAATTTCCTTTGTTTTTATTCAAACGCGATTGATTGCGAGAAAGAAGGCGCGGATGTCTCTGTCTCTCTCTTTTCTTTTTCTTGCTCTTTTCATCGCTTCTGAATTGCCACAATTAGACGAGGTGGTGTGGTGCGTCTATGGGTTCGGGCAGGTTCGGTTGACTTACGGGGACTCGTCTCATTGGTTTCAGAGTTTTTTCTTTTTCGGAAAAAAATAATAATAATTACGGCTAATGAATAATGATACTCTGAGTCTCTGACAGGATAATACCCGTACGTGACTGTTTGGACCCGACCAATGTAGCAAAAACTAAAACATTTGTAATATTTTTTTTTACTCTAATCTATTTTATAACAAATTAATGTATATATTAAAATAAAACTTTTTTTCAATTTATAATTGCAAAACTAGCTCTCATTACTAACTGTAGTTAATATGTTGTTAACTTCTTTACACTTTTCTCTATCTATCTTCAATTATTATATACGAGTGGAAAGATCGAAATATTCTGTACTTTTCTATTTTTTTAAAGATTTAAATACATCATGTTTTTATTTTAGTTGTTATTATAAAAATTATTTTTTTCTTGTTATTTTTTTAATATATATACTATATATATATATATATATATATATATTGCTTTTAATCTATATAATATTTTTGTTCGTTTTACATTAATGCCTTTAAAAAAAATTAAGCACACACTAAATGTTATTAGTAAAGAAATACAGTTTATTATTATTGAGTAAAACCAGTACGGGTATTACTAGCATAGTATCCACGATAGGATTCAAGAAATCGTAGGCCTTAAACAATTTTACAGTACACTAGAGATAAGTTTTCGAATATTATTATTAAGACGAGTGACTTCTTAATTTGAGGGTTCTTAAGTGACAAAAAAAATAATGATATAGATCATTAATTATTTTTTATCGATAAATACCTTTAATATGCACCAATTATTTTTTTTATTAACGAAATATTAAATATTTTTAGAGTCTTGCTAGTAATGAGGACACGGAACTTCAACCAAAAAAAAACTAAGGAGACGGATATAAAGGAAATTGAAGAATTGCTTTAAACAATCATAGATGCATACCCTAAAGGAGAAAACAAAAATATTCATAGATGCATTAGCATACAGGGTCGGGTCACGAATAAAAAAATTCCATTTTCTTTTCCAACTGTGATACTTTGTATCATTTATCTTTTCTTTCATATTTGTATCATTTTTATTATTTAATTAAACATTAATATATAAATGTTTGAGAGTTTCTCTTAAATTTGATGCTAGTAGCAACTTGCTAAAAAAATTGAATATAAATATTCAATATTGATTGTCCACTTGTTTATTTTTAAACACAATTTCAATCCTAAACTTTGAAGTCAAGCAACCAGTTAGGATCCCGCAATTTAATTATAAAATAACTCATACAATTTGTCTTCAATTGACTATCGAAATTTATTACACTATATGTCGTAGAAATATTGATAGATCTCCCGGGTATGATACTCATTTTGGGGGATTTTTTTTTTCTTTCTTACACCATTTCTTACGTTATCTCTTCTGCATTTTTCTTTAATAAAAGACACAAATTGGATTGACTGTACCGCAAAAAAAAAACTATACCAGTTTTCATATACAAAAATTAAATCAATTTTAAACCATGACTAGTTTATTACCAATGGTTATTTACTTTAAGCGATGCATGTATGATATTTTTCAGTAAGATTTTAAATTTAAATTTTATCTACTAAACAAAACCTTTAACAAGAGAGTTGACTCAAAGGTTGTGGATAATATTTCTAACTCAATGATCCACGCAGTTTGACTCATTCTAACTATTTTGAGTATTTTTAAAATAATTCGATCAGTTCGTATATAGATAATAGATAATATAATAATAATGCATGCAATTACAGTGTAAAGATATTTTACTATATTATTTAATCACATGATAATTATATTTGATAAATTTATTAATTTTTAATATAATTACCTTAAAATTCATATTATATATTTTTTAATCAGTTAAAAATATACACACTTTTACACTGACTATGCAAACTAAACTCCATAAATAATATACTTTTTTGGTAATTTTTAAATATTGAAAAATAATTTGTAGAATTTAATTAAATGCTCTAAGAATATAGAGATGTTTTACATTTCATTTAATTATACATTTTTCTGTATTTGTTGGTTTTATATAAGTATTTTTAAAAATATATTTAAAGTAATTTCTAATTAATTGATAAAGCACTAACATGAAAATTAAACTCTAATTTAAATATAACAATAAGTCTCTAATAAAACTATAATTAAACAAACTTTCAAACTTACAGTGAAAGAGTTCATCACAGATAATGCTGATTAGGCAGATTAGTTATAAATGATCATATCATTACTCATTTAGATACAAATATAAAAATGTCTAACTCATATATAAGAAAAAAATAGTATTATATGTTGAATTTAAATATAAGTAAATTTAAATAATTTTATCTTATTTTATTTTATTTAATATTATCATTCTTAAAATATTCTTCATTTAGTTCTAATTATAATTTTAATGACTTTTTTTATTTATGATAACAAGTTCCAATAAAAGACATTTTAGAAATAATTTTATTTTTTATATGAGATTAGGAAAATTAAAGATGTCAACTAAATTTCTTAATTAGTATAAAATTAGTTATTTTTACTTATATACGAGTTTAAAGGAAATATACCTTTATTGTGATAGTTAATGTTAAAAAATCAATTATAAAATGTTTCTTTATAATTTAACTGGAAAGTGTCTCATAAATATTTTTATTTAAGTAAAAATTATAAATAGAAATTAATAAATAGTTTTTATACTAATAATACATTTTTACTTTATCAGATAATAATAAGTAAAGTACATACAATCATAAAAATAAATTATTTAAATCAAGACACATTTTCTTTGTCGATGTAGTGTGTTAAATTCAAAATTTTTAAAAAAATAGATTAAGATGGAAAAATCTTAAATTTAAGATTGCAGGAAAATAATTATATGTTGAGAATGTAAAAAGTTTTATATAATTATCTAATCACCACCTATTATATATGATAAATTTGTTAACATTTAAAATAATTATCTTAAAATAATTTAAATAATAAAATATGATTGAAAGATATTATAAAATTATTTTACACGTGAATGTATAGCAATTAAACACATAAGTTTAAGTTTAGCTCAAATAATATCTCAGAAAAGTCACAACATGCGTTAATGAAAAAGAAAATATTTCTTAAAGGTATTCTTATTTGAAAATAAAAACTTAAGTTTATGGGTAAATTTGTTTAAATTTTTTCAAATAAACTTTAAAATAAACTTTTTTTATATAATAATTTTTTAAGAAAATAAATAGGATTTGCTTCTTAAAATAAGTATAAAAAAACAAAAAAGAAATAGACAAACAAACTATAAAAAATCTTATTTTATTAAAATAAATGTTTAGTCAATAAATAAATTTAAACAAATTTATCATATACTTTATAATATAGGAATGGATTATATTATTCACCTTCTTATAATAATAATAATAATAATAATAATAATAATAATAATAATAATAATGATAATAATAATAATAATAATAATAATAATAATAATAATAATAATAATTATTATTATTATTATTATTATTATTATGCTTTTGCTTTAAATGTTTCTATATATTATTGTCTAATTTGGTGTTTTGAAAGAAAACAAATTAAAAATGTGAATTTGACACAATGCTAGCCAGTACTAATAAATATATTATTTTTTATTAACTATGTTTTTAATCCCTCAGCCACTTTTGTTTTGGTGTCCCAAAATTGATTGTTTTTAGTCTTTAAATTTTGAAAAATTCTTTTTTTAATCTCTTTCACAGTAAAAAAAAAAGAGTCACAAACTATACCTTCAAACTGTAAAAATAATGCAGAAATGTCTAAAAAATTAATTTTCAATTTGAGAGACAATAAAAGATAAATTAAAATTGAATCAAAATTAAAAATAATATAATTTTAAATATCTAAACTAACTGACTGTTTCTCTTTGGATAGCTCCACATGAAACTGTCCTCTTACAAGTTTTCCTAAGCAATTTTGATGCACAAGGCCATAGCAATTTACAAGTACATCCAATTAATTGGCTCCCCGAAAGATGAAACTAATGAAATCGAAATGTCTCCATGGGGTCAGCGGCGACTTGATAATTAAGTACAAATTCTGTCGACTCTGATTAGATTACATGTGCAAAAATACAATTATGTCGGCTTGAACCAACGTGTCTAAAAATAACAATTACTACATATTGATAATTCTGGTATGGTTAGTTTGTTTTTTGTTTTTTATTGCATGTTAGGGACCAATGTCTTTGGAATTGGAATACTTGTTAAGGAATTCAATTTTTTAATTGGAATTTATATTAGAAATATATTGAAAAACATAGTAAATGTGTATTAATATCAATTTTTAATGAAAAAAATGATTTTTTTATTCCTTCACCACTTGCTTCTTTTTCTGTAAAAAAAAAAAAACAGCCATTTGCTTCTTCTTTTTTATTCCATTGTTCACTTATTTTTGTTTTCTATTCTTTTATTACATCATTTATTTTATATGTGACTATCTTTCTTCTATTTTTCTACCTCTTTTCATTACATCTGTTTTAGTACTTAAGGTATCTTGGCAACTAAAAATTAAAGACTACTAATCTCTTAAGTTACAAAAAAGGTTAAATTAGTTTATCATTACTCTAATTTATTTTTATGTTTGATTTTGTCTTTTAATTTTTTTAGATTCAATTTTTTCCTCTAATTTTTAAAATTAATTCAATTTGATCTGATCGTCTAAATTAGGTCAATGATATTAAAAAATCATAATTTGTGACGGCTTAAAATTATTTAATAACACTTTTAAATCTTCACAAAATACACGTTTAGACGGTAGGATCAAATTTTAATGATATGATCACTTAAATTAATTTAGACAACATGATCTAATTGAGAACTAAATTGAACAAAAAGATTAAAAAATTAAATCAAACCAATTTTCAAAATTAGATGATCAAATTAAACTAATAAATAAATAAAAAACCAAATTCAACATTAAAAATAAATAAGAGGAAAAAAAATTAATTTAACTTTAAAAAATTCATTTAAGTGTTTTTTTTTCTCCAATATATACACGAACACTAAAACCAATTTTTAACTACATGGTTAAGATATATAATTATTTATCGACCATACTATATCATTCCTCTGTTAATAATGTTCTTATCTATATTTTCCTTCTACGCATGCAATACCTCAAAATGAGGCCTACATATTAATCATTTCTCACCTAAAAATGGAAAGATAACCACACAATAGTCCTTGTAGGCCACCCCATACTAAAGCATTAAGGAGATTGAAGGCTTCCTTTCTTTTTTGCAAGAGACAAGAAGATGGACACCTATGCAAATGTCATTTTGTGCGAGCATTTTTTGAGATAAAATAATATATTTAGTAGTCACTCTATTTATAATTTTGTCTTTCTTATGTCTTTTTTTTATTAATTTTCTATTTGTCTCGTCTATAAAAGTTTATGCGTGTCTCTTAAAAATGGAATATATATATATATATATATATATATATATATATATATTATATAAAAAAAATTGACATTTTAAGGAAATAAGTTACAAACTTATAATATTTAAAAAGAGTAAAGGTATGGATTGAATTGAGATTTTATAAGATTTCAAAATACTTTTTGTGATAAAAAAACTTTGTGTATCTAATAACTTTTTTAAAATAATATAAATACGTATGGTAGCATATCGATACTTAATCACGGTAAAAATAATTTATTAAAGTATCAATATTTGGTGATATTTAATTGAGACTTTTATAATTTAAAAAAACTTCTAGTATTAAAATCTATATAAATTTTAATGGATTTTGTATACTTTTTTTGGTAATATATAAATGTCACATTTTTTCAACAATCAGGTTCAAACTCCTAAGACTTTTTGTCATTGTTATACTTTATTTCCTTTTATTACAGATAATATTTTCTCTTTCCTTGAAGGTGGTATAAAATATTGGTAAAATATTTGATCATTTATTTTTTCTCAATAGTAAAAAAACTTTATACTATTTTTGTCTTTAATGATCAACTTGTTTGGATGAATTAAATGAACGTATCACCAAAAAGACAATGTAAAAAATATATAAAGATTTTTGGATACTTGAACTTTTTGGGTGCTTGATCAAAACAACACTGACAATCTTCTACTTTGTAGGAAGTATATTATGAATCGATTCATTTATAAAAAGAGAAATATTAACTCCAACAAAAGTTGCTACTTTTGACACGCACAGACAGTACTGGAAATTTGGACTAGTTTCTCTGTCCATTTGGAGAGCAACTTGGTAGGTTGCATTTCAAAAGTGAGTTGTCAATTGCAACACCCGTTTCTCTTACAGTGCAGTGGACCCTTTGCATTATATTTTATTAAATAAATGAAAAGACGTGACTTTAAAATATTGTGGGATTCATTTTGAGAATATTTACGGTCTCTTTGAATAGAGAATTTTAATTAGATAAAGTAATTTATTAGAAAATTAAAAAGTTTTTAATTTAAAATTTATTATTTAGATATTTTTATATGAAGAATTTAATTTTTTGAAATTTTAAAATAGAATTTTAAACAATTAAAAATGTGAAATTTGAATTTCCTTCTTAAAGGTGAGAAATTGAAATTCTCTTATTCTATAGAAACTCTAACCGCACTACTATTTGTTCCGTCTTCATCACCAATAAATACTCTGACTTCCATTACTCTAATGATACACACTTCAAGCTTCTATATTTGTGCATGAGATTCAAAATTTTAAAAATGAAGGAATTCAATTTCTTTATCCAAACACAAAATTTTGAAAATGAAGAAATTTAATTTCTTTATCCAAATACAGAATTTTAATTGATGCATTTTAATTTTCCTAAATTTTAAATTTTTTGAAATTTTAAAATATTTCATTCAAACATACTCTTAATGAATTTTTTTATTTGAGTAAAAATTCAATTGAGTTGTTTAAAGTAAGAAAGTAAAAAATATAATGTGATATTATAGATAAGTGTGAAATATTGTTTAAAAAAACAGAAGCAAAACTTTGATGGATTTGTTATTTAAAAATGTTCTAATGGTAGAAAGTTTTTTCTTGCGTTTCTTTTAATGTGTGTGTCAGTGAGATAATGCCAGAATCACATTGACACACTTTTTCAAATATTTTTTTAATTAGTTGAAATCTATTAAAAATTATAAAAATTAATGAATTTCATGTTTTATTTAATAATTCTCTCTTAAAATGTATTGCTAACATCCTTTTACAAAAATATTTTTCCCGTTGCGTCTTTTTTTTAATGCAATCACGTTGTCGTGAATCACCATTGTGGTTGTGCATGGGAATTTAAAAACATTGCAATGAATGGTATATTCAGGATAATCATTTATCAGCCCTTAGTGTCATAGTGGTTGTTAAAAGATGACTTTATACTCACATATTGGTTTTGCAATCTGGGAATCCAACTTTAAGGTAAAACTGTTTGAAGACACGGTTCCATGGTATAGCATCTTTCGTCCTTCAGATAAACGTCATAATTCAGCTTAAAATGACCAGTGGAAGGATGAATCTACCGAATGAAAATGAAAATGTAACATGTCAAGTTCGTAAAATAATGAAATAAGACGCGTGCTTTTTTTGTTATGCTTTTCTTTTAAATAAGTTAAATCTTTCATATTTAAGTATGCTTCAAGGAAAAAAAATGGTAAAAACTTGTAATATCACCGAGAACTTTTTTTTAAGGAATATCAATGAGAAACTTAAGACATATAAGATGAGTTACATGTGTGCACATATATAGGTATTATCTACTAGCACATCACGTGGGTGTATATGTATAGAGAAAAGAAAACAGTCACATTATGGATTGATGCTTGTGCAACGCGACTTATGCAATTGGGTCACACAATTAAGGTGTATTTATTTACTCAAATACAATTGACTGAATTGAGTGTTCATACTAAACTAGCATTAAAAGAAAAGGTTAACAACTAATAAAAATTGATGTAGTTGATAAAAATTATGCTAACATAAATGAGATAACGATTAATTTAATGCAAGAACTTTTCTGTAAAATAGAAGAGGAGGTTAACAACTTAACATAAAAGTAAAAAAGAAAAAAGCAAAGGCACATGCATCACTAATTCACTGTAAATGTAATTTGAAAGTTCAATATAAATCTATGAATATGATACTTGAACAAGTGAACGTGCGTGGTTCTCACTTCCTTTGCCATTGCTACCACCAAGCTTCAGCTTCAAACTTTCAAATTGCCAAAATTCACTCCAACAACTTCGAATAGGGGACTCGCTCACGTTGCTACAAAATCTCCGACAACCCCTGCTTTGAATCTATGGTGACAAGGAAGAAGCATGATTTAGGGTTAGAGTTTAATTTTTATTTCCACGTTACACCATTTATTATAAATATAATTGGGGAGGGGGTTGTAATTTTAACTTTAAAGCACTTAAAAGGTATTCAAAATAATTTTTACGAAATTTACTCGAACTTACAAAAATAACTTGCGATTCTTATAAAGTAGTACTTTAAACTTATTTTGATAACTGAACAATTGAATTTGGGAACGGATACACTTATTTTAGAAATATGTTTTTGACACTCATATTAACTTAAAAATTAATATTAAATTGTAAAATAATAATATTTTAATTTTTATAAAAAATTATTAACTTGTTTTATTAGAAATAAATTCTCAATTCAATCCTTGAATTAAGAAATTCAATCTTTATAAACAAAATAAGTTAAACAAAATGCAGATTAGCAATCATATTTAATTATTTGTGTGTATATAATTTTTAGTTAATAACAAGCATTACAAGCGAAATTAATTTATGATTTAATAGATTCATTTGACACTTATTTTTTTATTTTAAAAAATAAAATAAGTTAAACGTATTAGTAAATCATTTCCCATTAAATTTGGCATAAAATTGACGTAATTGAAGCTTAATAAACATTATCAATTTGAAATAATAGTAGTTATTAGGGATGGAAATGAGTCAGACCACCTATTAGGGCATTTGGTCTAGTCTGTTTAAGGTCTGCCTTATTTATTATAAAGAACAGACTAAATTTTTTTTGAAAAACTTGCTTAAATAAAAAAGTCAGGTTCAAGCTTAAAAAAAATTGTTAGGAGGTTTATTTAATATATATATATTGCAAATTTATCATACCCTAATTCTGTCCGGATCCTAAAAAAAATGGAAAACAAAAATATTTTAAAAAAAATGAAAATGAAAGAAAAAATAATTATTTTAAAAAAAGAAAAGGGAAATGATGAAATGGAAAAAAATAAAAAAAGGGAAAGAAAAATATTAAAACAGAAAAAAAGAGAAAGAAAACGTAAAAAAAAAAAGACAAAGGGAGATAATAGAAAAAGGGGAAATGAAAAGAAAAATATTAAAATAGAAAAAAAATATGGAATGGAATAAATAAATAAAAAAGGGAAAGAAAGATAATAAAAATAAAAAAGGAAAAAAAGATAATAGAAAAAGAAAAAAAAGGAAAGAAAGATGACAAAACGAAAAAAAAAAGTAAAATAAGAAAAAATAAGAAAGATTTGAATAAATTTGGTTTTAGATTTACAAATCTCTATATTCATATTTATGACAGACTTTTTAATAGACTTATAGGCTAAGCCAAGCTTTTAAATAGGTCAGACCAAACCTAAAAAAAATTCTATAATAGATAAATAGACTATGCCAGACTTTATGTTTTGGGATATGCTAAATACACTATATCAATTTCTTATACACTATGATTTTTTTAAAATGCCAAAATTGTCCTCAGTTGCTTTATTAGTTGGGTTGCTTTTCTGCTGCTCACTTCTTTTGGTTTGTTGTTGCTCATTGCTCACTGGATCGTGTTTTAGTTATGCATTGGAAGTGTTACTATTGGAGGAGGTAGTTGTGGGTGGTGGTAGCGGCGTTCACCGGTAGCAGTCGTTGGAGAGGCGATCGTGGACGGTGGGTATAAGGTAAGAAGCCTTTTTTCTAATATACGGATTATGTAATCCGTATGAATGATACAGATTATTCATACGGATTACATAATCCATAAGTGCAATGTAATTCGTATGCAGCTTATGCATTAGTCATTCCGTATGGTATATACATATCAAGTAATCTGTATGGTGCATAAATTATTTTAAAAAAATTAATTTAATTTTGAAAAGAATTTTGTTATTTATAAGTTAAAAGAAAAAGATTTTAACTGTTTTTAATGTGTATGAATCTGTATGTTTTTGCATAATTCATATGGTCACAGATATAGTAGCCCCCACCTCAACGGCGCGATCGCAACTCCAACCTTACCCACCACCAATGTCACCCCCAATATGACAACGAACATCCACAGAGCACGACCACCACTGTCCAACAACAATAGAAGAAAATAATGGTGCAGGCTAACAAGAAGAAGAAGAAGAATGCGTCGTTAGTGGTTCATGCGTGAGGAAGAAGAAGGATGCTGTGCTGTACGGTCATTCAAAATTTTAAATAAAAAACCTAATTAAAAGGCATAATAGGAATTTCACTGTACCCATATGGTCTATAAGAAATTGATAAAAGTGTATAAAGTTTTTTCCTTATGTTTTTAAAAGTTTTTTCCGGTATACCCAAGTCTGATATGTTTTTATCCCTATTAGTAACAAACAATCTTTTTTTAACATGGCCAAAAAAACAAACGAAATAAAAATCGCCGCCACAGTGCAGTGAAAACAGTAGTAGAAGAAGAAAACACGAGTTTCGCACACAGACACACTCCCGGTGCCGCCGCCACCACCATTGCTTTCACTCTTCGAATGGCAACCACTCTAACTCCAATCCAAACCTTCAAATTCCGTTCTCCCAATCCCAAACCTCTCTTCTCTCCCAAACCTCTCTTTTCTCCCAAACCTCCTTCCATCTCCACACCTCACACCTTCCGCGCCGATAAACTCACTCTCTCGGTCTCCACCGCCACCTCCTCTGCCAATGGTCCTCCCTCTCCTCCCTCCCCCGCTCGCTCAAAGCACGTCCTACTATTCCATTCCCTTTCACTCCTCTGCGTCCGATTAGTTACTGTTCTGTTCTGTTCCGATTCGTTACTAATTGATGATTACTATTGACAATGCAGGGTTCGTCGACACACGATTTCCGTGTTCGTCGGCGATGAGAGCGGAATGATAAACCGGATTGCCGGCGTGTTCGCGAGGAGAGGATACAACATCGAATCGCTCGCGGTTGGCCTCAATGAGGACAGGGCGCTCTTCACCATCGTCGTGTCAGGGACCGATAAGGTGCTGCGCCAAGTCATGGAGCAGCTTCAGAAACTCGTCAATGTCTTAAAGGTTCACCGTCTTTTTCGTGACATACCAATTCCGTATAACTGGCGTTTTTATTGTGTGTTTTTGTGAGATTCCATTTGGAGAAAGTGTCTGATAGTGAAATTAGTGAGAGAATGAATCTGAAGGAAACGTGTTACTAATGCTGGCTAGGTAGAGGATCTTTCGAGGGAACCACAGGTGGAACGTGAACTGATGCTCATAAAAGTGCATGCGGATCCAAAACACCATTCGGAGGTACCTGCTTAGTGGTTTGTGGTTGTTGTATATGTATGCATCTGTTATGTTATGTGTGTGTTTTATTTTGTTGATTGCTTCTATTTGTTTATTTATTTATTTATTTTTGCTGGAATATTCTCAGTTGAAGTGGTTGGTGGACATCTTCAGAGCTAAGATTGTGGATATCTCGGAACATTCGGTGACAATTGAGGTTATTGCTGGACACCTTTTAATATGTTTTAATTTTTAATTTCCATGTTTCAGTGCATGCTCTGTATTCATACGTACTCAAATCAATTGGATTGTACTTGTAAAGTGGAGAAAAATATCATCGTTGTTTCATTAAGATAATTATTTACTATTGGAGGTGAATTGTGTTATGAGTATGGTACAGTGCCTTGTAAACAGTTCATCTTGGGAATATAATACATGTATTCATATACTCTTCCTTTCATTGCATAAATAATAATGGTGTAATTACGAAGCTGAGGTTGGAGTATGACTATACTGTGGTTGACTTGTTGGACTGGCTGTTTTTATGTTATTTGTTCTTGATAGGAGTCTTTCATTTTTACACAAATAGGATTTTGCTCATCTTTAAATAATATCAGGAATAAATAGTGTGCTGATATGAGCTGGGTAGATATTTTTTAACCTTATTTGTGCAAGTGTTTGTTTCATATTTTGATTATTTTCTTTTCCATCTACCTATTACTTAGTCAAAACACAACCATTACCATATCATTACTTGCAATTTGTCATTAGATATTCTTGGTGATAAAATCTGTTCGTAATCTTGGGTGAATTGTTCTGATAATGTAACAGTTAACTGGAGATCCAGGGAAGATGGCTGCGGTTCAAAGAAATTTCAGCAAGTTTGGAATTAAAGAAATAGCCAGAACTGGAAAGGTTGGAAATTTCAATTGAATACCTAACAAATTTCCTTAACTTTTGTATCTTGTCCATTTTGTTGAGCATTATATTGTAAGGCTGTGCAAAATTTACTAATTCGTTATTATTGGGTGATGTAACTATACTTAGATTGCATTAAGAAGGGAAAAGATGGGTGCATCTGCTCCATTTTGGCGGTATTCAGCTGCTTCTTATCCAGATCTTGAAAGAAGAACACCTGTTAATGCCCTTGTGGGAGCGAAAAATATGAAACCTGTTGCAAAACCTGATACATCTGTGGGGGTATGATCTTGTTTACCCTTCAACTCTACCGTTTCCTTTCTAAACCTATGTTTGAACACTTCAACTTGAAAATTTAAATGTTGTAGCTTGAAATTAAATAATTGGCATATCCTATCAAAAGTTTTAAATTTAGAAATCACAAACAAGCTTAGTTTCCTGAAGTAAAATTAGGCTAGACAAATATTGCAAAAATGGTTTTAACACTTATGCATATCTCAAATACTATTGATATTACAGCTAAGGGTCTTTTCTACTGAACATCTTTTGTCCCATGTGCTTTGGAATATATTCTTGTTAGTTTTATGTTGTCTTTGGCTCTTTCCTTAACATCAATTGCTCTAATTTTAAAGTTTATAGAATTTCAATGATTGGCTAAAGAAGAACAAATCAGTAACTATTGCAAAGAATGAAGCTAATGCTGACATAAATGTACTCCATTACTACATGTTTGATATTTTCCCTCCCTTCTGTTCTTTGGTTTGTTTGCTCTATTAATTTCAAATATAGTCTGACCTTTTCTTTTGACATTTTTGCTTGTGTGAAGGGAGATGTTTATCCTATAGAACCATCAGATGATTTTACAGTCAATCAAGTTCTTGACGCTCACTGGGGTGTCCTCAATGATGAAGATGTAAGTGGTTTGTAGTTGCTTATTGTCCTTAAATGTATCCCTTTTTCTTGTTTCCTTCTAATTCATTGTAGATATACGTACATTATCTTCATTTGCATGTTCTTGTTAGTGTTTTTTTAATTTGATGTTTCCCCTTTAGAGTTTGATTTAAATAGTGATGTAGTTTCTATTTGAGTTTTTGGTTACATATTTGAATATATTTGTTAGAAAATATATCGAAATATCCTAAAATATTTTATCATATCTGAGAATAACCTCTCTAGGAATAGTTTCCCAATTTCCTTATTACCTCTTAGGATTAGTTACCATATTTCTTTATTTTATCACAGTATGTTTCCTTAATTGATTATGATTATGATTAATATAAATAAGGCTTAGTACTTTTAGGTTTTATGAACATATCAACGCATCAATACATTATAATACATCTCAGTTACTATCAACCAATGTTTCATTCTCTTTTATCTTTCTTCCTCCCTTAATACCTAAAGCCCCAGAATCAAACATGGTTTCAGGGAGGGTACCGTTCTCCCTCTTCTGTGCCTTCACTACTATGTTTATTGTACGTTAGCATTTAATATTCATCAATTTTCTGAATGACATGCTTGTGACTGTCTTACTGTTGGTTTGATAATTCCTTCAGACTAGTGGAATTCGATCACACACTTTATCCATGCTTGTGAACGATGCTCCTGGAGTTCTAAACATTGTTACAGGAGTTTTTGCTAGAAGAGGCTATAACATTCAGGTTTGCTTTTTATTTTATTTTATAATATTTGTGTACAAATTGCAAGCACATAAATTCAATGTTTTTGGTTTCTCTGTTTTCTCATATTGAATCTGCTTTGTTATTTCCAGAGTTTAGCTGTAGGACATGCAGAAGTTGAAGGACTTTCTCGACTTACAACTGTGGTTCCTGGGACAGATGAGTCAATTAGCAAGCTGGTGCAGCAACTCTATAAGCTAGTAGAGCTACATGAGGTTCAAAATCTCATTGAAAAAGAATGCATCATATCCTATACATCAATTATTTGCTTTGAGTAATATATATTTTTAGTGTTGCTGTTTGCAGTGTCCTGTAGCACTTTGAGTGCCTGTTTAAGTTTTTTTTGAGAAATATTCACATACTTTTGCCAGTTCCCTGAGAGAAGTTTAAAATAAAAATGCTTCTGAAAAAAAAACTTTTCCCAAACACATACTAAGTGCAGATCTCCCACCAGTGTCCTCATAGATACAGAATTTGACATATCAGGTTTAGCCCAACATGTGACCCTGAGTAGTCTACAATGTCACCCAACTAAGTTTTCTTTCTTTTTTTTTTTGCAATTTGTGTTGAAACTTTTGAAGTGGAGGAGGAAAAGGCTAATGCTTGATTAGGCTGAAACTGCAATTCCATGGTATGATCCTATTATATTGTAAAATCAGCAGTTATATTAGAGTGTACTAAATTGCAGCTACAGTAAGGATTTAGGTGTATTAGGTTAAGGAATTTGTCAAAGTTGTTAGGTTATTTCTTTAAGCTACAGATTCAATCCTTGAAATCTTCATTAATCATAGTGACCTTCTTGCTTGTTTTTGCCCATGGACGTTAACCTATAGTTTACTGTACAAACCACATTAAATTCCTTTCTTTTTTTGTTTGTGCACCTTGACATGACTACTAGCACAGGAGATTTGTCTTGAAAGCCTTTGTTGGGACTTAAATATTAGCAGATTTTGTGTTTCCTAATATTATGTGAATAATAAAGAGTATTCTGAAACTTGAGATCTTGCACTGGTCTTATTCTTAGAATCTTTACTATACTTCCAGAATTCCTATCGAAAAACATTCTATCAAATCTTTTACTTGAAGCATAAATCCTTATCTTCCTATCTTCTGTTTCTTATGTATTTTACCTTTGAGAATGAGATTGATAGAGTGCATAAATATTTGACCATTTTAATGTTTAAAAAATCTGGCCATTGCATTCTTTTCTGTATTTAAACTGATATTTCTTCAGGTTCGTGATATCACCCACTTGCCATTTGCTGAGCGAGAATTGATGCTAATAAAGATTGCTGTAAATGCTGCTGCACGGCGTGATGTCCTTGATATTGCTAGCATTTTCCGGGCTAAAGCTGTCGATGTATCTGATCACACAATAACTCTGGAGGTGAATTTTATGCAGAGTTTTCAACCAAGTGATATGGCATCATATTTAATGTCAACTTATATTGATACTCATAAACATGGTGGATACTGCAAACCTCTATACTGTGGAGAGAATGTTGAATTTAGTGACTATAGTGTAATTACAAATTGCACTAAAACCAATTTAGTTTAGCTAAATGTTACATTGTTACTGTGCTACAAGTTCATAGGATTCTGCATTTTTTCCAGTTTAATATCTGTTGGATCATGCATCAATTTTTGTTCCAACAGCCAACGAAACCACCAAAAATTGGGCAGGGTACTAGAGCCCCAATTGGTCCTCAGTTTATCATAAAGATTTTTTCTCGGTCATGAAAATAGATAACATTAAGCTATTTATCCAGCATCCTAACATTCTAAGAATCCTGTTATGCCCATTGTCTGCAGCTTTCCACATCCATTTTTTTTCATTGACATGATAAGCTATCAGCAATAGAATTGCTTTTCTTCTCATGTAACAAATATAATTGTAGATTTCAATAAGAATTGTACCCTAACCTTTGTAACTTGTAAGTAACTCTATTTATTCTTCTTCTACATTAATATTAAATACAAAAGTGGGGCATTGGAATGACATCTTTCCTCAAAAAGTGTAATATAGTAGAAGTTAACAACTGATGGCACCAAATTGGTGCAAATTTCTTGGCTTTTCTTCTAAGTCATTATTTCTTCCTTCCGACTAGGCCTATGGTTATTAAAACAACAGGCTACTGCTTTTTTCTTAATAAGGTTATCCTGATGACAAAAAATTGGCAATTTGATTTTTATATTTATTTATTTGCTTCAAAGTATTTGCTAGTTTTGAAATGTCTGCCATGATGACTTCAGATTGACAGATCCTTTATTATTTTTGATTGTTAACTAATTGATATGCTTTTGAACCAGCTTACTGGAGATTTGGACAAGATGGTTGCATTGCAGAGATTGTTAGAACCATATGGCATTTGTGAGGTATGTTTTATAAAAAAAATTCACTTACCATAGTAGATATTTTGCTGAGACAGTTGACTTGTTTAAATTCCTTATTCCATAAACTTCCAGAGGTCGAATTTGGTGCATTTACTTCCTCAAATGTATCTCCTGATTCTGTCCAAGATTGTTTACTCAGTTGCTATTATTTTGTTCTGAGGTTTTCCTCTGTTTTATGGGTCAGAATATTCATACTGGAGGAGAGAACTCAGTTTTGCTGTTCTTGGCTAAGATGTCCTTGTTTTCTTATGATCCTCTGTCGAGGATAAGAATAGGATGAGCACCCTACACAGGCAGTTAATTTGGAGTACATGTATTTTATTAAAACATAAAAATAACAAAATACATCAGAAAAATGAAAAATATACCACAATGAATAAATATAAATTTATAAATATTAAAATTTAGTTTTTTGAATAATTTTTCACTGTATAAAATGATCTTTATATTATATATGAAATTTGGAAAAACCTTCTCCAAAGTATAAACGAGTTTCTCAATACAACAAGCAGAGGTATATTCACCTTTAAATTTTACTATATTATGATCATGATGCACTTTAAATTCAATCAAAGAGTGAATATACTGGCAAATGTTTACTTTGAACCTTTTCCTTAACATTGTGCTTCCTTTTAGCAAAAGGAAAAACAAGCTGGCCACTGTGCATGCTATACTTGGTTTGGTTTTCTTAGTGTGCTGTACTTCATCCTAAAGGTTCAAGATTCAAATTCCATTAGGAACAAGTGGGATGTGATACAACCTATCCTCTAATGGACTAAAGAAAAGACTGTTAAACACTGTCATTTACCAAACCTGTGCTGGATCAACACTCAACAGTTTAGTGCTGAAACGGCCAGTTATCACCAGTTCAAGGCTAGTGCAGTTCTAACATGTAATCGGACACAACTGGCTGGTTCAGTCTTGTTTTAAGACTATGGTTTTTGCTCATGCTCCTATTGCACCGGCACTTTTTACTTCGAATCCAGTTTTTCTGATGTTTCTTATTGTTTCAGGTGGCACGAACTGGGCGAATTGCTCTAGTCCGTGAGTCCGGTGTGGACTCCAAGTACTTGCGTGGATACTCTTATCCTTTGTAATCACTTTCACCTGGGTGGAAGAACCATCAAAGACTTAGGATTTTAGCCTCTTAAACTTTGCCCATGGATTCTTGCTTTCTAAACTATAATGTTAAGTCTTTCAGTGATTTGCAAATATAGGCTTGGGATGACATCTGAGATTAAAAAAAAAAAAAAAAAATTCCTCCTTCTCTCAACTTTGCTCCATTTTTTGGTTGAATTACAGTTTACTATTTTGTGTAGGGACAAATTTTTTGCATGTCACAATATTTATGTTTCTTACATGGATGTTGTCTGTTCAAAATTAAATTCCTTATATTAATGGTATCGAGTCCTATGTTGTATGCATTAGGACATTAATTTTATTGCTTATGCAATTGTGATGTTTTTAAACATATCAGTAATATTTTCTCGTATTGATTTCTTATGTTTTTTGGTGTAGAATAATTGTCTTGTGATAATACCAAGTTACCAACATTGTGTTATTTATATCCATCGATACAAAATAATGGAAGGTTCCAAAGTAGTCGATGTATTAATACCGAGAGGAATAAAAATTATTAATTGATAGTGCAGGATTTTATGAAACTATTGAAAATTCACTTAGACATTCATTGATTGAGTCAACAATATTTTTTCAATCTGATAGTTTTTAATGTGCTTTACTGCTTTTATTCACAAGGTATTTTAATGTATATTGAGTCAAATAATAGATTTCGTGTAATAATATAAAGGCTTAATTGTAAGTTTTATTATTTTGAAAATTTTATTATACAACTTTTCGTAATTTTGTGAATTTCATTACTCAAATTTTTTTCACGAATTTTACTATCCAGTTTTTAATCATTTGTAAATTTTTCTGTCGAATTTTTTATTTTTATTTATTCTATTATTAAAACTGTAATTATAATAAAATAAAGATTAAATAATAAAGTTAACAGTATGCATTTTTACTAAAGTAAAAGGTATAATTTAACCCTTTAATGTTTATTATTTTAATATTATTAGACTTAAATAATCTTTTGACTAGTATTTAAGTTTTTATTATTATTTGTCATTATAAGATTTTAAATTTAATTTTCGCATCTACTATCAAGAAAGTAACAATATTAATTGATACATAATAGAATTAAAATAAAACCCATTATCTTATCGCGTCACAAGACAATTATGTAATTTTGTTTTAATAACGTTTTTAAATCCTTGATGAGTTTATCATCATTTAACACTTAATTAACAGAGACTAAAAAAATTCTTTAAAAAATTAAAATCAAAACAAAATATTTTAAATGACTAAAATCAAAACATCTATTTATAAAGACTATTAAGGTTATTTAAGCCTTCTTGTTATTTATAATTTTTTACATATTTGAATTAAAATGAAGATTAATACAACCCACATGAATTTCAACTAATGAAAGATAAAAGTTTCCAAACACAAATTGCCAGGGGGATGAAATGGTTGGAGAGACGTGCAATTAACATTTAACAATATGAAAATAACACTACATTACCAAACTAAAACCACTGCAGCGGAAGGCAATGTATGTGAACACACAACCGAGCTTCTGGATGGGAAAAAGTCCCCCAGCCACACAAATCTTGTTTTAAAAAAAGAAAATATTTATTATAAAACATTAATAACATTCGTTGTCAAGTCCATCATTACGGAACCCATCAGCAACAGATCATCACCGAGTTTTCTTTACTCTTCTGCAGCACTAGCAGCACTAAGATCCACACTGAGGTCAATAACCTGTTCAAAATTAAGAGTACAAGAATCAGCATGCTACCCAATTACCAAGAAAGTTATCGAGAGAATATCATCAATCATTATTCAATATTTCCCATGCCCAAACAGGTTACTAGTCCAGCCATAAGGTTTCCGATTACTCAATGGTATTAATGCAATAGCAACAAATACAAAATCAACTAGAATGTTTTCATTCTTCAATCAAATTATTAACGAGTCTACGCTTAGTTTATTTATAAGAATCAGAATTCACGAAAAGCAACCGATTTTGGAATATATAAATTGTTCATATTAAGAAAATGATTGGTTAAAGAATAATAAAAGATCGTTTTATTAACAAATTACATCACTGAAACTGCTAACCATCAAATTTCCAGTGAGACATCCATTGTATAAGGAATAGAAAGATGAGAATGAAATTTAAAATTCATTGTATAACTCTACAAAACGACCATTAGATATCCAACTCATTCTAAAATGATCAATTAAAATTTATCTAAGCCATTTTAGCTTTTGGGAGTGGGGAAGAAGGGAGTCTAAGGATGTTTTTACTTTGAGAAAATGTTCTGTTTTCATTTCTTATTTTCACTTTTAATCTAAGGATTCCTACAGTATGTAGACTTATAAATATGTGATACAATATTATAAAATACATTACTATTGTAGAACAATCTCAGTCACTATTTGTGGCTCACAAATTAATTCAAGAAGTGGAAACAAGTGCTAACCAAGGCATATCACTTACCTTTCCAGTTATCAATGTATACATGTTGAGAACGTCATCCACAGTCGACTCAAAGTGAGTAGTAGCATCATAACTCTGTCAAAAAGTTTTAAATACGGTATTGTCAACCTATCAAACATGGCAAAAATATTAAGACCACTGAGTAAACTCACTGTTGATATAAAGCAGTTGTCTAAAGTGGGTTCATTGACCGGTTCATATCTGTCATAGATATCAAAAAATATCTCATCAACAGGTCCTAGAAGGTCAATTCCAGGTTTTAGTTCAATTGCCGGCTGATCTGTCTCTGCCTCGGTTGATACAAATGCAATAAATTTTCCTTTTGGAGCAACATTGTGAGTATACGAACAACAAAATAGATACCTGATCAGGACAACAGAATAGAGCATTCAATTTAAAGAGGAATACACAATTTATAATTGATTGGACATCGCATGCTCAAAGCATTAGTAATTTTTTCAAGTTTTGAACATCAAATCATCTTAGAAATTTTAGTATACCTTCGGTATAGCGGATGATTACAAAATTAACAGTCCTAACCAGATCATGACGTTTTATGGTATTGTTTACTATGTTTAATAAGAGATTAACATCATACATTTATAATTAGTATAGCTGAAAAAGGAGGAAAAGAGAGCCAAAGGAGAACATGACGGGAGATTTATATTGATATGTGAAACATAACACATACCTAATGGTCATTTATACTAATAGGTCTAGATCAATTTAGTAGTTACTAATGCAATACAAATAGTATAACCCTGGCCCAATAGGATCGTTAAGATCATGAGACTCTGAACATAGAATTCAAATAAATTAGAAGCATACTTGTATTTTTCACTTGTCAGCTTGACAGCTCAGTGATTTTATATGTATTTCATTAAATTTTTGAAATTGTCTTATTAGCAATTTCTGAAATAAATGAAATAGAAGCAAACTTATTTCATGCTGGAACCATTTGATAATTCAGATGAGACTGAACAATTTAGCTTCAGTCAAGAAAACACTGCCCACACTAATTAACGGTCCCAGTAGCACGATATATATTGTATCAGTATTGCAAAATTTTCTACAAATTTAACTATATATATATATATATATATATATAATATGCTGCATGTAAACTTACATATCTGACTTCCGACCCAACTGTTTCTGTGGTAAAATAATTTGCACCGAATGGGAATCATCAGTGCTGGGGATTGGGTGGCTCATGATGGCTATTGCCCTTGCAACCCTACCAACCTTCCTCACCTGTTGAAATGATTACAATTTTGTTTTAAAGAAGGACACAGTTTCCCATCAAGAGTCATTTAAGAAATTAATATCAGTTCACCATTCGCCACTAATTCTTTATCAACAGTAGTTAAAAATCCTTCAGAAACAAAACTGTTTACATAGAATGACTCCTAGACTTTAGAAGCAAGCAATTTTTCACTCTCACCATCACCTGAACTGGTTGCAAATAGTCAAACTAGAGGTCGGTTTCTAATACCTTGCCGGGCAAGTATGATGGATCACAAACAACTTTTTTGCACTTTGCAGTTTCCCCTTCAGATGTGACACCAACAACCTTTCCTTCCTCATCAAATTCTACCTGGCATTCAAGCAAAAAATAAAAATTCCACAAGAGTGTATATAAGCATGCAGTTCAAACTTCAAAACAAATCAAAATCACATGGCAATTATAGTACAAAAATAGGGATGGAAATAAACACAAGTTCAATAATTTAAGAAGGTATATATATTGGGTTAGGATATACTGACAGTGGTGTATCTCAAATTCATAATCAATTATACACTAATGAATAAATTTTTCAAAGTTAGCATTAATTCATGCAATTAATACATTTTTCAAAGAAACTAAAACATCAACTACTTGATGACAAATTGACAGCATGATTTTATTCAAATTTTAAAAAATATGACATTCAAGATCTAAATAATAATTATAGTTCGAAGACTGGATTAATAATAAAAAAATCCTATTGAAGTTGTAATTATGCAAGTGTGCCAAGTCTTACACTAGTGTCAATTGAGAGATGCGTGTATGTATGTATAATGGAGTATATACCTTGCACTCAGGCTTATTCAACATATATGTTCCACCATAAACAGCACTAAGCCGTGCAAATGCCTGAAGAAAAAAAAAGAATTAACGAACCTTGAGCAAAACAGACTCCAACAGTATATTCCAGAAAAGAGATGAAGCAGATGGGTAGACATGTGGAGAGTGGGATACCTGGGGAAGCTCTCCTAAACCATACAAAGGATATATGTAAGGTGACCCTCCTTGAAAGCGTGCAAGAGACTCTGCATATAACTACAAGTAGGAAACATACACATGAATATTAAATAGGGAAACACAATAAAGCTAATGGGAATCAAATGGAACAGAAGAAATTTTCAATTAAGAAGAATCCATGAATGAGAATGAATTACAAGTGCATGATAACCCAATAAACTTACCTTCATTCTCTTCACAGTGTCCAGTGCTGGCTCAGCCAAGTAGTGATCATCGCTATGAAGCGCCAAAGCATGACCAATGAAGTCTATAGTGTTATCATCAAGGCCGTATTTTCTGTCACAGGTCAACAAAAAAAACACAAGAATCTTTAAAATACTCCTTTTTCTTCTCATTAGTCAGTACATGGATGAAGAGATATAGGGAAATGTATGATCATCATGGCATGCAAAATAAATTTGACAAATAACTACATTACATATTTACACACAAAAATGCCAAATAAGAGTAAATAATCACATGCTAAGAATTTGAACTAATAAACACATATTGACTCCCTATACAATATAAGAACTACAGAACAGACCATAAACCATATACTTACATTTTACTACCAACTTTACATGACTGACTCATGTGGCAGTTCAGGCAAATCCATTATATATAAAACACAAATATAAATAAATCAAAATTTCATGACATTATTGATAAGGACAGGGAAAAGGGCAAGAAAACAAGTGCACACATACGCTATCAATTCTTTAGTAGTCACTCTTGTCAAGTCCATCCCTTCGTGGGTCTTGGGATCACTCTCATTGTAGTTTTGCACGTAGATGAAAAACTTGCGTGCCCGGCGTTTTTCAAATAGACCCATAAGTGGGGACTTCAAGGCCTCCATGTCGTTTGCAGGCACCTTATGAACCTGTACCAACCCACAAGCAAAAAAAATAATTAAAACATCTAAACCAAAAGAAACCTCCCATTAAGATAAACGAGCAACACTAACACAAGCATACCTTTCCTTTATTAAACACATAGCTCCCATCCACAGCTTTGAAATAGAGATACTTGGTAACATCGGTATGTATGAGAACCCGCACCAAATTGCCATTAGCCATAATAAACTAGAAGAAAACAAATCATTAAATAATAATGTTGCACAAATCGAGAATCATATCATATGCATCCAGATTTAGTATACCAAAATATAATAAAATAAAAAATAAATATATAAATTATAAGACCTTAGGGTTCATATCGATGTTGTAGTCCCTGCTAGCGCCCAAATGTGGAGGAGGCTTGTCATCTCCCCTGAATCTCTTCCAAAGCTGAAGAGGAGGACAGAGAAAATCATCATTTCGAGTTAAAACTTCAATAATAACATATCGATAATCTAATATTATTATTTTTGCAGAAAATTAAAGTAATAAATAAAGAAATTATTATAAAAAAAAAACCTGAATAAGATTGAGCGAAGTGGATTCTCCTCCGTAATAGTCGTTCCTATCCATATGCAGAACCTGAATCGAACAAGAAATAGCTATTAACATGCGAGGATTGGATCGATTGAAAAGAAAAGAAAAACGAAAGCGATGAATGGAAATAGTACCTTGAGGCCATCGACGGAGAGAAGACCGCTGAGAATGCACTCCTTGAGACCCGTGCCCAAGACGATTACATCGTACTCCTCATCCATGATCGATCGATCTCGATGAAAACGGGGTTTAGGGTTTCCGAAATGAGAAAGAACGGCGATGGATAGACACAAGAACACAACACAAAAGTGTGATTTGATTGGTACGAGAGAGAAGAGAGAAGACGGGAACAACCGAAGGAACAAGTAAAGAACCGGATCTCGGGCCTTGACCTGCACAGCACTCCACAATTAAAAATAAAAGAATAATAGTAATAATTAATCGCTGTGTAATGAAATGATATCACGCGACACTTTCCTCATCCCTGTTACTGTTATTATCACCGTGCCCCGCAATTTCGCCAGGATAAATACAGTATCTATTTTAGTGCCTAAGAAGGCGTTCCATACGGGGAGAAGTTTTTTCATATAGTTGAAAATTATGATTTTAGAAAATCATGAATCGTGCTAATCATGAATCCTCAAATATTTATTTATAAGAGTTTATAACAAATGTTAATTTTTTCATGAAAAATAAATAAATCATGTGATTTTTTTCATATTTGATTTAACTTTTTAACATAATAAATTGCAAAACACAATATAATATTAGTTATAAAAAAATACAACATTAGCAAGTTACGAGAGAATACACTTATGATAGATAGGCGCATCCTAAGGAATAAAAGGTTTTGCCTGACTCTCAGCTTTGTACAAAAATTATCATCACGAATAAGTTTTAATAAATAAGTTCCAAATACATCAATCTTGTTAAAAATGATATTGTTCCTCAATAATTAAAATTTCTCAAAAGTTGCATGCCGCCAGCAAATATATTTAAGTTTGTACATCTTTTGAGTCAAATCCTATTAGACTATATAGGTAATAATAATTTGTAGTTGTATTAATAATGAAAAGTTAATTAAGACGCAAGCAATCTTATAAACAATCACAAATTCAAAAATATAGAGTCAATATTAGTCAAAATATCTATGTGTGCATAATACATAACAAATGAAAAATAATTAAGAAACATGAGAAAAGAGAAGCCACTTGTACATAGCAATATTAAAGGTTACAGAAGTATTATACATAAATATCTATACTGCCTTAAAAAAACAGAAAATAAATGATGAGTAATGGAAGAAAAATAAAAAATAAACATCAAAGACAATCAAAAGACTTTTTGTGAGATTATTTTATGTTTTCTACCGAAAAGTTACATCAAATCCATCGAAATATGTACTAAAAAAATTATCAAAATCTTTATATTTTTCATATTTATTGACTTTTTTTAAGTTGTAAAAAATCTTAATTAAATATTATTAGATTTTGTTATACTCTTTAAAAAACTATGATAATGTTAATGGAATATCACAAGACATATTTATGTCATTTGAAAGTTTTGATTAAATACCTTTAAAAAATTATAATTTTTAAAAATTCAAATCCTAATCTAATATACCCCTTATATTAAATCGATATCAAATATGAAAAACTAAAATTCTTAATCCAAGATTCCTAGAAAATTCAAAACTTCTCCCTATTAAATGTCTCCTAAAGATATGAGATGAGATGGTAACATAAAAGATAAAACATTCAAATTTAATTCTCAAATATGGAAAAAAAATGTGACAGACAATAAATAATTTAATAATAAATTAATCCTAAACTTTATAATTAATATCAAAATAAAAATAAAATTTATTATCAAATTGTTATTTAAACGTTACAATCAAATTACACATTTAATGATATGATCAATTTATCAAACATTTTTAATATTTAAGGATTAACTTTAAATTTTGTATTTATGACTAGTTTATTACCATTTTACTTTCAGGACCAAAATAAATATTTATTCATTTTGCTAAATTACAGCATATATTTTATTCTTATTTTCTTTTTTCTCAGATTTTTTTCCAAGCCATGCAGAAAACTAGAAATACAATAGGATACAAAATTCACTTTTTTAACATTTAATACTCGAAACATTGATTAGGCTATAAGCCTACAGTTCATCATCAATTAATCTATTCACTTAATAGCTAATTATTATAAATGTGAAATTTAACATGTATTAGTTTGAGCGAAACTGTATGTAAAAAAAGAAAACAGAGTTTGAGTGAAACACATTCTTAAATAGAATCTTTAAGTTCAAATCTTATAAATAGAATGAAAAAGCTCATTGAATCAGTCAGCCAATTTTTTAAATATAAATTCGTGATTTGTAAAACTAATAGTTAAATACTTAAATTAAATATTTTATTTAAAAAAACTTATATGTCCCATATAGAAAATGATATATGTGATAGATTTATTAATTTTATAATAGTTATTTCAAAAATCTCAGTTAGTATAACTTTTTATTGAGATGGTAACTGTGATTTATATATTCTGTGTAAACAAAATTATCCAGAAAATATATGAAAACAAATATTTATTTTTCTTTTTTATTGATCCTTCTAGTTTATTAACAGTGTTCGAATTTTATGGAAATATGCACCCATTCAACCTCTGTCACTTTCATGGACAATAAACAAATCTACGACAGTCCTAATTATTTTTTGAATTGAAAACTCTGTAAACGAGAATTAGTATCCAGTACCTTTTTTTATATTTTTTACCTGGTTTGTATAGTTAAGAGTACCCAAAAAATTAATCAAAAAATCTAACTAGAAGTTTTACAAGTAAAATAACAAGTGTTGGTTTCTTTAAATAATAATAATTATTATTATTGTTATCATTATATGAACTTCGTTGTTAAGGGTTCTAACAAAGTACATTTGTTCCCTTCTTTAGTTTAGAGTATCTTAAGTTGCTTTTTGAAACAATTAATGGTATGTTGGAGTGAGGTGTCAACCCGATGGAATCATATCTTACACAAGGTATCGATATTTGTCCAAACAAAAGAAAATCAACTTAAGTTATACTATTTTGGATTAAAGTTTAGAAAATTATTTTTATGAATGTCAATATACAAAAGTTGATTCTAATACATCAAATAAAATATAAAAGAATATTACCTTCAAGATAATAAAAAAATTTAAAAATCTTATAATTTTAATCTAAACATAATTTTAGAAGTTTAACTTTAATATGAACTTTTTATTTTGACCCATACAGGATATCAACCCCCTAATTGGCTTGATCGAAATTTGTTAGATGAAATATAAGATTTGAACTTTAAATTTAATTCAGGGTAAATAATAATTTATGTTATTGAATATATAAAATGTTGACAAATTTATTCATTGAAATATAGAAATTTAAATTTTAGTTTCCAAAATTTAAAAAAATGTAACAAATTTAACTTCTATTCGTTATCTTAATAAAAGAGTTTACATGACACATAGATAATAATTTACAAAAATAATTCTCAACATAATTATTGAATAGATTCGACCAAAATGTTAACTTTTATTCTGTTAATCAATTTGTCATATCATACCCCAAATTTTGTTTTATTTGACAGTAAAATATAATTTAATCTTTATATCTTCCATTCTTTATCGTTACTAATATAATATTACAATAAATACTTAAAAAAGTAGGAAAACAAATATATGTTAAAACAAACATATAATAAGTATAACATTGATTAATAACTATAATCTGTTTATTGCTTTGAAGTTTCTAATGTGACCGTACCTTACACAAAATATGAGACTCAAGCAAAAATATAAAATCATTAAGTTAATCTTTATAAAAAAATGAGATCCAACTTGATTTTGTCACTACTTAATGTTGTCACAATAAAAAGTTTTCAAAATAAACAATCTATCCATGTACCAAAATAAAAATTGTAACAATGTATCAATCATTACAAATTTTTCAATCACAAAATGGGAAGATAAATATTAAATTATATTTTATCCTTATATGAAATGAAATTAAGGTATGACAAATTAGTCTAATAGAAACTTATTAATATTTTGGTGTAATAAATATTTACTTATATTTTGATTTAATCTATTTAATGGTCATGTTTACAATCATTTTTATGACATTTTCGTTATTATGTGTTATGTAAGTTCTTTCATTAACGATGGTTTGCGAAAGTTAACGGATAAATGAATTTGTCACACTTTTCTCATTTTTAGGGACTAAATTTTGAATTTTTATCTTTTGGAGACGAATTTGTCAACACTCTAATAAAAATAACTAACTTTAGTTATTTAACTTAACTTAATCATAACTCATTATGGACTTAACCAAATCTAGGTGAAATATAATGTTTTATTTGAAATATATTGCGGGGAACGGACTCATAACTATCAAAAATATATTTACAAGTTTCCTAAAGCTCGTCATATCTAATGAAAAAAAGATGTTAGTGTTTCCATGGAAAGAAAGCAAATGAGTCCACTTATAATTGTTCCACTTTGATCTAAAAAATGTAAACAAAAGTGAATCTTCTTTGTTGTCGAGCATGAATAATTGTTGTTGAATACTTTAACAAGAACTCACATTAAAAAGGAAAAGGAACCCAACAAATGCTTAAGATACTATAAGAATTCTAGTGTTAAAAACGACAACCAAATATATGATTGGCATGATAATAAAAATCAATTCTAATAATGAAAATACAACTTATATGACCATTCGTAGTAGTAAATCAAAATCAAGAGATGTAAAATTCACCAAAATTTGATCCAATAAAATACATGAAAATGCATGTCATGTTAGACATCTCCATGGAGAATAACTAATACATATCGAAGCAACGATCAAGATAACATGTTTTTATCCAACAACCCAAATCATAATGCATTTTTTTTGTAACCTCGTATAAAGCAGAATACAATTGTATCATAACACTTTACCACTATTCGTGAGAGGAATAATGACTTGTTTAGAATTGTTACGGGAGGTTTCAATTACTATTACACAACAAATGAACCTTTGTTCACATGAGGTGTTTTGTACGATGCATCCTCAATGTCTATCTCAATTTCTACTACTTTTTTCATCTTATAATAAATGTCGTGTAAAAAAAAGTTTTAAAATAATTATTATTTTAATTTTTTAATGTAATATTAATCAGTTATTTTTATTAAATTTTTAATAAATGCCATTTTATTTTTTAATGTAATATTAATATTTACACTCAAATTTAATTTATTTACACATATTTTTTAATTAGTCTAGGTAATTAGTTAGTTGGTTTTTAGTTTAATAAAAAGTGAATACACTGAAAATTTATAAAAATTAAGGAAAAAAACCATAACGATAGATATGGTAACAAATTTTGATGGTTTAAAATTTAAAGTGTTGTTTCACATAAAAAGAAATTGATTTAAGTAATAATTATTGATTTGAGTAAGCAAAAAATGAACTTAAAAATAGAGAAGTTGATATCAATTTAGAAAATGCAAACAAAATAATAAAAAGATAAAAAAACATCAGTTAGAAGAATTGAATATGGATAATAATTAATAAAAAAAAATGAAAATTATGGTGAAGTTTATTTTAATATATATATATATATATATATATATATATATATATATATATATATACACGTTACCTTAAAAAACATGTCCTTCCAGTAAGTATATATTTTCCTGTGCAAAAAAGTATATATTTTAGTAGATTTTAATTTCTATACACTGCTATTGTAATTTTTTTTACGTTATTAATCAATTAGAAATTATAAAATATAAAATTAAAAATAATTAAAATAAAATTTACAAACTTATTATATATAAAATTATATGTTTAAATAATAGTATGAAAATACATTTTATATTACTAATTCATGCACTATTTATTCATACTTTAGTACAAAATTATGATAAATTACAAGTTATATTTGAATACACGTTTAGACAACTTTCAACAATTTAAAATTAATTAATTCTATTAAATGTTTTTTTTAATAAGAGTTATCGTCAATTTTTATTTTTTATTTTTATAATGTACAAAGACCATATACCTATATTAAAAAAAATAGACTTTTTATTATTTATTTAAAAGAAAAACAGTGTCTTCTTCCCATTAAAATTAACCCGCGATATCGTGTTAGTCAAGAGGGAGAGAGGATCCAAATCCAAGTACGGTTGGGTTGGAGAGAAAATGCGTCCCCGCTGAAAACACCAAACCCTAAAACGCGAAAAAGGTTCTAAGAATTTGCGAAGGAAAGAGCTAGCGGAGATGGAGATTCACTACAGTAACAGCTATTTCGAGAGGCGCCCCATCCTCAAGTCCAAGGCTCCCGCTGTTAAATGGGTTAAAGAATGGTATTCCCAATTTCTTCACGCTCTCATAATTTGCATCTTATGTTTTAGGGATTTCAATATCGTGGAAAATTGTCTTGTTTGTAACGAGGCTCAATTTATAGTCATAGTTCCATTATTATGTTATGTTTCAATTACTCATATAAGAGTAATAATACGAAAATATTGTTTAACAAATAATTAGAATTCATGAACATTTTTCATTAAAAATTAAAGCAGTACACATACATATTAGAGTAAGAAATTTTTCCTCGTGAATTTGTACCAATTCAAACAGAGATTTGCTGTTAATTAATAAATTAAATAACTAAAAAAGTTAAGGAATAAAACACAAATCAATCAGTAATTCGCGTGCATTAGTTTTCTTTGTTAAGTGTTAGTTTGTTAGTTTTTTTGTCAGCAGGAGCGATCAAACCCGTGATCTTTTCCTCCTTCCCTTCTTTCTTAATCACCCAACCAACCTTATATCTACTCTGTTATTGTTAATTACTGTGCTTATCGAATTAGCTTTGAGAATCTGGTTGGTTTTTATGTTTAGATGGAGGAGTATGGAGGGGAAGGAGGGGGAGAGTCACTTTTTCATTTATACTAAGCTTTCTCAGTAATTTAGTTTTTTTTTTGAATGAGTGGAATGAAATTGTAAGCAGGGATTATCATGGGACCTTGCTCCATTCTTATTATTTTTATAAACGTTTTACAATTTTCTCGGTTTAGGAATGTGAATGAATGGATAGAATGTGTTTAAGGTTAGTCTTTCCGTGTTGCTGTTAGATGGAAAGATCAGGTTATAATGTTTTAGCTGGCCATGTGCGGTTTCCATTCTTTTCATATTTCATTTGGTTAAGTGTTATGCTAATAATCAGATGCTGCCAGGGTTCCCCAAGATCTTGTGACGACAGGAGGGAAGTGCATGATCTTAAAATGGGTAACAGGTTGGTCTTTTTTACTACCCAGCAAGCTTACATCTTTGCTCGTTCCTGCCCCCATTTGGCCATTCTGTGTCTGTTTACATCTATGTATTTTATTTTATTTTATTTTAAAATTGATTGATGCTACTGTTTTGTTTAGCTTCTATAATGATACAAAACTTGGTAGAAAATAGGGGGAAACAAGATTTGAGGTAGAATTTAACATGGTTTAGCCTAACGGCTAATATGCATTGTTGACATGAGATAATCAGTTGTTTGGCTGTTTTTTGCTGAATTCAGGTGAGAGGAGGTAACAGTTTGTATGTCTGGAGAGATAGAAGTTATAGTATCTTTTTTAATACTTAATACTAATTCAATAAACAATATTGTTGTAAAACATGCAAAAAATTGATATTTAGGTGCTTTGCTAAGAGACCACTGTATCATATGATGATGTTATTATATCATGTTTTGTATCTTACATTTCTCTTTGTTTTACTTTCCCAAGAGGATACCTTGAAGACCTTGAAAGAAAAGGTGAAAGAGCCTTCAGTGCCAGAGCCAGAACCTGAGCCAACTACTGAAGTACTTTTTCTTTGCAGCTATGATGGCTGTGGAAAGACATTCATAGATGCTGGTGCATTGAGGAAACATTCTCACATCCATGGAGAGAGGCAGTATGTTTGTCACTACGATGGATGTGGAAAGGTAGTGGTTTTAATACTTACAGATGCACACCCATACACATGTATTTATATATATTATATACTATATATGTGCCATTGTATTGCCAAGTTGTGAAATAATAGTTTACATTACTGCATGCTGCAAAAGCAGATCAAATTACACTTTGTTTTACCAGTCTCTTATCCAGTGATTAGCCTAATAGACTATAGCTTTAATGAAACCCCTCTCAAGCATAAACTCTGTTTTTCTTTCATGCCATGAATATAGGTTTTTGCATGTGTTTGCTTTTAGATTGAAGGTTACACGTCTATCATGGGGCGCAGGGTGAGGTAAAGTGATCTAAGAACTGCATTTTATTTGCAGACTTCTGGTATTGGCATGTTATGCTGCATGATTGGAGCATACTTAATTAAAACAAATCATTAAACCTTTTTCTAATGGTTTATATTTTTTAGTTACACTTTATTTATTTATTTAATGCTATGTATCAAGTTGCAATAGCTTTCTGTGGACTGTGGTTTACTCTAATGGCAGGTCTATTTAGCAGTGCTGAAAGTATTTTGTTTACATTGCAGAAATTTCTGGATAGCTCAAAATTGAAAAGGCATTTTCTCATTCATACAGGGGAGAGGGATTTTGTGTGTCCTCATGAAGGCTGTGGTAAGGTGATGATTTTATCCAATTAAGGGTTTGTTGTTTTCTATGATGGCTTCCTTTCCCTAGTTGGTGTTGCATGTTCTGTGTGTTATTCTTTATGGTTTACACATTTGGATTTGTGACATAGTCAAATTAGCTTGATGCTTTCCATATATTTCTTCCTATCACAATGACCGTCATGAATTCAGTCTTCATCTGTCCACTCTGAATCTGTTTTGGTCGGAATGTTTTTCTCAATGGAAATTTGGAATTACCAGAGATATTCAAGCAGCAAAGCTTGAGTTCTTAATGGTGAGACCTATGTGTACATAGTCTTTAAATTGTTCATATAGAGGGTGACCAATGAAGTTGTAAATTTTTCAATTTGAATCAATATAGACCAAATGTTGTTTTATAGTTGAGTATATTGTGATTTTCATAAATCTGTCATGAACTCTCTCTATACACACACACACACACAAAAAAAAAAAAAACACTTTTGAGTGGATAAATTATTTTATGTATGATATCATCTTCAATTATTATCCGCTATTTCATTCTCGGGTAAGTTGTTATTAGTCTTTTGCTTTGGAGTTTGGATAATGTCTTTATGAGTGTATGTTTGAAATCACATCTGCTGTAGGCCTTCTCCCTGGATTTCAACTTAAGGTCTCACATGAAAACACATTCCCAAGAGAACTATCATATCTGCCCATATCCAGATTGTGGAAAGAGATATGCTCATGAATACAAGCTAAAGAATCACATTGCATCTCATCATGAAAAGGTTGGGTAGTGTTTCCTATTTGTGTAGCTGGTACATTTTCCTTATTTTTTTACCACTCAGTCTATTGATATTATATGATGCATGTTATTATGTAAAGCATGCCTGTTGTTTTAATCCATCCATTTGGTGTTTGTGCGGTAGTTTCATTTGGTTTGTTAGTATATCTCAATACAAATGTGTTATTTCTCTCATGTATATCGTGAATATTTGTATAAAGATGTCTCTAATTCGAAACTGATGAATTGCTCCAGTGGATCTGACTCACAATTTTGAAACTGTAAACATTTCTTGAACAGTCTTTTGATTTGCAATTTCAACCTTATCTTACAGAATGCATCCGTGGATGTGACAAAGTACACTACTCCACCTTCAGAGAAGCAAACAAAAACTTCTAAACCATCTGGAGGGGCATATGGTTCTGCATCATCTGACCGTCCCTATGCATGTCCCTATGATGGGTGCGAAAAGGCATACATCCATGAATACAAGCTTAGACTCCATTTGAAGAGGGAGCACCCGGGGCTTATGGCTGATGAAAATGCAGAGCATGCTCAGGCTAATGTTGACAATGAAATGGATGAAGCAAGTGACCATGATGCCTATGTTGCGAAACGATCAAATGGTAAAATTCAGAAGCAGAGTAAGCCTAAACCAAACCTCAAGTTGCCTCCTTCCAAAATTGCAAAACGCAAAGTGTCCACTCCCACTTTAACTGTAAATAAAAATTCTTGGCCCGTGAAAGATGAACCTTTCGATGAAGAAGATAGCGAAGAAACAGAAGAGGATCGTGACAATGTTGAAGATGGTTGGAGATATGCAGGAGGAAACAATGAAGATGATGATGAGGAAACAGAATATGAAGACTGAATCAGTTATGGCATCCTCTATGGAACTTACCTTTTCCAAGAAATATATTTTCTCTTCTACAAAAAGAATTCAGTTGTCTCTATTTTATTTGGCTGAGGAAATGACATCTTGTCTAACTGTGTGTTGGCTGTTACAAGCATTAGGAAGAATTTATATAAATAAAATGCGATGTAAAATGCTCTTGGTTCAATTGTCATCCGTTGTCACCACAAGATTCTGACTGAATTTTGTTGACTTTGGATAAACCTTGGTATGGTGGTATATTCATCTTGTCACAGCTATACTTAAAAATATTTTATCATTAGGTTTGTTTTTAAACGTTTAAAAGGTTACAACATCAATCTTTTAATAGATTTTAATTTTAAATTAGTTATATAAAATTGTCATTCATTCTTAAGATGTACTGAGCATGCCGTTCACGATTCTCCTTGCCTACCATGGCACCAAGCTCCATCACCCTTTCGAGCTTAGTGTCTGAGGAATTGTGTATCCCTAGAATGTTCTTAATTTTAGACTGACCATCGAAAGTAAAGAGGATACTTAAATGTTTTTAGACTAATTCAATGTTTAATGGTGGAATTGGTATTAATAAAATTGTAATAATATAATCTCAGATTTTTAATATGTCACACACCTTGTGTCAAGTATGAGTTTTAATGAAATTAGTGTTGCTTATAAGAAATCATTTTTTAAATATTAAAAGTATACACAGAAGTCTAAATTATAACATTTACTTAAAAGAGTTTTAATAATATACAACAATATTCATTAATAATAGGTTCATATTTAAAATAAAAAGAAAATAATATAATTTAAGTTGATTTTTTATTTGTTTAAGAAATAACTAAAACAATATTATATTAAATGTTTTTCATTTACAATCTAATTGTTGGTTTTTCTGGTTAGTTTTATGGTATAGGATTAATTATATTTTTTTCTCTTACTTTTTTTTTTACAATTATTGGTACGAAGTAATTTATGTAAAAAATAATGACTAATATTTGTTAAAAATTATGAAAATGTATAAAATAAATATTATTCTCTTATTTTTATGATTTCGTACATTTTTTTCTTCAACTTTTATTTTTAATTTTGGAAGTAAGGCAAAATGTACAGTTTCACATTTAGAAATGGATAAAGGTTTAAACCCTTTACACATTCCTTGACACCACCAAAGTCGTTAAGTTATTTGTATTATTTGATTTATAATTATTACTACAATTGTTAATTGATGTTTTAATAGACTATTGAGCAAATTTAATTTTGATTTAGTATTACATAATTATTATTTTAATTTTAAAGTAAAAATAATATAAATATCATAATATTAAAATAAATAATGTAGTATAAGTGATGTCACAACAAAGAAACAAACAGATGAAAAGAAAGAGAAAATTAGTACTATATGTTTATATATATTAGTATATGACAAAATATTAAGAGTTAAAATTAAAAATATGTTTATTTTTCGTTATACAAAATTTAAGAATTTTTTGTTGATATATTTACATAATTGCCACATCAATACTAATATTTAATAAATAAAAAAGGTGTATTATCCAACAATGGTAGATCACATATATTTTATGCAAGTGTTTTAAAATCCGGATCGAAATAGGAGACTGGATCGGTGAAGACTTAGATCGACTGTACTTTCAATCTGGATCCATCCGGATGATCCAGCAACCCGTCAACCCAGACTGGGTTGCTATTTGGAAAAAAAACGTTGCAAACACCGTCGTTTTTCTCTGTCGTCTTCTTGGTCTGTGTCGCTTTCGTCTTCGTCGATCCGCGTCGAGCAGGTCACGTTGTGTCACTCGAGGGTGGGGGTAATGGGTTTTATTGTTTTCGCGGGGGTAGGGGAGGTTACGGGTTTTGGGGGGTAGGAAAAGATGGGTTTTGTGTGCTTTTCGGTGTGTGTGCTTATGTGGGTGGGGGAGGGAGGGAGAGATGGGGGAGGGGGAGAGAGCAATGGGTTTTGGGGGGGGTGGGCTGCAATTTTTTTCTCGTTCTCGGGGGAAGGGGGGGGATTTGGGAATATCAACGGGTTTTTTTATGTTAAAAATCATTATTGTTTTAGCATAATTTCAGAATATATCAACAGGTTTTTTATGTTAAAAATCACTATTTTTTTAGCATTGTTTTAAAAGATATTTTCATTCGAGCAGGTCCTTTGATACTTTTTACTAGTTATATTACTTATATATGTACTGTGCAATTAGTGATCAATGAGAAATAAGATAATGTATAGTCTTGCAGGGAATTTTTTCTTGGATTGTTAAATAAATGAAATTGATTTTTAAATTAAGTGAATACTTAAACTCTGTTAACCATGAATAAGTGACTAGGTAGGAATGAGTTTTTTCTTTCTTTTTTGGATAATGATATTTTTTTAAATATTTTGATATCTAATTATTTATGATATAAAATTATATTAATTTGTAATATTTTTTTAAAATATTTTAAGATAAATATAAAAAATTTATATTTTTATTATAAATAAAATCATACAGATCAAGCCGTTTAATTATTGATCCAATAATTCAATGACCGTCACTTGATCGGTTTTAAAAATTATGCTTTATGGGTTTATTTCTCTCCCATGAGACCCTTCATTCAATAAATGAGAGAATATTCTTGAGTCCTACCACAGATCATAAAACAGATTTTTACCCAAATCTACGGAGCTAGTTTAGTTTGGTGTTGTGTTGCACTGTTACTGTTGTTGTAAAGGAAGGAAGAACACAAAGAGCGGTGGGTGAGTGAGTGAGTGAGAGTGACGGAGGAAACATGGCTACGTCGGCGTCGTGGGAGGAACTGACGCTGAAAGTGAAATGGAGCGGCAACGAGTACACCGTCCGTGTCTGCTGCGACGACACCGTGGGTGAACTCAAACGTCGTATCTGCGAGCTAACCAGCGTCTTACCCCTTCGGCAGAAGCTCTTGTACCCTAAACTCGGTTCCAAACTCAACGACGACTCTCTCTTCCTCTCCCAGCTTCCCCTCAACTCCTCTCTCAAGATGACCATGATCGGGTACGCCACTAAGCTGTCGTTTCGTTTCACACTTTTATTTTTAGGGTTTTCTTTCATTACATTGCTCACGAATAATGAATGAATGATTTGGCAGTACTACGGAAGAGGACTTGCTCGTGGATCCTGTTGAGTCCCCCGAGATCCTCGACGATTTGGAGCTTCCCAAAGATGAGGCTGTTGACATCAAAGATATGGAAGTCAACAAGCTGAAATTGAATAGACGCATTCATCAATTCAAGGTTCGAATTGTTGTTCTTTTTCCTCATTTTCATTTTGTTTCTTTCTATTATAACTAACAATACCTATCTACATAATGTTTTACAGATTGAGCTTCAAAATCCGTGTCGCCAAGGGAAGAAACTTCTTGTTCTGGATATTGATTACACTCTCTTCGATCACCGCTCCACTGCTGAGAACCCTCTTCAACTCATGCGACCCTGTAATTTCATTTCCCCCCTTTTCGTTTTCTTCTTTTTTCACTCAATTAGTGGAGTTTGCTTAAAATTACAAAAAATGCCATTTTTAATCACTCAAGTTATCGAACCTTGGCAACTTTAGTCCTTAGTTTTGTAATTTTAGAGGCTAAAAGGATTGTTGGTTTGGTAATTTTAGTGATTAAAATGACATTCTTCGAATTTTAGGAACTAAATTGATCAATGCGGATGATTTCAGGGACTAATTTGATTAATTAATCTATTTTTTACTATTATTATTGAACTTAATTGAAAGGCATTGATATTATAAATGTCTTTTTATACTGTCATTCAATCATATGTTGTTATGTATGGTAAATTTATTTGACTTTTCTAAAAGTTATCTCAAGAATGATTTCTAATTGGTTGATAGTACATGATTTTTCACACTGACAGTTAAACTTGGTATTGTTTCTTTCCTTTTCTCTTGTCTGTAACTTTTCCTTTTGCAGATCTTCACGAGTTTCTTACTTCTGTTTATTCGGAGTATGACATTATGATATGGTCTGCAACCAGGTACTGTCATCTTACTTTATCTGTATTCTGTTCTGTCAATTTTTTATTCTTTTGGGACGATAATTTGTAATGGAATGAATGCTACATTCACTTCCTGCAGCATGAAGTGGATAAAAGTCAAGATGGAACAACTTGGGGTGTTGGACAATCCTAACTACAAAATCACCGCACTTCTTGACCACATGGCAATGATCACGGTTCAGACTTCTTCTCGTGGGGTTTTTGATTGCAAGCCTCTTGGTTTGATCTGGGCTAAGTTCCCTGAGGTATAATTATGAATATTATGCAATAAACTAACATGTCATTTATTTTCTTAATGGAATGTTAACAAAATTATGTTGGCATATTTGTTCAGTCATACATTGCCATCTACAGCCCAATGAATAGTATACATCTTATATGGGGAGATACGGGACACCCAGAAAATACTATTGCTGCAACTTAGTCTTCCTGAAAAACTAAAAAGAAGTTAATGCTTGTGAGTATAGTCATAAGTGAGATAAACCTAGGTGGGTTATGGAGTTATTGATTCTAGTTAAATAAAATTGCAAAATGAAACTATTTGACATTCTAAATTGCTGTGATCTATATCTGGTTTTCATTTATTTCTGTGTTGTTTCAATTTTTTGCATCAGTCAACCATGCCCTTGATCTAGTTGTCTTGATGTTGGTTTCTTATTCTATTTCAGTTCTACAATGCTTCAAATACTATCATGTTTGATGACCTTAGAAGAAATTTTGTGATGAACCCACAGAATGGTTTGACAATTAAACCATTCAGGAAGGCTCATGCCAACCGAGATAGTGATCAGGAGCTTGTGAAACTTACCCAGTACTTACTAGCCATTGCTGAGTTTGATGACTTGAGCAACCTTGATCATAATAATTGGGAGTTATTTACAGAGGACAGTGCTAAAAGACGTAGGCACAGATAAATGATAATTGAATGCAATAACTGGAATCTGGTAAGCAAGATGCAACTTCTAGACTTGTAAAAATTTGCAGTTTTATAAGAGACATTGTTCTGCCAGAGGATTTCAGTTTATTATATCAAGTATTTATGTTTGGACGGGGTGAATGACAGAAAGGAAAGGATTTCTTGTAGCAGCTGTTTGGAGTATCTAAGATGATTAATATTGCTTATGCAATTTCTATCTAGCAATTCCTGAACAGAATTTGATTTGATGCATGAAAAAAATTCTATCCTTTCATAATTTGTTGGGAAAGGGTATAAAGCATGGATAAATTGCAAAATGTGAATGATTAGTTATGTGACACCTGTGGCTGCAACTATTCTCCAAAGTGATCAATTGATTCTAATTATAGACAATGTATTACATGGAAGTTCAATCTCCTTGTGTTTTCCGGCCTATCATGTAATGTAACTTATCGTTGTTCTTGGATTTTATGCTTCATGATCTATATTGTCTTTTTTTAGTGATCATCTTCTAAGTAGGGTAATTTTTGTGTGAATAACTCCATTTGGATTAAGTGGGAAAATAAGAGAGAAAAATGATAGGGAGAACATAGGAGAGGTCCAATTTGGTTCGTCTTAAAGTGACTGAAGAAAAAAGTGTATGGTTCTGTTCGTTTTAATAACTCAATGATTTGTTATGGATTCACTAAGCAAAAGTATCGGATTAGTTAAAAAAATTAAAATTGTTAAGTCAGTATATTGAATCAGGAGCGCTTGATAAAATTAGTCTTTGAACTAGTTGATTGAATATGAAGTGACAAAATAAGATGTTATATGTTTTTATAAAACTTTTACTTTTTGTAAATAAAATTATGTTTCAGCTAATTATAGTTTTATGTTTCACTTAATATTGAACGTAGTGATTTTTGTTCGAAGTAATTTATTAAAAATTAAAATGAATAGTATAATAATTAAAATAAACACTAACCATCAACCAACTCACCTATTTTACAAATTGATTTTTTAACTTCTGATTTTGGAGGTTTAACTCGACCCCACCGGTTTAGTTCTTGACACTTTTGCCTTTAATTCGACACTACCCGCAAGCAAAACGGTGTTTAATTTTTCAATATATAAACGTGAGCATGAACCACAAACGTGTTGCCCAAATCCCCCACGGTGTGAATCCAACCCTGATGTCGAGTATGGGCTTTATACCCTTCACCAGCGATAGTGGCAAGCCCATAAAGCATATATCTTCTAAGATGCGATTAAATATAACAAGATATTAGCTCCATAAATGAAAAGTTAAGTTGCTATGACTTGGAGGACCTTCTAAGATGCGATTTAATATAACAACATATTAGAACATCAAATGAAAAGTTAAGTTGCTTTGACTTGTAGGACCCTTCAAAATTTAAAAGCAATAAATAACCTTTAACTAGACCTATAAATGAAAGCGAAACTTGTAGAAATCAATGACTTGAATAATATCCTAGATCAATTTTCTCATTGCAACCAAACATCATGTTGAGAAAACATTAACTTCATTAAAATCACATTACAAACATTAGCTTAACATTATCCATACAAATAAGACACATTCAAATGGCCCTGAGATATTTGCAATTTGCACTGGACCAAATTCCACAATAGTGGAGATTAACAAGAGGGGGTATACAGCTACATATTCACTGAAGAAACAGTGGGGGTGAAAGCTTGAAAATGTTGGTTACCACCTCTGGTAGGTCAACTGACAGAAATAGAATAAGATTTCGGCAATGACCACCAGGTGCACATTAAATGGTAATAATAAGTAAACAGAAAACGGAAAGACTAAGAGAAGGCTGAAATCAGCAAAGCTGGCAGGCAGAGAGAGGGCATATGATGGAAATCTCTGCACAATCCCATGCATGGGAAGGGAAGGAAACAATTCTATCGTGGGTGTGGCAACACCAGTTGAATGTAGAGGCAGAACAAGGCTACAGCTACTGCAAATCTAAATTCTGAGAGCAGGGTCTTGCCCTGAATTGGTGTCCTTGTGTTTTACAGAAAGGTTTGCGAACTGAGATTCGAGGTCTCTACTGTTCGTGCGTCTGTGACTTCCAGATGGTAGCTGTTGTGGCTGTGTCTGTGGTTGCTGCTGCTGCTGATACAAAGCACGTAATCTTCCAATCTCTCTTTCCAGTACTTCCTGCTCCACTGAATTTCACATTGCATAGATTTTAGTGTACAAAACATGTTCCTGTGATATCTAATGAAACCAATCATGCTTAAAAAAAAGAACTCATTGGGCCTAAAGAGAACTCGGGCAAGGATTTCAGTTCATGTTTTCTCGAAGTCATATTTTCTTGGTCTCCCGCATGGTGTCCCCCCACCTTTTTGGGAGCCAGACAAATCCCCACTCACTCATCTGAATATTTAGTAGCACGGCTCTGGCCACGTGTTTCCAGGGGAATTTGAACCCTGCAATGCAGGAGAAGTCTGCTACCCACATGCCACACGGTATTAGGTGGCCAACTGAGCCCCACCTCTTTTCTTGAAGTCAAATATTAATTCCTAACTTCCATCACTATCCTATATTGCTAGATTCTTCTAATATAAAAAGGTACAACAGAATGGATTTTTCCCCATGGTTTTGAAGTCCTTGAGCTACAGTTGTGATTTTTTCCCAAATTACTTGAATACAACCCTTAAAAGATCAAACCTCCCTTTCCTTAATCTCATTACAGTAATTCTCTTGCAATCATGCTCTAGCACATAGAAAATAGAACCTGAACTTTCTACTTCCTTGCCACTTATATGATATAATCAACCTTAGATAAACCTTATGTTTTCCTTTTCTATTAATTGATACTATACAATGGATCATAAATTCAGACGGATTTCACCAGCTGAGGTATCTAAAGCATATATACGCAACTTCCTTGAAATATGTAGTACCCAGATTGACATTTCCAAGTTAAAAAAAAAACTCGTGTTACTTGAAAATGGCCAATACTCATATCATAGAAACTTACAATATTTGATAAGCTGCTCTTGTGCTATATTTTCTAAACGTTGCTTGAGTGCTTTATTCTCCATACTCAGGATAAGATTCTGCTGGTTAAGAAACTCGAGCTCGGCCGAGACTTCAGACCCTTCTGCCTATGTTGACATAGAAAGAAACAGAATCAGAACTTTCGAGTTTCTTACATATTTACATGCACTTTCATAAAATGTCACTCTGCAAACATGCAGGATATTGCCTTGTGCAAAAACCTACCTGTAAAGCTTGTACATTCCTTTCCAGCTCAGCTATGTATTGAAGTTTCCGGACCCGTGAACGTTGAGCAAATTGCCTGCATTACAAGTGATTCAGAATTTTTTTCCTTTCCATATATGAATTGATTGGTTCCAAAAAATACTTCTGTAAATTAAATAGAAAACAAAAAGAGAAAAACACACCACATTCATCATATAATGAGAAGCATGGTTTAACAGCTTTCTCTACATGACAATTAGTATACCAGCTATAGTAATGCAGACATCACTTTGTGCCACAAATAATTGTTATATAACTTGTATCTTTTTCCCTTCTACGTATATTATTAAGATGCCATATGGCACACAGGTAGTATTGTCTAGATTTGATATTATAATAATGTCCAGCCTATTTGGTAAGGCTTAAAAGGGTCAATAATGGGCATGACATGACTTAATGGGTTTGCCACAAGAAACCATTCAGAACTAGCATCCCCCAAGTTAGATATTAGTGGCAAAATATCGAGCAATAACTGTAATAACCATAAAATCAACCAGAGAAAACAACTACGTACTGTTTAGCACGTTTTGTATCAGTTTCAGAGGCAGATGACTTTGCATGCGAACTGTCCTTTTTTTCAGGAAATGATTTTGCATCCTGTAAGCCTGATTCTACTGAATCGTGCTTTTCACTTGCTGCTGGTGAAAGACCATCTGCTTCATGTGGTGTACATTGCAATCCTGAACTCTGAAAAGCAGCACTGTCTTTGCATGAGGGAACACCAACTGGATTTGTCATGGCATTTGAAAAAGAGTCCCATGACCTATTTTTCTGTTTTACGGAGTTCATTTCTGCATAAACAGGTACATGACGAGCATCTTTGCTGCGGTCAAAGTCTTGAGATGACCAAGATGGAATAGACATCATATTCTTATATTTATAGTCGTCCTGATTAGCATAATTAATGTTAGATGCATTAACAGTGTCTGTGTACGCAAAAGAATCACTTGATGAACGCCGATGGCCACCTCTTCGGACAGGTGTCTCTGGCTCGTTAAGGAGATCATCAAGCCATGAAGGCTGCTCCTCTAAAACAAGGCTCTCAGATGAAGTACGTTGGTGGTGTGTGTTTCCATCTCTAGGTCTGTTACCAGCCTTTAAACCAACAGCGGGATTTGGGACATAATCAGCATATGCTTGGGAAACACTAGGAAAGGGACTTTTAGGAGGAAGTAGAGGATGCTTTCCAGGATACATAAAATTTCTGAAACCTGATGAGCCCTTTGAATTTGCCATAGAAGCAGAATCAACAATACCTGTCGAATTTATAAATCACCAAAGAATGTGACCATGTGAATAAATTAAAAGATAAAGACAACATAGAAAATTTTATATTTAAACATAAAATCCATCATTCAACAATGATGATCTGATATGCATGTGTTCTCGATTATAAAATATAAACCACAAATACATGTTACTCAGTAAAAAGATCCTATAATGCGAATAGCATAGTATCCTTGAAAATGCTCCAAATATTGAAATTTGGTTTATATGCAAATGTACTCACAGCACCAAAAGAGTAACTGCGCTAGTATCAGAGAATCCGCATGTACTGTAACCAAGGCAGCTTTGGGGGAAAAAAAAGCATCTCAGTAATCTCAATAACCATAAATGAGTAAATCTGCATACTTCATCGAGAAAAAAAGCCTAAGAACTAAATATCTCAGGATCTCCATGATACTATATATTTCATTGGATAAAAGTCCACAACATATTGGCAGCTTTATGGATTTATCTCTTTCTATTATTAGCCCAAAATACAATTCTAAAAATTGTCCACCCATCTCACAAAAACCTCAAATTTTCATTTTACATATACATTATTAATCATTTCAGATAGTTGATCAACATTGTCAATCCTTTCCTCATGGTACAGGAGCATCACACCAAGATTGCCCATTACATTTTCATCATAAGCAATGCACAACTCGTATGAAATAGTACCAACCAAGCACAATAGCAATCCCATCAGACATAAATGACATAATATTAACCAATGTTTTAAGTTAAAATCAGCGCCATAATGATAAAAAAATTACCAGCCTAATTTTCTTCAATAAAAAAAATCAAACCCAAACACATGCATCTAACAAGCCTGGCATCGCAACAGTAAACTACCAATGTAACAGAATACTCAAGAACATCATTTAAAAAAAAAAAAAGGCAGAAACAAAACTTCAAAACTTGGAAGCCACAAGAAACTAGCTAGGGGAAAGAAAATCCAATCCACAAAGAAAAATTTAACCACAATAAGTTAAAAAATAAGAAAAATAAAACGTAGCACCCAATTGCCAAACTTTCTATTTTATACTTTCATTCTCAGGACCCAGATGAGCGGGGAAAAAACAAAGATAGAAACTTCACTTTTCTACCTTTCCCAATGAATCGGCCCAAAACACACGCATTCAGAAAACAAGAGGGGAAAAGGATCAACACAGAATTTGAAATTAGCATTTGAAAACCCGAACACGGTGCAATGTGCAACACTGTGGCATCAACAGCGCAATGATTTCAAGCTGATCGAACGAATTGGGAATGAAAATTGAAATAGATTCGTTTTTCGCAAGCAAACAAAAAATTAAGACAGCACCAAAAGGAAAGAAAGAAGAAGAAAAAAAAACCTTTGCAGATTGAAGATTCGAGATCCCGAAATGCAATGGTAAAGGAGCTTGAAATCAAAGCAACGACTCTCTCTCTCTCTCTCTTAGGGTTCGTTTCTTCAACCACCTCTCTCTCTCTTTCTTTCTCTCTTTCTCTTCTCTGTCTTCTTGTTGAAGCTGGGAAATGGGGCTTAATTGTAAAACCATGATAAGTAAATACTGTTCCTAAAACTTTTTCTGTTTAACGTTTTCACCCCTGTAACTTTTGGTTATTCCCAAAAAAACAACCTTGGGCTACCAACTTAAAAATAATACTCGTTGTTGTATGACTTGTATCGCTGTCCAACTTGTCTAGAGACATGGCAAAATAGAAACATAAATTCGTTATTATATAATAAAAAAATCCATAACATGGAAAGATTCCAGTAATAAAATTTTGGACATTGGAGTGAAAATAAATTCACTTTTCCTTAGTTGACTCACATTGGGTCACCCTTGATACCAAATTTTTAATAATGTTAATGATTATGATTAGAACTATTGATTTTTAAAAGCTCATCTAATGATCTAAATGGCATATATAAATGTTGTTTATTGGGAAAATTGACACAATATTTTAATATAACGTTATCATATAAAGCTTTATAACAATATTAATTATACACTTTTTAACGCAATCTTTTAAATATACTTTTATTATTACATGAAATTTATTAAAAATAATAAATTTTATGAGTTTATTTAATTAGATTCTCTTTTAATTAATTATGTAATTTTCTGTAAACTTAAATTAATAATATAATATGTGTTAAAAATAGTTTGTTATAATTCTTAAAATAAGTTAAGACTTTTATAGTCATGTAGACGGGTCAATGTAAAATTTTAAAAATTATTATATATGTCGATTTGTAAATAAATGGTAATGTTTTATAATGCTAATGTATATATATTTTTTTATCATGTTAAAATTTAGCAAAGATCTATTTATATTTTTAAATATAGTTTATAAATTTTTAAGTGATTTATTATATTGAAATATAATATCATGTGTGTAAGGTTTCTTAGCATTTTGTAATTCACTAATCTGTCATGTGATATCAAAATGGTTAACTAAATTTTAAAATAACAATTATTTTAAAAATTCAATAATTTTTTTTATATTGACAACCATCAATTATCATGTTATTGTCAAAAATATTATGTAAATATAGCCATCTGAATTAATGAAAAAACTTAACAATAAAATTGATTATCGTATTTTTTATAAATTCAAAAACAAAATTTTAATTTATCTTTAAAATCTAATTACCAGTAACTAACAAAATCAAATAGCCAAAAATAGGTATTTATCCCATATTATAACATTTTCCCAAAATAAAAAGGTATATTCTTTTGTTCGAAACAGGTAGGTATGCCGTCTGAGTATGCCTTAAAAGTTTCGATACAAGTGTCATGGTTCACATGTCTTATTTCTCACTATTTTTATGGAAAAAAATGAATTTTTTTAGATTAATTTAGTTCTAAATTTTCATCGCATAAATGTTGAGGTGAGACCTGGCATCCTATTTGAATGAAAATGTACATTTAAACTTTTTAGCTAGTAATTTTTTCAAGTAATTATACTACCAGTGTATATATTTTTTATTTTTAAAGTGATTATACTTTATTGAAATAAAAATTTTCATAATAAAATCACATTTTAGAAAAACATTTTAATAAAAATCAGTTATACCAAAATTTAAAATAAACAGGACCGCATTAGTTAAAATAAATACATTATTAAAACTTTAAATTAAACACATAATACTCGTTTGAAAACGTAATTTTCTTAATATATTATTACTAATATAATTATCAAGTTATTTTTTGATATGATTTGCAATATTTTAAACTACGGAGAAGAAGTTAAATTTTGTACAGTTGCCTACAAAATGTATGCTGGATTTCACATGAGGATTTATTTCTCTTAACCGAATAAAAGAAAGTACTGTTAATATGACAAAGGAAATTAAAAAAAGAAAATGATAACAAGACATTAATATTTGTGTCTTATATTTAATGTAATTTGTTTGCTTATTTCATATACATTGCAATATGCTGTTTCTTTCCCAGCAGCGAAACGAAACATACGTTAATTGTTTTCAATGTTTTTTTTTTTTTATAGAGAGTTTTCATTCTTCTTCTTTGAAAACCTGAAGCGCATGTGTGATTCATAACAATTTTTTTAAATTTATATTCACAATAAAAGATACGAGTTTTTGAGAAATTTAGTTGTTTGTTTTTATATTTAAAAAATATGTATTAAACTCTAATTAACTTGAGTTTTATTGTGGAATGAGTTAGTTTTAAAATATTTTGTTAATATTTATTATTTTCCATTTATAATACTTAAATAAAAAACCTTTACTTAAAAAAAGAGTAAAATCTTAGTACTTGAATGCGTTGGTTTTGGTGGTAAATGAGGAGAAAGAAATTAGAGTGAGCTGTAAAGTGGGGAGAGAGATGAACGACAGCCAAATCCAAGTATGAATTGGGACAAACAGTTGGGAGTTCCCAACCTCCCATCAACCCATTAGATATGTCAAAATGGGCTAATCCAGTCCATCCGAGTTGGTCCACCATGGGTTGGTTAAAAAGTGAGTCGGGTTGGGCTAACTCACTTTAGTGGTGGATCAATTTTTTGTCAACCCAACTCAATCCACCTGGGTTGATGGATTATCCGAGTTGGTCCACGAGTTGGCTCATGGGTTGGTTCACTTTAAATTTAAAAAAAAAAACAAAAATAATGAGAACGTCAGAATGACAATTGTCAAGTGGAAACTAAGAAGTGAGAAGCCCTATTTTGGGTCAGTGGGGACTATCTTGTAATATTGCAAAAATAAACAGTGATTTGTACAATTTACTAACTTTTTTGTTACGCAGTTAAACTCTTGAGCAAGCAAAGACCCCCTTTATATTCTTCATTCCTCTGGGTTGCTGCTCAACGAAACTGACAGAAGAAAGAAGAAAAAGGAGCGAAAATAAAATCAGCATTCAAAAAAGATGAGTAGCATCGGTACCGGTTATGATCTATCAGTCACCACTTTCTCCCCTAATGGCCGCGTTTTCCAGATCGAGTATGCCACTAAAGCCATCGAGGTGGCGAATCTGGCGTGGTGTCGCGGTGGCAGTGGCGGTGGTGGTGTTGCCGCGTTGGGCTTCAACTTCGACTGGAGCGTCGAGTAGCAGTGCTGAGCCGCTGGCTTCGATTCAAGTGGCAGTGGGCTAGTGGCGGACTGGCGTGGCGGTGGCGAGTGGTGGTGGCGATTGGCGAGTGGGTTGGCTACTACTTGGCTTGAGCCTTGAACGGTTGAACCTTGAAGGGACAGGGTTTGCGTTTTAGGCTTTTGGTTTTGGCTGAGCCTGAGTCCTGAGACACTGAGTAATATATTAATATATGTGGCTTTTTTTTATATAATAAAACCATTGAGCCAACCCGGCTCACCCGGGTTCAATCCGGGTGGGTTGCGGGTTAAGTGAGCCGGGTCAAAATAACCCGGGATCAAAGTGAGCCAGCATTTTAGCAACCCAACCCACCGATTTTGACGAGCCAAAACGGGTTGGTCTGCGGGCTCAACCCGTTTTGACAGGTCTATCAGCCATAGCATGTCCAAAACCTTGAAATCTATAATACACTCTAAAAGTACTACTTTTTAACTAAAGTTAATTAAAATACAATCACAATATATATATTAATTTAATTTCTTTATTATTTTATTTTATACCCTTCTTGATTTTCATGATCAAACGTCATAATCAATATCTTGATTTAGTATCTTCTTCGTACTTACGCACTCTGATATTGTAGAATTGTGTGTCCTTTCAACCTTCACAGACACAGTTAGACCTTAGACGATGAATGCTAATCTCTTTGTGCTTACGCACTCAAGACTGCAAACTGCGTATTTCTTTGACCTTCTTAGTTGGACACTACCTACTGCTGCCCTCGATATGAGCATCCTAAACATCCTTCTAACGTAGGTTGATCGAGTCTTGGACAAGCACCAAAAAAGACATTACGTATCTTGGAAATAAAAATCCATAATTCGAGCCTGTGAATCTCGGGAAACCGTCCATAGAATATCACTACTTAATCAATATGATTAAGGGTATATAAACCTAAAATGAACCCTAGGATGATAAATTACACTAACATACTTGAATGATTATAGACTAAGTCTCTTACCTTCCAGATACGATCTAACTAGAGGAACAATTTTCATTTTAATTTCTCTACATATACTTTGTTTTTATTTTAGTCCTTATTTCAATCTCTCCATCAGGATTATAAAATGATAAAGATACAAAATGGCCACTCAAACCTACCTATCAATTATTAACCAAACAAAGCCACATCTTAATATCAGTACTTCAAAATCAGTAGTAACACGCTTCAGTTTCTAAAACCCACGCAGAAATTATCAACATTGAAAAGCATCAAACTTCTGTTGGGTATCTCGGACCCTCAAATCAATTTGCGGAAGCGGAAATAAAATCAAAAGGGAGAGAGAGAGAGAGAGACAATCTGAATTTGTTTTACGTGAGAAAACATTCCTCAATGTGAGAAAAGAAAAACTCACGGGACCTAGTCCAGTATCAAAATCCACTATAACAATAATCGGTTACAATGAATCAAAAAACACACCAATATGGTGATACACTCAACCTCTCCAACAATGGTGGTCACTCAAACACTCACAGTGTTTCACTCTAAGCTCTCAAATATGCAAGTATGGTAGCTTGCTCAAATATATCACTCAAGACTGTCACTTGAGGCTCTCAAATTTCTGTGTGTGTCTTACCTCCACCTTTACTCATCTATTTATAGGATGAAATGGGCTGGGCCTAAGCCATCAAATATTATTTAATTTATATCTTATCAAATAAAAAACAAGATTATATCTTATCAAATAAAACAAGATTATATCTTATCAAATAAAAACAAGATTATATCTTATCAAATAAAAACAAGATTATCAATCAACTAAAAAACGGAAATTATCCAACAAATCTCCCCCTTCCGTTTTTCAGTGAGACCGGGGTCTTCAACTTCAACAACCCGGCCTTCTTTCTTGGCTTCAATGTGCTAACTTCATCAGCCCGGCTCCTTCACAACAATCTTCAAATTTCCATGCTGGTACCGGCTTCGTCATCATATCGGACCAGTTCAAATCGGTGTGCACTTTGCCAAGTGCGAGCTGTTCAGCCTCCACCACATCCCGGATCCAGTGATATCTCACATCAATATGTTTGGTGCGGGAGTGATAAGTCGAGTTCTTCGCAAGATGAATTGCGCTCTGGTTGTCACACATCAGCTCGTACTTATCTTGTTCATGGCCGAGTTCCATGAGGAACTTCTTCATCCACAACATCTCCTTGCTTGCCTCGGTCACGACAATGTACTCAGCCTCGGTCGTTGAAAGTGCCACAGACTTCTGCAATTTTGATTGCCAAGAGACTGCTCCTCCAGCAAATTTCATCAAATATTCAGTCGTCGACTTCCTCGAGTCGGAATCTCCCCTTAAATCGATATCCGAGTAGTCTTGCAGCTCGGCTTCACCTTCTCCAAATCGGAGGCAAAAATCGGATGTACCTTTCAAGTACCTGAAGATCCACTTCACTGCTTCCCAGTGCTCTCTGCCGGGGTCTGAAAGAAACCGGCTCACCATTCCAACTGCAAACGCCAGGTCGGGTCTTGTGCAAACCATTGCATACATCAAACTTCCGACGGCGGATTGGTACGAGATCTTCAGCATCTCTTTTTTGTCTTCATCAGATCTTGGACACTGCTTCTTACTCAGCTTCATGTGCCCAGCTAAGAGTGCTAACTGTATTGGCTTTGTCCATGCTGAATCTCTTCAAGATCTTCTCAACATATTTTTCTTGACTTAGCCACAGTAGCTTCTTCATTCTATCCCGGATGATCTTCATTCCGAGAATCTGTCTTGTAGGGCCGAGGTCCTTCATAGCGAAGGATGAGCTCAATGCCTTATTCAAGGCGACAATCTTCTCTTTGCTTTGCCCTACAATCAACATATCGTCAATATATAACAGAAGAATCAGGAAGTCTCCATTTTCATGGAACTCGTCACACATACAGTTTTTTTTTTTACACGCAATGGATTTAATTTGGAATCTATAATATGAAATTTAAGAATTCATAAATAAGTTTGGATAAGACTGTCAAAATCAGACATACATACATATATAGAGATACATATAAATATATATTTAAAATAAAATATAATGAATTTGTAAATTGTAAATCTAATATCTACGTAAGACATGAACTATTACACTACTACGAAAAATAACAAAAATTTGATTTTGGAGTATATAAAAGGGAAATTGTAGAAACATTGATATTAGCAAAATTTCAGAATCAGGAAAATATCAAAGAAAATATTTTATGCAATGAGCATCGAACACGCGACCTTCAAACTGCACTCTCCCAACTGATCCCCACTTGTTACAATATTTGTCAAATTATATAACTTGATAGTTGATACAACAACCACAAAGTACAATCGGTATAGGTTATCCTTAAAAGGAAATAAAATAATAAAAAACAAAACTGTAAAGGCAATATTCTCGTATTCATTTCCCACATTAACTAGTAAATGGAATTATCACGCTTTTATTGGTATTTTTGGTGTAAATTATAGGTATTTTTTATTAAAGAAAAAAAAGAAGTCATATACTGTTAATGTAACGCACCTTTACACAGATAATTAATCACAACTCTCAATTTTTACATCCTGTAGCACGCTGCCTCCAACGTAGTGAAAGACAAAGAGCATGGAGCGGAGTGACTTGTGATTCTCCTACTTTCTTTTCTCGTCCTGCTTCGCACTCATCGCACTTTCTCTGCTTTGCATTGCCGACTTACATCGTCGTCTCCACGCTTCCGATTTTCGCACTTTCCTTTGTCGCCCGACTCCACTTTGTCGTGCGCCTGCTATGCCTTCATGATAAGTTATGTATTCATTCATTGCTTTTTACTTGTTGCTACTCTGCATTCTATTTTATATGGGTTTCTTTGAATGTGAACATTGAAGAGGCTCAACTTGGCACATTTTTTTATCGAGCTATATTTATTTAAGTTGATCCGATGGATTAAGACCTGAAATATATCTGAGAAGAACAGATTAACTTGACATTTTACCACAATATATATCAATTTTAACATTATGTACAATTAAATTATAAAATAAAGAAACATAAAACTTAAATTAAGTAGATTTTTTGATATATTCTAAATAAATAATACCATTATAAGTATTATATTATGTTATATAGAATTTTATCTATTATATGAATTTATTATTATTATTATTATTAATACACATTTGTTCAAAAAAATATATACTCTCATGTACATATCATAAGGTTCAAATTAAAAGTGTGACTTGATATTTTTATAAGATCTAATATAAAATGTTTTATGCACTAAAAATATCTTTAATTAAAGTCAATCTTAGAATGATGTGACAATAAAAAAACATAATCCAATTTATGTTTGTTTTTAGTTTTGTTTAGAAGCATAGATTTGGAAAAAAAAATCAATTTAAGACAATTTGATGCTCTCAACTAAATTAATCAAATTTTTTAATCATGGTGAATTAATTAATTGAACCTCGTAATAAAGATGAGAGAATACATTTTTCTTTGTTTTAACCAGTGTTTCAAAATTCGGGTCGACCCAGAGGGTCCGATCGATCGGACCATGAACTGGGACTGGACCGAGTCGGGTGAAGAATTGGATCGGTTGTGCTTTCAACCCAGATCCACCCGGACGACCTGGTCGGGTTATGGTTGACCCGACGACTCGTTAACTCGGACCGAGTTGCTATTTTTAAAAATAAAAAATTATGTGTCGTCGCTTCCGTCTTCTTTGTCCGTGGCACGACACTGCTGCCCGCCGCATGGGAGTCTAGTGAGGTCATTTTTCGTGGTGTCGGTGTCGGCAGTGTAGTCAAACTTCGCGGGTGGGGGGTGGGTCCACCGCGGGGAGGGGGGTTGGAGGAACAAAGAGTTTATGTGGGGGTGACTGCAATAATGAAGAAGAAGAAGAGATGGACGGAGAAAGAAATTGAAAACGAAAACGGAACATACCTTTGTGTGGTGTCTGAGTTCAAATGAAAGAGCTGAAAGTTTTTCTTTCCTTTTATTAAATGAAGAGTTTTTTTGGGGTGGGGGATGAAGAGTTTTTTTTTTTTTTGGGGGGGGGAGTGTTTGTTGCAGGCTTTTCTGTGCCAATGGGGGGGGTGCACTACTTTCTATAAAAGTTAGCATGAACACGTTCCAAGTTTTTAAGTTTTATTAAATTTTAAGTTGCAAGTTCCCAAAGTGTGATTTTAAATAATAATGAATTAATTTTTTGAATGTATTATTTTTTTTTGAATTTGGACAATGTGTTTTTTTTTAATATTTTGGTATCTAATTATATATATTATGGAATAATATTAATTTATGATTTTTTTAGTCACGCATCGGTTCAATCACTGACTAGGTCATGTGGTTCAATCAGTTACCCACTGGTTCGACCACTGACCGAGTCATGCGGGTCAATCAAGTGACCCACCAATTCGACCCCTGACCGAGTCATTCACCGGATTGGTTTTTAAAATTATGATTTTAACCCACCGATACTTACTAATCTGACAGCTGAGAGATAAATATAATCTAACCAATAATTGTTTTCGTTAAAACCAAAATCAGATGATATTCAAACGATTCCACATTAACTTGAACATATTAACTACTTGTGTCAAATCACTTAGTTAAGAGAATATAAGACATCAAACCTGAAAATAACTATGTCCAATTTTAAAATCCTAATCTATCAAAATGAACCTTAGGTCAAGCCAAATTCACATGCCAGGTTGAGCCATGCTCACCCATAATGTGTTTACTAGAAATATATATATACTCCTTTTCAATTATCGGATTTATAAAAAAAATATATTAATATTTATTTGTCGTCTATTACAAAATTTAAGAAGCATTCATAGTATAGAATACATTTCATTTTTTTTATACCAAATACAAGTTAAATATATATTTATGTAAAATATATATTAGAGATTATTGTAATGTATGTAAAAATCCAATGCAGACTAGAAGTATTGAAATTTGAGACAGACATATACAAATACAACGACTACTCTACCAAAAGTACAAAAATTCCTCATTAGAATTGAGAAGATGATAGTTGTCGATTTGTCTGCTTACAAAGTGAACCCTCTTGTACGATGTGGTTGGCTATTCATATAAATCAAGCCCCCCACACTGTCATTTTTCCTTATGCAATTTCATTGTCATGCTCATATCAACTGAACAAGCCGAAATACAGACGGACCCAGAACAAAATGGCCAACACACACGCATGCGCGAGACACCATAAAGTTGGTAAATTAAAAATGATGGTGTGAATAGTATCAGCTATAAAACACATGATGCTAAAAGCAAGGTTGGAACATGCTATGCATCAACTATTACAATTATTGTAAGAAATTGAGATAGCTGCTTCATAAGCCACTTCTCCTGTGACACGTTTGTGTCTGTTTTTCAGATCACTTGCGGCGGAGATTCAAATTGCCAATTGTCACAACAGCCTTGCCTTATGATCCCAGCAACTTCTTCCATCTTGCATATGCTAAAATAAGCAAGAAAAGCAATACGCAAGCTGCAGATGTGATCCAAACGAAGGGCCAAAATACTCCATCAATGTGATATAAGTTACAAGGAATGTTCATACCAAATGCACCAGCAATCATAGTTTCAATAGCAATAGCAAATGATGCAATAGTCAGCGTCAACTGCAGCTGAATAAGTTCATTTCGGTGGTTATCAAGTTGGATGTTGACATAGTCTTCAGTGTCGTCAATATACTCCCTAACCTGCAAATCAGTCACCATAAAGAAGCAAGACCCTTACCACTTCTAAAGAACAATAAATTGAAACAGCATTCAAGATTCCAGTCAAATTATCACAATATTTGGCATTCCAGAAACAATAACCAAAATCAGCTGATATTTCAACAACACAAATGCTCCCTAAAGCCCAACATCTTGGTCCATGAAACATAGACTAACTTCCTCCCCCCTCAACATTAACAATGTAGAATTTCTACCATTTTGTTATAAACAAGAAATGAAAATCAACAATAGGTTACAACCATTTGTTTTTAAATCAACAGGGCAGGCAATAATATATTTTGTAAATCCAGAATTGCAACAAACTTGGACAAATCTACCATTACCATTATCCTATAGAGGGTGAGCTTAAATTAATTTATTGAAGCTTGGGAATTCTTAAGGATAAGCTCCCAATAGTGTCACATTGAAACTAGCAAACAATTGAGCTTCCCTCCATCCTCAAGACAAGAGAAAAGTAAAATAATGCAATATTATATCTCTGGTAAGTATCACAAGTCACAACTAAGTTTATGTGGTTGAGTCACGTATGCAAATGAAATATATGAAATTTATCATCTAAAAGCACAAGTGTGTGATATAAATTAGATAGATGATAGAATCAAGTAGAAAATGACTGTTTCATCCTTCAAAATTTGACAGACACATGATTTGACCGGAATATGGTTGTTAGAATACTTACAGATAATATTTTGTTACGAGTTCCATCCAACTGCATGAAATATGCATCAAGCAACATCTCCAAGTCCTCCACACCGTTATCATCCTCATGATGGCTGGTCACAAGACTTTCACTTCTGTTAGAACCAAGTCGGCGAACAGAACGTGAGGTATTAGGAAAGTTATTTGAGCTTGTGGCACCCAAATGAGGCTCCTCAAATTGTTGATTCTGCAACCACTTCCTTGTCAAATATAGTTGTGCCATATCTTCGTTGTCATCTAACAGATGTTCAATTTCATCTCGCACCTGTGAAAGAGGGTCATACACTTCTTAAGTATGATATCTCAAAGATGAAGGAATGCATCGACACATACAAGGTAAAACCAGCTGCAATACATTTTCTATATATAAAAGAGTGAACAAAAAACTCAACTTAAGAGCATAATAAATGACTATTGAACAATGTAACCAAAAAATTCAACAATTAAAGAGTTTGGCAAGAAATAGCCTTTCATTCTTTATTCAAAGGCTGCAGAAATGGATGCAGATTGCAGTCCAATTACATGTTGTTTCTCTGAAAAATCCTCAATCATCACAATGCACAATATAACTAGAAGAATCTGTTGGCACTTTAATTAGCTTGCACATCTCATGGCCTATTAACTGGTGGCTTGACCAGTTCAACAAACTACATTAATTAAAATGAAATTGGACTTGGTACATGTCTTTTCCCAAAGGTTAATCCTTCTATTCTCAATTTCCAATGTCCACAATCATCTATAAGTAACGAAATAACTATCCACATCAACTTAGTTATAGCAACAATCAGAGGAAGAACCACATGGTACTGATGCAAAAACATACCTTCTGCACTCGTGCCAGCAACCGTGTAATATTACTCTTCAAACTCCTCACATGTTCAAGATTCTTGGTGCTAACATTCTGAGCCAATTCATCCAACACAGGGTAAGCACCTCGCTCAAGGTCCGCCACATTCGAGTCCAGATAAGTACACACAGCCTCCAAAGCAATCTCCAGAACTTGAAACTCAAACGGAAGCTCTGACTGCAAACCATCAGCCGCCTCTGGCGTAGGCAACCATTGCCTGCCATTAGAGACCTGCATTTTGCCTTCCTGTTCCTCCACGCTGCCGAGAAGTTTAGGTTGACTTTTGCCAAGAAGCTGTTGCCTGAGTTGCTCAACAAAGGGAAGAACCTCCTGCCGAAGAGGATCAAGCAATAACACTTCTTCAGCAGTCACGATTGCCTTTATAAACTCCAAATTAACCACCATTGCTTTCTCTCTAGCTGCAATTTTTTTTATAAAAAGACACATTATAATTCTATTGTTCATCATAATCATAATACCATCCAAGAAAAGAAAAGAAAACACAGAACCACAGTCAAGTTACCAAAACAAACACAATTTAAGACACGTGATTCAATTCATTTAGAGAAACCCTAATTTTGAGAACACGATGAAATTGAAAAAGGAAAATAAAGGGGGAAATTGGAATACCGAGGATGTTGGAGGAGTGGGAGAAGACGGGGCCCAAGATTCTCAAGTCTCTAGCAGGAATCGCTGCGTGGCGGATGATGGCGTTCTTCTCCAACTCCAGCAGTTCTGACCGGCCCGACCGGTCAAACCTCATCCACAAGCGGGCGCCGCCGGTCTTCTTCTTCGCCTTCGTCAAGGCGATGCTGCCGGCGGCGATGAGACGGTTGTTGTTGTCGTCGGGTGAGGTGGCGATTCCGGCCGTGTAGGGAGGCTGCGGCGGAGAAGGAGGAGGCGGGGCAGCGGTCTTCTTGGGTCTGCGGCGAGAGGTGGAGCGGCGGAAGGAGAAGGGACCCTTACCCATTGTGATTGAGAATAATAATTGAGGAACAAAATTATTATTGTTATTAAATGATTAAATTGAATAATAATAATAATAGAAGAGTGAAGATTATTGTTGTTCTTCTTCTTCTCCTTCACCTTCTCCGCTTTGATCCTCCATAAAAGAGACATTCCTCAGCCGCACACTCCCTGTTTGTTTTTATGTTGATGACGACTAACGCTTTAATTATCGACCCACGGATCAACACAAATCCAAAAGTCAACGGGTGTGGAAATAAAAAAAGATTGTTATTAGGAACTGCACCTTTATCACTCTATTATCGTTATTTATGTTTTTTTATACATTAGAAACAACCATTTTTATATTAAATTTCTTAAAATAATTATCATTTAATATCAATTTTTCTTTATTATATTTTACAATTATTTCATTTTATTATATTAAGTTTTAAAAAAATTATTTTATTTTTTAATGTTTTCGAAACATATTACTTTTTTTTATTTCAATTTTTCATTAGTGACATTAAATAATATAAAATTTAAAAATTAACAAAAATACTAACATTTTTAATAGAAAATTGAATAAGAATAAAAATGATACATTTTGAAAATATAAAAATTATAATTAAAATTTTAAAATTTAATGTACCCAAATAAAATAATTGTGAAAAAAGTGACTTTAAGCATAAATATATTAACTTATCATGTATGATCTATTTATTAAATTCTATAATATTTATCCTAAAAATAATACTAATAATAATTTATGATTGATCCTAAAATAATTGTATATCAACAAAACAAAATAATTATTTTTTACATGTTTATCCTTCGAATATTCTGGTATTATATGGATATTTGTTTTCAATATTTTTAAAATAAATAAAAAATAAAAATAGCAAAGAGAGGATAAGTTCATTACATAAAAAATTAAAAATTTTCCCACAAGTAATTGAGTATGAGAATCAAATAAATCCAAAAATTTATATTTGATTCAGAAAGAAATTTAAACATTTTAAAATGAATGGAAAGGGAGAGTCTATTTTTATTGAGTGATTTATTAGATAATTAAAAATATAAAATTTTAAGAATTATTAGAAACTCAAAAGAATTACAAGAAGAAACCATTATGGTCCCGCATTTATGTTAGTATTTTAGTGCCATATTTGTATTTTAATTAAATATTAAACTAATAAATGCATTAAAATAGTGGATGGACTACATTTATAGTAAAAAAACTAAAATTTAAAAATAAAAATATTAAAAAGACTAAAAATGTATTTAATAAAAATTTTAAAAATATATTATGAGTATTATTTTTCTTTAGGAAAATTACATCTTTATGACTGCCTCAAATAATAATTATTTGTCATGTCATCATGGTCACACTAATGAAATTAGCAAATAAGGACTACTAAAGTTATATTTTGAAGAGTTAAAGGATTAAATTCAACGGTTTAAAAGCATAAGAATTAAGATAACTTTTTTACTAAAAAATATACGAGAATTAAAAACACAATTTTTCTTAATTCAAATTGTATAGTTTTTTTCTTCGAGAAAAATAGGATAGTCTTTTACATTTATGGGACAGTTTTTTTTTTTGAACAATTTTTTCTACCTTAAGAAAGATTCTTAAGTTTTCTTTAATGTTTTCAAAGTTTTCACCTACTTTAATGGATTGTTAAACTCCTTAATCAATCCTTAGAAAACTAATCTCCAACTTTTCTATTTTCTTCTTTTATCTTTAAAGTCTTTATCACATTTTAAGTTGAATGTAGCAATTTCAAATATGCAATAAATGTACATTTAGTTCACAATCTGATTAAGATTTTAGTCAAGAAAAGGAATTACTCGATTTGACCATTATATGACATGCCTGGTGATGTAAAAGTGTGGTGTAATTATGGGTTAAAAAGGAAACGGGGATGCCAGAGTTTTAGTATTAAAATCTATCGTCCTAAGAAATTTATATAGAGTTCAAAATAAAAAAATAATTTTAAAAATATATCCTTCTAGAATTAATTAAGAATATTAATAAGTTAGGTTTTTTCCCTTTTAATAAAGATAGTGTATATATATTTATGATGTTTATAACATTAATTTAGGAATATATGAATTAGTGATATTAGAATTTATCTTATCTCTTCTAATATCATTATCTTTCCTTTTATTTAGGTATTTATCATATTGTTAGGAATCTAGTAGCATTAGGATTTATCTTTTCTTTTCTTATATATTCGTATCAAAGACTTATATAGGTGAATATTATTATTATTAAATGCAAATGTGAGATTTTTCTCAAATCTCTCAATCTCTCGGTATTGAATCAGAGTTGTTGTACCTTTACCTCATCCTTATATTCTTACGAATCAACGAGCGATCCCTTTTGTTTAATTATTGGCCACGTTTTATATTTATTAAAAAAATATACAACAGGAACTACTATTCTAAATTATGACTCTTGAGTTTTGGTAAAATGATGATTGAGGTGAGGGAAGAGTCAAAGAAAGAATCAAATAAAGGTGGGTGAAATATATCAAAAAAATGAAATAACGGTGAGTGATATATATTTTAAAAATAAAAAAATGGAGGATCTTCAATAAACATTTAAGTTACTCATAAAAAAGATAATAATTTAAGTTAACATCTATAATGCTTAAATTAACATCATAGTATAGATTGAAAAATGGTGTAGTTAGATTAAAATATTTTAATTTCATAATTATTAATTGACGCGCTGTCGTGCATATATATTCACCTTTTTTTCTTTTTCTGAAATTATATGTCCACCTTTTTTTTAAAGATATATCCACCTTTCTATTCTATTACACTAAATTTAATACATTATAATACTCTTAAACAAACTTTATTCTCATTAGTTTAAATCTCTTATTATATACAATGATTTTTTTTTGGTAAATACATACAATGAATTCTAATATCTAATCTTTTATATCTACAATTCCAGTTTAAATTTTGTAATATAATTATTTTTTATTTTAAATACATAACTTCATATGATATATACCTGAGTCCTGTAGCACAATTACTAAGTTTATCTAAATTTTAATACCAAAAATGTAACATTACCAAAAAATTGTCAAAATTTAAATTAAGTTAAAATATGTTTTTATTCTTAATAAATATTTAAAATTTTAATTTATTTTTTATTAAAGTTTTTCTTTGCATGGAATCCCTAATTTCAATTATTCACAATTACTAAGTTTATCTAAATTTTATTAAAAAAAGTAACATTACCAAAAAGTTTTTCTTTGTTTGATCACAGAGAAAAACAATTTTTTATTAAGAAACAAACACAAAATTCAAGTATTTATTAAAAATTATAAACATATTTTAACCTTTCAATTATTTTAGATATTAATATATTTAATTACTTTGTAAACAAATAGATAACTGTATCTACTATGTATGTGCAGCGGAATAATAAACTTACAATATAAGAAACAAACTTTATACCCACCAATTTTATCTCCAGAAATTTAATGTTTATTTAACTTATTTTTAATCTTCTTTCTTTATATCACTAAAATAAATTAAACCAAAAAAAATATCACTAAAATACTAAACTCTTAAATTGTGTTAAAATAAAAACAATAATAAATTCTTTTTTTTTAGAACAAAAACGATAATAGATCGATTCTAATACTTAGTAGTTGTTTTTTTTCTCAATCATAAGTATTATATGTGGAGATAATTTTATTCAAACTTTGCAGGATTATATGAATTTTTTTTCTTGTAAATATTTAACGCAGTTATATATTTAAGACTTAGAATTTGAAATTTTTGATAAAACTAAAACAATTAAAATGTCCGAGACGTGATCGTCAAATCCTTTATTTGATTACTTATGATTTTAAGTTTATAACTCATACTAGAATTTTAATTATAATATTTTTACTTTTAACTCAAAGTCCAAGGGAGTTTAATAAAATTAATTCAAGTGTATCACGTTCATCCCTCTTGTAATCAAAATGACTTGGATGATTTAGCAAAGCTTGTTGAATGCCTATTGAGTACTCGAATAGACAACTCACAAAGACACTGTAAATATAAGATTTGGTGTACTTTTTTATTCATTAATCTTTTTTTCTTACACATTATTCTTTGGTGTATTGATTTCATTTAGTTAAAGTCCAAAACATAGTTAGGTTATTTGCTAAAGATAATTAATATACACCACCTAATTATTTTTCATAAAATGAATCTATTATTCTGAATTTGCCTTACTAATTAATTTTAGAAAATAAGGCTTCTTTGTTATTTTGCAGGATTATGGTGCCGGGCAAATTAGGATTACTTGAGAGGAAGGCTGGGACAAAGCTTTCTAGAATGCTTCTGAGGGAAGAAATTGATGAGAACTAAACAGTTTACATTGATGTTGGTGCTACTAATAAGGAGAACGAGCTAGTTAACAGGAAGGAAAACAATGGAGGAATTGCTAATGCCCGTGGCAGTAAAGAAGATGAAGATTGAGCACATTGATGATGATAGAGATGGTGAAATGGAAGGATGAGTTCAGTGATCGGGTGAAGAAAATGAGGGTGATTGAAGGAAATTTTACTTTTATTGTTATTGTTGTTATATAAAATGATCAATTAAAAATCAACATACCTACATAATAGAAAAAACGTTTGGTACGAATCCTTACGTATTAACCTGATAGTATTTTATTGGATACATATTAAGAATAAAAGAAATCAAGAAATTTGAAATAAATCATGCAAAATCCTTTTGTCGAGTTTGTGTGTAAAGATTTAAGCATTTATTGACGCATTTCACATTTCCCTCTTGTTGAACTACGTTCTATTTTTAAAATTAAGTAAATTTAAACCTATCTATTATTCTTCCACCTTTTTTTGATACATTCTATTTTACTTCCACCTAAAACCCCTGCTATTTAGGAATTTACAAATGATTAAACATTTAATAATTAAAATTTAGTAGAAGCATGAGAAAATTTGCAAAAAAATTATTGTAAAATTAGGATTAAAGAAGGAGAATTGAGTTATTTATTTTAAGTAAAACTTGTTGAATTTAGGGGAAAAATCAAACAATTTAATTGATTTAAATATTTTAAATAAAAAATATAATAGGGGCCGGTTTTAATTAAATAAAATGAACAGACCAACTTTGCTTAATTTAAAAAAAAGAAAAACTTTATTTGACTTGAAAAACCTTAGAGAAACAAAACCATAGATAGTCCAAACTAAAGGAACCAAATATAAAATTAACTCAAATTTTTCCACTCCACTTATATAAGATGATTCCTTGGTTGAAAGAAACATATTGAAAATTTTCTCATTCATGTAAAATAACATTGAATTCTGAACATTAGATAGGAATCGCGACAAAGATTTAAATCCTAACTTAACAGCTTCAATTCTTCAGATTGAATGAAAATCGTATCTAGGTTACGTTATAGGGGAACAGAAATACAAGAACCGTATGTTATGCGTAATCAATGATGTCATGTATTATGCAGCAAGAATATCTTAAGTTCCCAACTCTTTTTTTCCATTCCTCATCTTCATCCCGTATATTAAAAAACCACCAAAGTAGCAACTAAATTAAAATTGCTACACGTGAAAGGAAAAACCATAATCCAAAAAATACATTTCATGCATCAACTGAATCTACGGCTCTGCTTACCCTAGGCATTGTATATAATATGTGCATATGCTACAACATTATAAATGTTACTCTCAATGCACCATCCAACCAAGTACGTCAAAAGCAGACTCAATTAGGAAATTAGAGCACTCATGCAAAATGTAACCCTCTTGATTGTTCTCTGACCATAATGTATCTATTATTCCCGCAACGGTAAATATAACTGTGCAGGAAGGCTGGAATCCATTTTTAATCAGTTGCCTGAGACAAAAACTTACGTGTCCCTAATGTACAGACAAGTCGATTATGAATAGCAAAAGCGCTCGATACATCTAGTTCATACTAGCTACAAATTCAAAATAATACTATCATTTAGGGCTTAATTTTGATACTGTGTCAGTCTAAAGATTTTTATATGACAATTAGGGATAGATATTATATCCAGACTCTATAGGTACCCGCTCAATGAAAATGGATCAGGGTTTGGGTATTTACCGCAAAATTTAATGCGATGGATGGAGGAATAAGTACTACTATAAATCTGTTTGAATACAAGATTAGAAGTATTTTTGAAAACTTCTCTACTGAAAAAAAATTCTATATTTTCAATAGAAAAACTCTTAAAAATACTTGTGACTTATATCCAAACATACTCTCTCTCTCTATATATATATTAAAAGAGTTCTATGCATTCACTATCAAATACAGAAATTTACATACAAAAGGTAATTTTATGTGTATAAATAGGGTTTACCATCATTATCAATTTTTTAAGCTGCAATTCTTAGCAGCTATATATATATATATATATATATATATATATATATATATATATATATCTGTAGGCGAATATTCTAAGACTTCCTTTGGTTAATCAGGTGGTTAGTGCATCCGGAAGTGAATTTGGTGATCCAAGAATTTTGCCACCAACATCAGGAAAGGATTCATAATCATCAAGTGCACTGACTTTTCCATCCCTGCTGATCTTAACTGGATATTGCATCAAGTGTCCCCTCATCCGATTCTCTTCCTCAGACACATATATGTCCCAGTTTCGTTTGGCAATTTTATTGACATGTCTGACACATTCCAGGTTATGAGGTTCAGCAAAACAATGATCAAGACTACCAAGGTGCTCAGCCCACAGTGACATTCTGTATCCATACACCTACACCAACACAATCTTTGAGGGAATTGCCAATTACTGAGAAAAGAAAAGATGAAATTACATAACCAAGACCTATTCACAGATCTGAGTTTATGCTACGAGACCACTAGTATGAGAGGGTGTCATCAATTATGTTTACAATGATTTATTCTGATAAAATAGTATACATGATTTATCCAAAAGATATAAACTATTTAATGGTGGGTAGGCTCTATAACACTTTGGGTGGGCTGATACAAAGATTGGAACCTCAAGATTATACTTTCACAGAAACATATAAATATTTAGTTAACTAACTTTTTTTTGGTCATGTCTAATTATTTTGTGTGTTTGCAATATGTAATATATATATATATATATATATATATATATATATATATATACTTTTATCTTAGATTAATATGCTCATTTCCGAGCTAGTACAACTATTCTAGCTCATTGACAAACGTAGCTGGAGCTTCAAACCTGGCCTCGTGGATGAGCATTCTTTTCTGCCCATGTATATTTTGGTTGATAGGCACCCATAGCTATTTCTGTGTCCCTTGAACCATCTAAGGATCTCTGGTTAATATTTGCTGATCCAATAATTACGTATTCGTCATCAACTACCATTCCTTTGGCATGAACATAAATCATAAAACGTCTGAATTTTTTTAACTGATACCTGATTATAGAAAGGGAAAAAATAACAATAAGATCATAAACTATCACCACATAAACAGAAAAAGTCTGCAAATGCAACTGCATGCACCAACTGATTACTTCTCAAATGTAAATACGTAATGGCCATAATATAATGCTAACACACTTATAATTTATTCAAAACTAAGTAAATATTCATTTGGCAGATAATCCATATCGATATGAAGGCCGGGACTTTAATCTCCACCAACTTCATTACTGCTAGATGAGAAGGAGCCACGTTGCTCATTACTCATCACACATGTATGAAACTTGCTTTGGCTAAAATAAAAACCATTTATAAGTAAGAATCTCACATTATTATATGCCAATTTTCTTCACTGCTATGTTTATATGCACTTAACCTCCCAGACATGTGATTTCCAGGACTTGTTAAGGATTCATCAAGATTTGGTGCTTGGAAATCAAACTTCGACTATGTTGTAATTTCTATTAAGTGCTTAATTTGTCCAATCATAGGTGGGTAATGAATGGGTAAGACCGACCACCCATTATTCAATCATGCACTATGGGGAGATTTTATTACTTACATGTAGGCAGACATGAGACACCATGACCACTGTAATGCTTACAATTGATTAGTTTGAATTAGCTCAAGAGAAAACCCTAGGGATACTCATAGCTCCATGCATTAATACACAATCCAATTACAAATTAGGGATATACTCAATCCTTGGGATTGGTTGAGTTATTTTCAGAAAGAATCAAATATAAACAAATTAAAGGAGAGGAATAGACAATACTCAATCCTGAGTGTTAAAAAGGTTAGGGTAGATATAGGAGAAATTATTAGGTAGTAATTCAAATATTTACTATAAGGTAATCCCAGACCAATACTTTATTACAATTCCGTGAGCTTGGACGTTTGCTGGCTGACATAAAAACATCCCTTTCCATGTCTTCGGATATAAGACATAAATGTTTGCTCGTTCTTGGTAGCATAAACCCCAAAATAATCTAAATAATCTTTTATTAAAAGCATTCAAAAGTAACAAAATACCAATACCCTAAGTGATAACTCCAAATATCAATATAATCAATATAAAAAGGGTGGTAGTTTAGTTTAGCCTAATTACAAACTCTCAAGGACCCTAAATGATAACTAGTCTTAATAGTGTCCTATTGAGGGCAATGGTTATTATAATTAATTCCTAAAGAGAAGAAATGGCATTAAATGGTTATAAAGACCCTATGTGGTGGTGACTTGAGAGTCCATTAGTATTTAGTTTCTCACCGCTTCAAAATCCTTGCTGAGACCGTGAAGTACAAAGCACATAAGAAACGTGTCAAACTTCTCTGGCGCTTCCTGCCACGTGTTCCCGCCAAGAAAAACCCTAACCTCCTGAACAACCCTCAGCGCCCTGTTGAGGTAACCGAGCAAGTCGCGGTCCCTCATTTGCAGGGTCACGAGCTCCCCTACATCGTCGTAAAAGCGTCGCAAGTTGATGGAGTAGAAGCATCGGACTTGGTTCCAGACATCGAAGCACGTTCTATAAGAACGAAAGTGAACCAATAAACTGGGATCAATTGAATGCCACAAGAGAAGAATGAGTTGGTGATCGATTCTCATCCATTGGTCCTTTTCAATATTTTCTTTTTCTTTTTTTAATCCTATAATTACCAATGCAAATCTTTTTCAATCATTTCAAAATATTATTTATTATTATACTTTTATTTTTTATTTACATGTTCGATCCTTTTAATTAATAAGTATATTTTTGATAATGCACAAAACATTAAGCCTAAAAATTATAAACGAAAGAGACAGGCAATGGTGCGTCCAAAGCGATCCCAATCCATTACATCCAAATCATCCTCCAATCTGAACCAGCGTCGCCACCTCCGTCGTCGAGCCTCCGACCGCGCCATCGCCTTCGTCTACTACTCCCCCTCCGCGCCGTCTGCTTCACCTACGACGATTGTTACGTCGGTCGATCCATCCTCTGCAGCTTCCTCGTCACCAACGACGAGCGCGACGGTGAAGAGCTGCAGGACATCCTCGGCTGCCGGATGAAGCAACAGCGCAACCAAACGCACATGATCTAAGTTTATTTGTTCAGATCTGAGCATTTCTTTTTTCCAGATCCGAGTTTCTTTGTTTCAGATCTAAGCTTTTCTCCCACGCACATTCCCATTTGAACTTCAACCGCTCATGCTTTCGCAACCTTCGTGACTCTGTTTTGTGTTCATTGTTGTTCTGGTGTTCATAGCTGTTGGTGGGTAGGGGGTTAGGGTTGCGAGCGGAATTGGTGAAGGTGGCTGTGGTGCGTGCCCGCGACAGGTTAGGACATAGGATGGTTGTTGGTGTTTAGGAAAGGAAAAAGGTTAGATATTAGGATTTGTTTATTTTAAAATAAAATAAAAATAGTGATGATTAAAAATTATTAATGTTTTAAATTAATTCTTTTAAAATTTAAAATACTAATAGAATTAAATGTTTTAAATGAAAAACTGAAAAAAAGTATTAAAATGATATATTTTAAAAATATAAAAGATAAAAATGAAATTTTTAAAATTTAATGGATCATTAAGTCTATTTTTGAGTTGTACCCTTTTAGAAAATTTCTTACGCTGTGATAACTAATAAAGTATAAGTTGTTGCAGGATTTTTTCTGCATTATGATCCTAAGCCTTAGTACACAAGGTAAAGCAGGCACAACCTATTATCGAAGTTCTTATCAATTTGTAGAATTCAAATGTTTCAATAGCTATTCTGATGAATGATGAAGGCATTATTGTGACAAGAATTAACTGCTTGTGTTTTCATAATGAGCACGTCAAGAAATTCTAAGTGCTGTTCAGTAAGTATTTCAAACTGCATGCAATGCCTAATTTGGATATGGAAACACAAGGGTAGTTAAGTTTAGCATACCAAAGCGCGGTTTTCAGATGGATTTGGTGTTGGTGAAATATTTGTGGATTGTGGTTCTCTCTTTCCAAGGCAGTAAAAATTGAGATAATCTTGTGGATGATACTGATAAGAGAGACCTGCTTTTTCAAGGGCATCAGCTACAATCTGGTACATCATAGACATTGTCTGTCCCTATAGTCATCCAAATTTCAAATACAAGGGTTGTGATAAGTACACTTCAATCATATTTGTTATGCCAAAGAATAAACGAAAAACGCAGAGATAAAAAGAAAAGAATACACATACATATATTATTGTGGTTCAGCTAATGTGACCTACATCACAGACAATGAGTCTCAAACATTGAAACAATGAACATCCCTATTTTTACTCTAACTTGCAACTCGATAAATCCATTTACATTCTAAGGAAGTTCATAAAAAACAGGCCTCATAATTCAGGACAACTCGTTAACAAAATTCCAGGCCTCTCAACGATAGTCATCAATTTGTGTCACTTATGTTATGTACATCTATTAACTATTGGGAATATCAAACCCCAAATTTATCCTTCCCCTTATGGTTTGAGTTCATTTTCTTCAACCAATTGAAGGTGAAAGAAAAAAAAATAAGTGCATGCCAATATATAAATTGAACCAAAAAATGATTTAGGATGGCAGTAGAACAGTTTGAAGGAATTTTTTTGTTGTTTTTTTTTTGGTACATTGTAGAATTTAAATGACAATAAGTCTGTTGCATGTGACAAGTTTGCAGTGATTGTGGATTATTAGAACATTTTCATAACCACATTGCACTCGTTTCCCTCAAAGAAAATCCATTACCAGGTAATAATATATATAAGTTGGTGGAAGAAACACGTTCTACCAAACTGACTTCCTAATTTAGATAGACTCACATGAATAGTACTGTGCAAATTTTAACAAGGGAATATACAGAATAGAAATTGGACTGACCTGCCAGAACAATATTTCTTGAACAGCAGCACTTGTTGGAACACCCTCTGGCCACATTGGTATAACTATATATACACAAAAACGTTCATTTGCACTGATCTTACCGGCAATTTTCAAAGCCAACTCCATGGGAATCAAGTGGTTTGCACCTGTTAAGATAAGAAATAAAAACCTTACACTTGCAGTGTATTTGTAAAAACTACAGCAATGTGTACCTCACAAATTGACTTAATATTCCAATGCTACTGAAACTTAGGATCAGGAGAGTGATATAGTTCCCTTAAATGTTAGCAAGAAATATGAATTTGTATGATGTATGCAGGCATTTGAAAACAATATTACAAAAAGAGAAAAAATAAAGCAATAATAAGCCCTTCAAACACCTTTTGGTGCACACCATATTTACCAAATAAACTCTAAAGATAAGAAATCTAATATGGAAATGAATGAAAGGTTGCAAACTTATGTCTTTATCTCCTCCTTTTATCTCGCACATGAACCATAGACTTTCTTGACTTGTACTGAAAAAAACAATTGTATCCTTCTTTCAATTTTCAACTTCCTCTCTTAACATCCAAAACTCCCTCTAATGCCAAGTCTTTATCTTGGATAGTGACACTTAACAGGATTAATATGCAAATGATTTGTTGTATATTAATGCGCCTCCCACTAACCTGTCATGTTTGTTCCTTCATAGATACACAATTATATCGTCTGGGTCAGAGACATATATATAGGTACATTACCTAAAGGCCAGAATTTTGATTTTGTAACAAAGCAAAAACTAGCAAATGCCTTATAAAGTTGAAGATATTGGAAAATTAAGTTTAAGTTTATCTACCTGCATTGTTTTTATATGAAGGCCAATGATAGGAGGATCCCAAAAAATACTGATTCTCAATATATACAAAGTGCTCAGCGGATCTTATTGCTCTCACATAAGCAGTATGGACGCTTTGATCTACTTTTAAATTTTTTCCACAAAAAAGATTCTGAACCAAATTAATATTAAAAGTTAAGGACTAATTTATCTCAATATAACTTGAAACCACACCCCAATTTGAAGGTAATGAAAATAACAAGAACTCAGTATAAAGGGGCATCACGTATAACCTTGTTCTCACCTGAGCCTTAGCTTTGTCAACATCTTTAGGAAATCCCTTCACGGATCCTGAATCTATGGACCTAAATATCTGTATTAAGTGTAAATTCTAGTTCATAATCTTTACTTGATTTTATCAGGGGCATGTGTACATCACAGATTCTATCAACATATTTCCATACCTGCACATTCCAACTCTCAGGATCATTTTCATCGGTTACATGAACAGATTTATCGCTGTTGGAACAAGGAGAAGGTTTGACAATCCATGAAATCCGGTCTAGCCTTAGCAAAGCATCATCATGCCAATTTGTCACCTTTTTGAGCCTGAAATCGCGCCATTTTTTGGCCTTCCTCCATCTTTGTTCAAAATTGGTCAATATATCATATGCTGCTGGACCTTCAATTTTGCAATGTAAGTCATGCCATGGCTGCCTTGGTGCACACGAATTTGAATGTAACTGTTTCATATAGCACACAATTTCAGCAAATTCCCTTATGATTTTTTTTCTCCTTTATTTGGTCCTGATGTGTGCATTTGTTTTCCTTCTCACTTTCACCCATCCAAACCGTGAATATCAAACCATAGCATATACTATGTGTATAGAAGATAAACATTGACATAATTGATTTTACAATGACATATGAACACTCTCATAATGCAAAATCACCATATAAGGCAACATTGAAGACCAACAGATAATCTAGCAAATGAAGTTTATCAAAATTAACAGACAAAGAAGAAGATTTTGGAAAACTCTCAAGCAAAATCAGAAATAAAAATTTGGTTTTGTTTAGAGCAAAGCATCATTCTTTAATCCATTTACCAACCCCACCCCAGTAGTAAGGCTCTCGCTTCTTGTTGTCATTATTGTTGACAAAAATCAGCACACAGAAAAAGCCAGAAGCTAGTATTATTATCTTTATTCCACTGTATGCACATAAAGATATGTTATATAAAATTCCATAATAGTATAATAAAAGAGAAGGCATGCTATATTCTTGTGAATTCTTCAATGTTTACAATAAACACTTACTTGAAATGTAGGATTATGAAAATCATTATGAAAGACTGTATCTAGATCACGAAAAAGCCGATGCTCAGGTGTATCATATCTACCATCACATAGATCCAAACCACCAATGAAAGCTGTTATTTTCCGATTATTCCCAGAACCTAGACTGTCTACAAGAACACATTTCTGGTGATGCGTAAAGAGGGTTCCCACAACCTGGACCAAATGATTCAATCAAATTAGTATTGTTTGAAGTTATAGGTAAAGTACACAACATGATCCCATTCTATCTATGATTACTACTAAATGCAATGGTGACATGAAATAGCTAGTATCTTTATCCAACACAATTCTAAACTCAAATGCAAGAACTCCGTGCCTGTTGCTTGAAAATACTGAGCTTATTGCTTGCATAGCGTGGAGATAGCACACAATGAACAGTAGAATGTTTGAAAAACTTCTTAGTTTCTTCATCATGAGTCTGCATGACACCATCCTGCAATCAAGAAAATCAAATATTATAATGTACATTAATATTAAATTTAGTGACACAGGAGTAAGTACAAAGTTTTTATGCAACCATATCTACATTACAATAATCCATGAAGGAAATATCTGCTAAAACTTATATTTTAGGAATCTTAAAAGCCTAGCATCTCATTACTTAATGTTAATGGTGCATATACAAGATAGTCTAAGCAAATCCACCCCCATAAAGAAGATACATCACCACTATCTTTTACTTCAGAACCCACCCAGCTTTATCCTATATAGGACTTTTACTTTGTATTACTTTATGGTATGAAAGTAATATCATGAATTTATTTGGAAAGCAGTTCAATAATTCAGGACAAATAAAAAACTAACTTCCCTAGAATTTGATGAGGAAATCAATAGACATTATGTTTATTTTTCTGGTTAGGGTAATGAGAATTACTGTTTTCAAAAGAAACTTGTCATGTGAAGTTCTGTCATCCCAAATCAGCATAACCACTCGGAGCCCTTCTTGTGACTTGTACTTCAACAGCTCTCCAAGTGAAAGCTCTCCCCCAGAAGGCAATGGTTTTGTTGCCTCTCTGACAAGCCTCACTGGGTGGTAAACTGACCATCCTATAATGTATATCAGGTGATGAGCTTCCAAAATTGCATGGCATATGTCCTCCCAACATTTATTATGCTGAAACACTTTTCCACCCTCAAGTGGAATTTCAGGTAGCATACCATCAGGTAAATGTGCATCTTGATATAGAGTCACACTCCCTCCTTTCCTGAGAGGGAAATATGTTTTAGGAACTCCTAATGCTTTTCCATCCCCACTACTAATACTTTCTGAACGGTTCACTCCAATTTGCCTATACTGAACAGAAATATGCAATTCAGGATAAGGTTTTAAGCAGTTTCCATACTGACCAATGATGGGAAACCAATCATTAACAGTATTTCCTGCAATTATCTTCTGAACAGGTATCTCCACCACTCCAATGAGTTCAGCCCCAAGAATATCATTGTCCTTCACAAGGAACTCAAGTTTTTGAGCAGGGTGAGCAACAGGCACAATAAATTGCTCATCCCACAAAGGGTTCTCACAGTTAGCAATCACTCTAGTCTGAGCTATGGTAGCCCCAGCAATGCATACAGAAACATAAGGGTCACTAGTTATCATCTTGTCTTTTCCAGAGTGTGTCTTTAGTCCTTTTATAAATGGAGGGTGGCACATGTTGCCCATAGTGATGCATTTTCTAACTGTTTCAGTGGATAAATCTAAATTTGGAAGAGACTTGGCTTCTATTATCAACAGATCCAAGTCACCATGTAAGAAAACCGGTCCATTGAGGCCTTCATGCTCCCTGTTTGGAGAGCTTTGGAAAATACCACCATGACAATCCATTTCAACCTGAGAACTCAAAAAAGATGCATGTTTTCTAAATTAGAAACACTTTGTTTTCAGGTGCTAAAATCCAAATTCTAGATGCAAAAAGCATTATGGAAAATGGTTTCAAAAAAATATAACATGCATGTTGATCACCTTATGATCCTTTCAGTTATTTCACATCATCATCTTTTGGTTGTAAGGAAACCATGCCTCTTCAACAAATTCTCAGAGGTTCCAGTATCGTTGACAAAGAGAGGAGAAGAAGCCAATGATAAGAAATAAAAGTAAAAAAAGGGAAAAGAAAAGAAAAGAAAATTGTGTGTATATGGATTCATGTAACAATGTTGCAATTCAGAGCATGGTCCAACACCACGTCCACAAGAAGCAGGAGAGAGGTTTCTTAGGCCGAAAATGGTGGCAAATCTCGTGGAATTAAGAGTTTGGAACCCATCTCTCTCTTGGTTTTTCATTTCCTGAATTGGCATATTCCAAACGAAATCCATGCATGGGAGAAAAAATTTATAAATAAATATAAAAAGAAAGAGATTGGTCAGGTGGAAGCTGATGGAGAGACCGAGAGATTGGAGACATTTTGCATGGAACCAAGGAACTTCGTGCTCTCTTCTAGTTACCCGTCTCTCTCTCCTATACACATGGAAATGTTTAAGAAAAGGAAAAAGATTTATATATGTTTATCATCATGACCTTTTTTTAACATTTATGTTTTTTCTCCTTAAACTTTTTAAGGACGGTTAACATCTCTCAACTTTTCTTCAATCATATTTTTAGTCATTTTCATCTATTTTATTATTATTTTAAATAACTTATCACATTTATCAACTTATTTTTTTCTTCCCATCTCTCTCTTGCTCTTCCATTTCCATCTCTTTTATTTTGACCATCATAATTTTCAGCCCTTTTCCTCTGTTTTGATTTTAAATCTTTTTATTTTATTTTAATCTTTGCGATCAAGTAATAACAATATTAAATAATGATCTAACAACGACATTAACAAATTATTAACTTGTCATCTTATGATAAATAGTCACACAATTTATTATTATTTATTAACTTTTCATCTTTTCACAAACTAATTAACTTTTTTTTTTAAAGAGTATGAATTACTTGAAAGAGTCTTGTAAGACAAAATAAATAATAATATGATGAATATATTAACATTATTCCTATCACTTCTCTTGCTAATAATTATCATAGATATGGTTCACCCATATTTTGTTCAATTATTATCAAATCCCATACACAAAACATTATAATTGATTTTTACCGATTGATAATCCGTATGAATAATACGAATAACTATTTCATAGATGTAAAAAATTTATGTTCGTCATTATCACCGCAACACTCTTCATGACAATGACGACGAAGTCAATGCAACAGATAACAAACCACCGTGACAAAGCAACTAACAAACCACCACAACCCAGCAAAAGGAGGAGTTCAGCAAAGTAAGAAGAAGAAGAATCTGAAGGGTGTAAAAAGAAATGGAAAACGGAAGAAGTATAAAAAGACAATGTTGGAATTAAATAAAATTTAAATGATATATTTGAGATTCAGTTGGGGCGAAAATCCTCAGTTGCCAAAAGTAAAATTAAATTCTTATTCTGCTCCCGACCCATCAAAGATGAAAGAAAAAGATCAAGAAAAACTATTGTGCATAAACAGTAAGAAAAGCATCACCAAACTGATGAATTAAGGTGCAACAATTTCACTTGTTATCACAAATATGACAAAAGTAATAAACACACTCTTCATGATTTCAGCTAGCTAACTAGCCAATGCCAAATCACTATAACAAAATAAAAAGTTGAACATATAGATAGAATTATAATAGCAATGGATAAGACTACATCATATATATATATATATATATATATTGATCATTCGATCTCTCCCTCCTTGTGTGTCTCAATGACAACGTCTGACCTAGGTTGAGCAACACAGGTGAGAACCCAGCCACTTTCTATTTGGTCATCATCTAGGAAGCTACCATCTGACTGGTCCACGTTACCTTCCACAATTTTGCCAACACAGGAAACGCAAGAACCAGACCTGCACGAGTAGGGAAGGTCAATGCCTTCGTCCTCTGCCTTGTCAACAATGTAAACATCATCTGGGCATTCAAACTCCACTGCTCCTTCTGGGGTTATGAGCTTCACCTTGTACGAGGCCATGCAAGTGACACGACCACCTCGTCCACTTTTCAGACCAAAAAGAGCTTCACCAACGTTGGGGAATGTCTTTAGGCTTGTGGTGGTCATAGGTTGCCTCCTTATGAAGGAGGTGCTCACCATGGTTCCGGATAGAGCTGCTGTGGTGGCCATTGAATGCACAATGAAATGAAAAGCACTGGGATATGCTATGCACTTGGTTTGTGTTTTGTGACAACTTATTACGGGTGTGGGCTTGTGGAAATAGTGGGCTTGCAACACATAACGTGAAGTTGCATCCAACCTTATCTGCCACGTGGCAGCATTGTACGCATGGCTTTCTTATCTCCTTACCTTTGTGGCTTTATCACCACTCAAAGATTGTGGTTGGCACAACCCTCGTATCATAAATGTTCAAATGGAACAAGTTTTTTGTATGGTTCTGACTTAAACAAGTTATAGCCGTTGGATGCAAGAGGTCTTATCTACTTGAATGGTTTTCAAAACTCCACTTCAGTAACAGGTAGGGAATTACGTACATATGAGCGCCACAAAGTTCAGAAAGCAACTCATAGTTGTCACAGCAGCAACGAGATCGAACCATTGTTAATCTTATAATAATAAACTAAACGGTAAAGACACTACAAACATTATTTATCATTTAGAAGTTAAGGAAGCAGATAAGAATGATATTCAGATGTTCATACAAAATTCATTTCCGAGACTTCCTCCCCTCTTTACATATATTGAATAGTTCAAACCTATGTTGGGGAATTAGACATCAGTCCTTCAAGGGACCCCTATTTTATAAGGGGATGAAACAGTAACCACAAGAGTTGAACATTGTACTACTTATCTAAAATTATGAAGACAATCAATTACAGCCGGGGAAAGAATCTCAGGGTTTCCCCAATATAGAAAAATAATACATCCTCATTCTCAAAACCCTGTGGATTCTACCTGTAAACATTGTTAGGTTCCCCACACGACCAGAGGCTTCCTCCAAAAATTTATTGTCTTCAGCAACAAACCTATGGAAGTGCTCAGGTCTGACTCAGAAAACCTTAATCGCACTTGATATTTCTGTAGATCCTCCTCACGAACAAATTTGAACCTAGAAAACCCACAGCTCCTGCACATTTAAAGATAAATTATAACCCAATTCAGGAGATAAGGACACAAGGATTTATGCAGGACAATAGAAAGAAGTGGGGCTTAATCAGCACACGATAAGATATCCAATCACATAAGCAGGGTGAAAATCTAAATCAAATTGAAGAAGACTTACCACATAGAATTCCTAGTCCAAGAGAAAACATTAAAGTGTATCCAAAATAAAAGCTGGTCTGGAAGAAGCCTGACATCTTCGTCTTCACATAGAAGTAGTATATTGAGTACAAATACACATAAACAGTTGTTGAGGCAGCTGAAAAAAAAGAAGTCCATTGCCAGTGGTAGTTCTCAGCATTTAACAAAAAGTATGTCCCCACAATTGTCACACATACGGTAACGATGATAAGAATCAGAAAGACTAGCAGCATAAAGCCATACACATAGTACACCTGTATGCCACAAAGAAAGAAAAAATATATAAGCCAATGTGAAGGTTCACCCAGCTTCCACTAAAATATACACATTTTTTTTACTTAAAAAGACCAGTTTCAAGGATTATTTTCCTTGATAATGCTCTGCTCTTATGACACACGAATAACTTTTATAACCAAACCAATAAGTAAAAAAGAAACTTTATCACAGAAACAAGTCATAGTAGTGATTCACCTTGTAATTCCAGAAGGAAGTGAATACAAAATACATTTCAATGAATATGCTGCCAAAGGGTAGCAGTCCTCCCATCAGAGAAACCACAGAGGGTGTAAGGTACCACTTCTTTTCAGGAATGGGACGAGGAATAGTCTTTACGCGACAGGGATTATTCAGAGCACCACTCCAGTTTCTTCCAACAACTGTGCCAAGAAGTGCTAGAGGGAAAGAGATGAAAGCCCAAATGACAAATACAACCACCATTGTGCCAAATGGAATTGCTGCTAGAGACCCATAGAATATAGCGATTGTGTTCAATATAAATCCAATTCCAAAGCACATGAATGGGAACAGAGAAGCTGTAAGGATCATGGATTTAATCCAGTGTTTACCTAACAAACAGATAAAGAATAGTTACATAATCATTCAAAACCAAAAAGAGAAGACCAAGACAAAGCCACCCAAACATACTAGGAGCGAATATACAGAAAATTAAAGAAGATTCTTACCCCCATTTCGTGAGTACATCCCCCCACTCACATAACCAGAAATGAAAGATGTGAGAGCATAACACACAATGAAAGTAGTGACAATGGCTCCTCGCCTGAGACAAGCAATGAAGGAAACTTACATGATAATCAACGAAAGAGAAAGGAGCAAACAACACAAAGTGTTCCAACTAGTATGAAGTAGAAATAGCCAACTGTGCAAGCACTGCCACATGCTTATTACATCTAGTAACATTAGTACACAACTAGGTTCCAATGAATTCATTATTCAAACTCATGTTGCAGTCAGTTGAAGGTTATGCACATACCCAACATACAACATCCCAACAATAGCCAACAAGACGACAAGAAGAACCAGCAACGCAAGCTGAGCACCTGTGCCTACAACAGCTGAAAGAATAACTAAGTTGCGAGGAGGCCGAAAAACATCACCATGCACAAGTTTCCAGCCAGATTCTTCACTAACATCTCTCTCCTGTAAGCATGGAAGAAATGACCAAATATTCGACAATTAGAACCACAATGCTTTCTCTAGGAAGAAAGGATTCATATTCCACAAATAATTATAATAAAAGTCACGAAACCATCACCAGACTTTCCAAATCATCATCTTCCCGAGCATACTTTGCATAGTCATTTCTCAGAGTTCGCATCAATATCATTGACACCAAACCAGTAAGGAAGATGACCATCATGAAAGAGTTAAAAATGGAGAACCAATGAATCTAGGGAAAAAGAAAACAAAGGAGCAAAATTCTCAGTGACAGAGCTATGGTAGGACCAACATGGATGAATACATAGCAATTCACCTAACCATAAACAACACCATTTCAATTTTAAAAGCAAAGCTGTACCTGATGCTCAAAGAAAGGATGGTCCAGGTAGACATCAAAGCGACGCCCGAAAGTGACATTGGTAGAATCCCATTTGACAGAATATGTCATGTCCAAATGTTTTCCTACTTCCAAAGGCTTTGGGATATCCTGAGTGAGATTAACATGAATAATCTGCAAGGAAACAGCCCTTAATATGAAACTTCAAAGATCCATAGCCTGTCATAAGATAGCATAAGATATTTAAATAACTTCTAACCTGATCATTGTTGTATTTAACAATAATGTTTTTGTGTGTATAAATGACATGCTTGCCATTATCACTGTTCTTATCAGGATGTAACTCACCAACATATCCTTAAAATGAAAAAAGAAGTGTCTTAGACAAATGACTAACATGTTAAGTACAAAATCATATCAAATAAAGAGAAAGGAGGAGAGGCAGTTGTGGACATACCCCACAAAGGTAGATCATCTGAACTTGTGTTTAGTGCATCACGTAGCAGACCAAAAGAAATAAGAACAGATGCTAGTAAGTAATTCAGCTAAAAAAGAAAGAGAATTCAATAATTATTAAATTTATTTAATTAAAAACATACAAGGAAGATCATCCTTTGGAAAAAATCCTCACAACATTATGACAATCAAGAGAGAATAATATCGATGATTAATTAACACTAAGTTATTGAAAAATACTTAAGAAATTACTTCACAGAGTTCTTAATTTAATACTTTCAGTTGAAATAGTGACTATAATATAGAAAGTAACACTCACTAAAGTATTCTAGAATGCTTATGAAAAACTGTAAGGGCTTGTTTGGTAGACAAGATAAAATATAAGAAATTGGATAAGAATAGGATAGGCTGAGACCATAATAAGCTTTTATACTATTTAATGTTTGATGTGCACCAAATAATCTATTAGATGATATTTATTCTACCCTTTGCTATGTTTGAGGTGAATTAGGAAATGATATAAAATATATAATTTATATATATGGCATATATTTAAAAATACAATATATATATATATATATATCATAATATATATAATATAATTTTTACAATAATTTTTATATAAAATAAGCATAAGATATTTTGGAAATTCCCGTATAATTTTAGGTGTTTTCTGGTTGCTTCTGCTATACATTTTGATGTTGTGTTTATTTTATTCTTCATGTTACTGTAATGACCAAAGAAATAATTTTCTGCAAGCTTCCAACATTTCTTGAAAGTACAATCATTCTACAAGTTGTCAATTGTCATAGTAATAAGTGAAACAAACAAAGCAAAACATACCCATGAAGAATTCAAACCAGTAATTATTCTCTATTGCATCCTTGAACTGTTTCACCTTTGCTTCATCAAGATCTATTTGGCAAAAGACAGTCTTATCCACATTTCCTGAAAAACAATAGCATCCATTAAAGCCAGTTTTCCAACCGACAGCTCTTCTATGAAATACATAGTACGACAGGAACCTTCATACGTTGGAACTTAATTTCAAGTTGGCTATCGATGAGCTCATTGCCACCCAGGACCTCACCAAGACCACCCCATTTGTGTGCAGCACTAGCACTACTAGATGGATGACAAAATGGGAGGCTGTAATAGTTGTATGTTTCTTGTGGATTGTTATAAGGACCAACTTTGTTCACCCAAAGGTTAACTGGTTCATCATGTTGATACTGCAACAAAATTAAATACATCCTTTTAAAAACAAAAGCTGTTCACCACTTGATACTACAAATGAAATATACATATTTAATCTGTTTCACCAGCTCAGTGGGGAAAAATTCCAGGATAACAAATATAGTATAGGGGTGGGGATAAACGTTACAACTGATTAAAGATATTGAGAAGCAGACAACCACATCTACAGAGAAAGCAAGGATACATGAATTGAATCATAAAACTGACTGTTATGCAAAGTAAAAGAGAAGAACAACATATACTAAGTCATTGACATGATTAACAATTTGATTTCAGTTCGCTGAATGATAATCAATTATATAATTTATGATGGTCTTCTGGGAGAAATATTAAGACACCACACATTGGCAAAGCTTAAAACTCAATATTTTAAACCTTCTAGCAAACATTTAATGGGTGTCCAAATCAATTCGATCTCAAATTTATGTTAGAAAATCAAAATCCAGAATCTTTGTCTAGGAAGCCAGTTGTATTCAGAGAACCAGATAACAATGTTATTAAAGTAAAAAAAACATGCAACTCATAAGATGATGCACTGATCTTAAACATTACTTAAGTACTCTTAATCAAACTGATCCACCATTAAAAACTTCTTATGTTAGGGTAGAATTTGATTTACAACCTCGCCCAGAGAATCCTACACATTATATACACACTCAATTATTTACGAATCAATTTTTTTTCATCGGAACCTTTCCAGTTCTAAAAAGAATCCATCAGACAGCAGATATGACTAGAAACTGTTTAAACTTGTTTTAAAAACTTTGAATCTAAAAAATGGGGTACACAAATAGTGCTATAATAATTCTTCACATCAATCTTCACAATACTGAAAATAGTGCAGATAGATAACAAAAAAGCTATGTAGCTTCCATGCCGACATCACAATTATAACCAAAGACTTCTAAACAACACCAAACTTTCTTTTCTGTTCTGTCCAATTTCAGCCAACCCTCTTTTCACACATCTCTTAATGGATCCTCCTTCTATGGATTCAATGACAATTGATGCACACAACAACAAGAAACTAGGTACCAAAGCCTAATCACAATGTAAGCTCTTCCCACTTGACAAATCACAATACAGCCTCTCGGTATTTCAAAACCCCTGAAGCTTAATTCCAAACCCAAAACTAGCTCAGCATTAACTATTGTAACCTTAAAAAAAAAGAAAAAAACAGACGATGCAAGATCATGAACTAGTAAAAGGGGACAGAGAAGTCAAATTGAATCTAATTAGCAGAGAAAAAGCCAAACAATGAACAGTAAACACCCACATTGCAAAGACACCTAGGTGAGTACAAGCAAAAAACCCAGTTGAGATCTAACACTAGGAAAACTCAACCATTACATTACAATCTTAAAACCGGAAGCAAAAAAATCCGAAGCTAAGAGATTGAAATTGAGTGCAAGTAAGAGCTAAAAACGCACGCGGTAGGCAGATCCAAATCTTAATGCAGCAAAGAGAGTGTAGATCGAATCGAAAGGAGGGAAAGGGACTTGGGGAATGAGGGATTACCTTGTGATCTGACTCTGAAGCGAATGCGGAAGAAAGGAAGAGAGAGAAAAGGAGTGGGAAGAGGAGGGATCGGGATTCGAAGAACATGGCAGTGATGGAAGAGATAGAGAGAAAGAGAAAGAAGAGACAACAGAACAACACAACAACAGAGGAAGCACGAACGGACTATAATGGTAATTTACGTTGTCGACGACGAAAGAGAAAATAAGGTTACGTTACGACTACACTGAAATGAAATGAATAATGACGATGAGTGCAAATTTCTTTCATTTCATTACAGTTTTTGGGGTAATACAGTGAAACCGTGTTCTGTGACTATGAGGGTGAAGTTACATCTTGGGCTATTTGGTTTCGAATCCAGTACTTGAGTTACATTATGGCCCATGTATTCCCTTTTTTTTTTTTGTCTTTCCACTCCTCACTTTTTCTCTATTGTGAATTTTTCATTCCACCCCTTTCTTCACACTTTCCTCACTCTCTAAGCACCCTATCAAGTCTCATCCCCACCTCCTCATCTTCTTCAAGCATATTCTCACTTTCTCTTCTAGAAACACTTATCGTCCTTGTTCCTCATTCTCTTCTTCATCTGAGGTTTCGCACCCTTGTTACTTCTTCAACAACGTCCCCTTTCTTAATTTTTTTTACGTGTAATTGATTTGATGAAAACTAGTTTCGTTAAATATCTTGACAAACGGAGATTAATTTCAATCAAGGATATTTTTGTAAGAAAAAGTGTTGAGGTGTAAAGATAAAAAATAAGAAGTGTTCATGACATTGACCCAAATTGTATGTTTGGGAGAAGAAAAGTAATCTCCACCTTTACTTGAAAGGGGAAAGTTTTTTTATTTTTTTTATTTCTGGACATGATTTCTTAAGAATGAATAAAAGTATGTTTGTTGGCTATTGAAAATTTTTAGATGATTTTTTTAGAAATCAAAGAGTTATATATATTCTTTATCACATTATATAATTTTGTAAAAAATAACATGATATTTTTACTATAGTAAAAAAAATTAAACTAGAAAAAAATAAGATTCTTGTCTTCCCTAATGGAAATTTTTTTATGAGTAACTTGTTAAAAAATATTTATGAGAAACATTATTTTCTATGAATGTTATTTTTAAAAATACATACATGAGAAACTAAGTTTCCCAACCTATTGTTCCAAGATGGGTGTTTGGTAGGGAGAAGTTTTTTTTATCTGAAAAACATGATTCCTGAAAATGTGTAAAATACCCGAAAATTAAATATTTATGTAAAATATTTAACTAACATTTTTCTCCACTCAGAAAAATTGGATTCTTGCACCCCTATGTTTTTGCATGAATGAGAGATAAAATTAATTCCCAAAAATCATAATTTGTGATAATTTTTTTATTAATTGTATACCAAACATAAAAATCATAATTTATACTTTAAGATTATGAAAAATAAATAAAAAAACAAATCGCTACCAAACGGCCTTGGAAAACAACATCTCTAGAAATACTACAAGGGTATTATTCAAATGTTATAAAGTTTGCATCAATGAAAAATCTAAAACTAATTGACTTAAAGTCTTGTATCATGTTTCGATGGGAAAAAAAATAAAAATACGACACTAATAATAGTTATTGCATCGAGTATAATTTAATTCTTAAATATTTTTATTTATTATTTTCATATATATTATTTGAGTTAAAATGTAAACAATGATTTATTCCATACACAAAAATAACAACTACGATTTAATTAAAATATTTGAATAAATTAAAATTTAAAAAAGTGTGAAATAGATGCCTGGTAAATTTTCTCAAACCTAATAGTGATAAAATCTGACAAATATGAGGTTGAGTTTAATTTTTCTTTCCCTCATATTATAAACTCGAACCTGAGCTTGTCCCAACTTTAGTAGAAATGGAGAAAATCAAACTCATCGCAGGACCGTCTCATTGTCATGCCCACGTATTAATTTCATTCTATTTCATTACAATTCCATTTGATTGTTTTTTTTATCAATGTTGGAAAATCTTTATAATTTACTCAATCTTAATTAATTGGTTCTGAAAATATACATTGCGTTCATTCACTTGTAATTACTAATTGCATAAGAAAATTTGTAATTACTAATCATATAGATGTACACACAACCTCGGTTAATAGCCACTTAATGCCCCAAAAGTCGTTTCGATCCATAAATAAAAAAAGCTTACATTAGTTGCGTTTGTTATTAATTAAAAAAGTGTGCTTACGATATAATTTGTTTTAAAATTAATAAAGTATTTTTAACTTCTAAGGAAATGATTGATTTTTTCAATTTAATTTAAATATATTATAAAGATTTTAAATACTGTCTTATTACGTTTGGAGTGATTTCCTATTATTTAATAATATAAAAATATTTATATTAGCAGTGTATAAAAATATATTTTATTTTATTTTTTGCTTGTTTATTAAAATTGTTTTATTGTTACTATTATTTTTAAATAAATTACAAAATTTTATTGTTACTACGTACACCTTCTATAAGTAGCCATGAAATGCCTCAAAGGTCATTTCCTTTTAAAAACAGAAGTTAATTATAATAGAGTGAATAGAAAGGGAAAGAGAGGGGGAGAGAGAAGGAAAAGAGGGAAGAGAAATAGAGAGGAGAGATGAGTGAGAGAAGAGGAAAAGGTACGTGAGGAGTGAAAATAAGAGATAGGTAAAGAAAGTGAGCATAAAAATTTCAAATTATTATATTTTGCATGAGATTTAAGATGTTATAATTTTAAGTAATCAAAACATTTTAACAAATTATTAGAATTTGAAATATTTTTAAGTTTTAAGGATCTCATTAGTATGCATGTCAATCAATTATAAAATCATACATCTTTAAAAAAAAGTTTAAGTTTAATTTTAATTACTTTAAAAATCTCTTAATTTTTTTACACTTATACACCATAATGTATAACAGTTAATATAATTTTTTTACACTTACACCATAATCAATTTTTTTAAAAATCTATTCCCAATTATCATAAAATTATAATTGAATAATAATATTTTTTTTACACTTACACCATAATGTATAACAGTTAAACTCACATTTTAAATAACTATCCAAATAAATATCTTAACACCACAAACTCTAAGTTTTCACATAAATTGAACTACTCACTGCAATTAATCTTATCTAAACACAGCTGATTAAAAAAAATCTATCTAAACACACCAAGTAGTTATAGTAAAATTTGATTCGAGAATCAATAATTAATTAAGATCGTAACTAAATATTTTATTTTTATCACAATTCTTAATTTATGATTTTTTTATCAAACAATTATAAATGCCTTTATCATAACTTTATCTTTAGTTTATTATATTTATCTAAAAAATCTTCGAATTCAGAATTTCAGATTATTATTCAATTGATTTTCCCATTATATCTTGAGTTTGAAACAACTTCATCACTATTAATATATATATATATATATATATATATATATATATATATATATATATGTTTGCACTGTTTTTTTAATAATTTAGCTTTATAATTTTGTCTCAATTTAAAAAATCTCACATCTTCAATAAAGTTATCTTTTATTATCCGCTTTCCTCTATTAAGATACATGATTATATCACTATTATCTAATAATAGCGATAATATTTCCATATCCTAACTTTTTTATTAATATTCACACTTTGGAAGACTTATATTGAAAAGTATCTCTCTAATTAGATTGCTTTTCCTCCCGCGTGTTCGCTGATCATTTAACAGCTAGCTTGTTTATTTATCTATTTATATCGATTAGAGTTTGATCGATCATTGATTTGTGCTAGTGCCTAGTTAGTACTAGTTATTGGTTGATCAAGTGTGGTGTTTGAACTTTGAAGAACAAACAGAAAGGAAGGTGTGTGTGAATATGGAGAAGTACGCGGTCGTATGGCTTATGCGTCACAAAGAAACCAAAGATCTCGTTGCCGTCAAATACATCCGACGGGAAGACAAGGTACGTTGCTACTTATGTAAACACCTGTATTTTTTTTCCGAATAATTTGACGGTGGAAAGGGAAATCATAAACCTAGGAGACAAATTTTTATTATTATTATAATATTAGTATGAAATATTTATCTATTTTGTCAAAAAGTAATATTCGTTAGAATTTGACTGAATCATCTTTAATGAATTTTTGCTTTTTAATCACATTTTTACTCATTTATAATATTTGAATTTGAGACTTTGTTTAAGGAATTTTAAGTGATCGAGTTCATATCACTCGATCTTTTAAGATTTTTTAAACAAGTTGGTTCACAAATTATTTATTTATTTCTCAAATATGGGTTAAAAAAATTTATTCTCACATTTATTATTTGATAATAAATAATTATTGTTAGGTATATTCAGTGTTCTGAAAATCGATTAGGTTTGACCAGTCAGATCAATTGGATTAAGATTCAGTGACTTAATCGGATCGACCCCCTATTAAATTAGTTGTGTAATTGACTCACTTGATCAAACCCAGTTGAGTAGATTACCAAATTTCGATTGGATCAGTCTGATTTGGTTAGTTTTATAACTTTTTATATTTGTTTTTTAAAAAAAAATTAAAAAAAATTGATTTTGAATTATTATCAATAGTTATTTTGGATTTTAGAGTATGAATGAACTTTTCTTACTTAAATAATATTAGTTATATACTTATATATAATATATAATTTTAAATTTTTAATATATATTGGATCAAAACAGACCAATTATTGACCCACCAATTAGATCACTAATTCATTTTCGATTGGATCAATGATCAGATTAAATTTCACAATTATGGTATATTACTCATTTTTTAAAATATTTAAAAATAATATTTTTCCTGTCATATTTTTGAAAAAAAAATCTCATAATTAAAGAAATAATCAGTGAAATAAACTGTGACTTAAATCTCTTGCTTTTAAAAAATACAAACACCCATTCACTTTAATAAACCTTGTTTTTTAAGCAAATTTAACACTATTTTGCAGATTATTGAGAAGGTGGCAAGGGAAATCGTAAACCTTAGATCTCTTCGTTATCCGAATATTGTTCGGTTCAAGGAAGTATGATCTGTTTTTACTCTCTCTCTTTTCTTTCAAAGTATTTGCTTCGCTTCTATTATTATAAAATATGAGTTCTCAGAAAAATTAATAAATTTATCTTATACAAGAGACGGTGATTGAATGATAAAATAAAGCTATTTTATATATAATGTTAGAATATAATCTATTTTTTCATAAAATAATGGCATTGGGTAAGATTACAAATAATATAATTGAAAAGTATAACAGTGAATAAGTTAATATTTTAAATGAAATCAATAATACAAAAGATTAGAAATATTCAATGAATAATATTAAATGGTCATTAATGTCGTTAACCACTCGTTAATATATGTGCTTATACATTACATTAGTATTATGTTGAGATAATTTGTTCCATATGGAATTTGAACTTTGAAGGTGGCCTTGACTCCAACTCATCTTGCAATAGTTATGGAGTATGTAGCGGTGGAGAGCTGTATGACCGAGTTTGCAAAAGAAAAATACGTGAAGACGAGGTATATATATGCTTTCTCACTCTTTATTGTGAGGAACATTTTTTTAATAAAAAAATATAAACGCTTTTGATTAAGAAATTAATGAATAGAAAATTATCATTAATTAAAAATGATTTTATTAATCATGACCTTAAAAGTTATGGTTAAAATATATAAAAAAGCTTTTTCTTTAATATATTTAATATATATATATATATATATATATATTCAAATAATAATATGTTTACTAAGTCTTATAAGTTATTGTATGATTATATAGGTTCATATAACATGGTTGAACGTTTCATATTTGATGGCTCTTTGTAATACTTCAAGCACCAAACACTAAATTATTCTCTCTCAAACCATTTCCCTCTAACAATCTTGAAGTATTAGTTTTGTGTGTTGGATTTGAGCGAGTAAGGTGTTGTTTCGAAGATCTCATCGAGAGGAACTCAATGGTGTGATCACTTTCGTGTTTCGACGGAAGGATTGACAGGGATCAAAGTTTGAAAACTCTATCGCCACAACCTCTAAATCCAGATCTAAAAAATTTCAACTAATTTTATGAGTTGAAATCTTGTGGGCTTTGTTCTACTTGTCGAGACAATCGTTTTGACTAGTCACTTGCTTATAACAGACATATTTTGACATCACTTAATTTCATTATTGGAAATTTCATGTTCAATTTTGCATGAAGGAACGTGACATATTCTATATTGTGTTAAGTGATTTTGCATCTTCATATCAATGGATCAAAGATGAAGATTTTTCTGGAGATTACTTGTTAAACTCTTTAAATTATTGTTTAGTTATAACTTATAGTGAGTATAAGACTGCAAAGGAGATATGAGATATCTTGAACACTTAATTTCAAAAATAAGAGAGGTTTTCTAATACTCTTTTAGCGGAGAAGTTCTTTGACTTTAAGTTTAATATGAACTCAAGCATCACTTCTCAATTAATTGAACTTAGAACATAAGGAACAAGTTAAAAGAGGACAATTCTGATTTGTCTGATAATCTATTTGTTGGTATTGTGTTGAGTAAGCTACCTACTAAATGGAATTCTTTTAAGCTTACATGCACAGACTAAAAGAATAGATGAGACTGAATGAATTAAAAAGGTATATTTATATTGAAGATCAAAACATTTGTAGGAAGAGTTTGGAACAAGTAGGACAACAAAAGTCAGTTGCAAACTTAGTTTCACATTCCTATAAATCTCGGAAAAAGTCCAAGTCGCCAAAAGGTGAATTATCTTCACAGTTAGAGGTCAAAAAGACTGTTTTCAAGAAGAAGAAGAAGGACAAGTGTCATAACTGTGGAAAGTGGGGTCATTGGGCAGCAACATGTAAGCTACCAAAGACATCAAAGAACAACACACCACAAAATGAGGTTAATATGCTAATTAATGAATCTGAGCCTCAAGCCTTCATTGGGAGGATGAATAATGGAAATGTCAGTGTCTCTTCTGAGTGGTGGTTGGATAGTGTTGCTACCTGTCATGCGACAAATGATTAGAATTTACTCATTGAGGTCATATAAGTGAAAGACACTGTGAAAAATTGTAATTGTAGTGAGGTAGAGGTGACTCATGTTGGAACTGCTAATTTGGTGCTTTCTTTAAATAAGTTACTAACTTTGAAACATGTTAAAGTAGTACCTTTACTTAAAAAGAATTTGATATCTATGAGTTTATTTGATAAAGCTGATATGTATTTTTCAACTATGAATGGTAGAGTACCTTTTCTGAAGGGTATGTCATACATGCACAACTAAAGTAAGATGAGTTAACAAATAAAGTTACTCTACCATTCATAGTTGAAAAAGACATACCAGCTTTATTAAGTAAACTCATAGATATCAAATTTTTTTTAAGTAAAGATACTACTTTAACATGTTTCAAAGTTAGTAACTTACATGAATAAAACACCAAATTAGCAGTTCTAGTATAAGTCACATTTGCCTCACCACCATTACAATTTTCCACTACGCCTTTCACTTCTATGACCTTAGTGAGTAAATTCTCATCATTTGTCGCATGACAGGCAACACCATTATCCAACCACCACTCAGAAGAAACACTGACATTTCCATTATTAATCATTCCAATGAAGGCTTGAGGCTCAGATTCACTAATTAGCATATTAGCCTTATTTTGTGGTGTGTTGTTCTTTGCCATCTTTGATAGCTTACACTCTGCTGCCCAATGACCCCACTTTCCACAGTTATGGCACTTGCCCTTCTTCTTCTTCTTGAAGACAATCTTTCTGGCCTCTAACTATGAAAATGATTCACCTTTTGGTGACTTGGACTTTTTTTCGAGATTTATAGGAATGTGAAACTAAGTTGTCAACTGACTTTTGTTGTTCTACTTGTTCCAAACTCTTCCTACAAATGTTTGATCTTCAATATGAATATACTTTTTTAATTCATCAAATCTCATCTGTTCTTTTAGTTTGTGCATGTAAGTTTTAAAATAATTTCATTCAGCAGATAACTTATTCAACACAAGACCAACAAATAGATTATTAGACAAATCAGAATTGTTCTCTTTTAACTTGTTCTTCATGTTCTCAAGTTCAATTAATTGAGAAGTGATGCTTGAGTTCATATTAAACTTAAAGTCAAAGAACTTCTTCGCTAGAAGAATCTTAGAAAGTCTCTCTCTTGTTTTTGAAATTGAGTGTTCAAGTGATCCCATATCTCCTTTGCAGTCTTATACTCACTATAAGTCATAGCTAGATGAGGATTTAAAGAGTTTAACAAGTAATCTCTACAAAAATCTTCATCTTAATCCATTGATGTTCATCCACATTTTCAACAGTAGATGCAAAATCACTTAACACAGTATAGAATATGTCACGTTCCTTCATGCTAAATTGAACATGAAATTAAGTGACATAAAAAGATTTCAGTTTTATGATATCATAGGAGCTATGTTTTTCCATTTTAATCAGAGTAAAATAGTTAGAAAGAATGCACCTTAAAATCCTCAAAAGTATACAAAATCTTATAACTTTTCAAAAAATAACATTGTAGAGGTGAAATTTGTCAAATCTGACCCCAAAAAACCTTTGGAACAACTACTTTTGGTCACTGGAGACTTGCTGAAAACTCATTGGAAAGTCGTCGGTTGCTGGAAAATGAACCAATCACCGAAAAATTGTAGAAACTTCCAACAGCTATATCTCCTTCGTCGGACCTTCGTTTTACTCAAGATCCCAGTCAAAACGATCGTCTTGACGAGTAGAACAAAACCCATAAGGTTTCAACTTGTGAAATCTTCTGAAATTTTGGGGATCTGGATTCAAAGGTTGCGGCGACAAAGTTTTCAAACTCAGATCTCAGTCAATCATTTCGTTGAAACACGAAAGTGACACCCTTGAGTTCCTCTTTGTGAGATTTTCGAAACAACACCTCACTCGCTCAAATGTGACACACAAAACTGATACTTTAAGATTGTTAGAGGTAAGGGGTTTGAGAAAGAACAATTTAATGTTGGGTGCTTGAAATATTATACTAAGAAACATCAAATATGAAATGTTCAACAGTGATAGAACAAACTATTAGGCTCTAGCCCATATAGACTCATATAACCATGCATTAACTTATTAGACTTGTATATGAACATATTATTATTTGAATATATATATATATATATATATATATATTCAACAAAAAGTATATTACTGTATTTCATAATGATTTTCAATATTTATTTATTTATTAATGGTATAACCATAGACAGTGATTAACAAAACTGTATTAGAAATAATAGTGGGGTGAAAAATGCGGAACATTCTTGGATTAATTAATATAAAATAACTAGAGTATCCAAAAAATTGATTTTAATGGGTATGTTCGGTTAGTATAAAAAGGTTTTTCACAGTTGATTAATTAGATAATTTCAACGAATGATAAAGAATTAGTTTGAAAGCTTGTCTGGTAGCATTTCTCTTCTATAAAAGTATAATATAATAAATAAATTCCAATGTTCACAAGTCATGGCTACTGTTCGTAATATGCAATTTGTTTCTCATTCTTATTGTGTATACATATTTCAGACTCGATTTTTCTTCCAGCAGTTGATTTCAGGAGTTAATTATAGCCACAGCATGGTAGATAACATACACATTAGTACATTACTCTGAGAACGAATTGTAATTTGTTTTCAGTGTGTTGGTAGTAATATGTTTTTTTTTTGGCCTTTTTTTGTAGGAAATATGTCATCGAGACTTGAAGTTGGAGAATACCTTATTGGATGGAAGCCCTGCTAATAATCTTAAAATTTGTGATTTCGGATATTCCAAGGTTCAATTGAGAAATTCATATATACCAACCTTGAATGCTTAAACAAATAACCAATTAAATTTAAATATACATTATTTGATAATTTGTTCTTCTGACAAGACAGCCTTTACTTTTCTAGTCATACCTACTTCATTCGAGGCCTCATTCAATGATTGGAACTCCAGCCTATATTGCACCAGTGGTTCTTTCTGGGAAAGACTGTGATGGAAAGGTAATACAACAGTTTCTAACTTTAGATCATGAAAAAGAATAGAAGATTCATGTTGTATTAATTATAGACTGATTCAATTGTTCAGCAGTCACTTAGCACACGCAGTGACATTTCCTTTTTAGAGTGAAATAGAAATAACATATTTTAGTGACCACTATGATGCACTTAAAATGCCTTAGAGTTAACTGATTCTGACTTGATGAGTTTTCTCTGTATTATATGCTAGTTTTGTTCATTTTTTGGCTGATGTGTTACTGTTTTGTACCTGTTTAGTTGGCACTTGTATGGTCCTGTGGAGTAATACTTTAATACTGTTTGGATATAAGTCATAAATGTTTTTAAGAGTTTTTCCAAAGTAGAAAATCTTTGATAAATACTTTTAGTTTTATATCCAAATACACTCTTTATACAATGCTGAAGAGAATTGTCATTTGAGAACAAAGAGGATATCCAAAATCTCCCAAAACCATAAAGATAATTTGCTTAATTTTTTTAATTTAATTTTTATATACTATCAGTATAAAAAAATTTAGACAGTCAAGCGTCAATCAATCAGAAATTATCTTAAGTATGATTTAAGATAATCATTATAGAAGTTAACAAACTTAAGTGAAATTTCTAATCTCTTTACATTATTTAGTACATATGCTATTTTACTTTTTATTTTTGAACTAGCTCTGTTGATAGATTCATCAATCATCATGTCTTATATCTACTCTTTCTGGCTCCCTATGTATATATATTTTTTATATCCAGAGAGTTATGGCTGTTCAATACAAGTTCCCTGACAAAGTTTGCATATCTCAAAACAGTAAAAATCTGATATCCCGCATTTTGGTGGCAAATCCAGAAATGGTATGTATATGAACATAGTCATTTAATTATTTTTTGGAGGGAACATTATAAAATAAAACACTTATAACTGTTGCATGATATTACTTGGTGTATGTTATTGTAACTCTGCCTTATAATTATGTTGCAGAGAATCACCATGAAGGAAATCAAGTCACATCCATGGTTTTTAAAGAACTTGCCTAAGGAATTGAGAGAAGGGGCTCAAGATGTTTACTACAGTGAAGAAAATACAAAATATCCTCTTCAAAGTATAGAAGAAATCATGAACATTGTCAACGAGGCCAAAACTACACCTGCAACTTCCAGCCCAAATCTATAAGAGAGATTGATTGGGGAATGGAAGAAAAGATAATGCCGAGGTAGATGAAATCATTTATGAGAAGTGAGTCAAGGAAGCACAAACCATATTCATTTTTTTGGATAATAAATTAGATTTTTTGGTTCACTTTTCCCCCCTCTGAATATGATGTTATGTTCAGTCTTCAAAGCAATGAGCTATGATAGGAAAAGATGACACATTAACACATCACTTGCCTCTATCTTTCGCAGTGATTTAAGGTCAGGTTGCTATATCTACATTTATTTGGCCTTTTCTTGGTTTTTGATTTCTTAGAGAAGAAAACTATATAGGGGTCTAATTACTAGTTGTGGATGCAAGTTTTATGATTGTTCTCTTACCATTTTAGAAAGAAATCTTTCCTGAAAGAAAATAGAATGAAGTAAAGTCAAACGAAAGAATTTCATTTTTTTTCTTTTATTTTATCACAAAATCTTCAAATAATAAAATAACAATTTAATTATATTTCCTGGTGCATTTTCTCATTTTCTTGAATTTCTTCCATCATTAAATACCCAAACATAGCCTTTAATGCTTGTTTGACATCTAAAATGCACCATTATAATTATAATTTCAGAACAATTTCATGAAATTACAAAATAACTAAATTGAATTATTTTCAATTTTTAATCAACACCTTAAAAATTGTTCATTGCATGTCTAAGAAATAGTAGAGGTGGATAAAGGTTCGAGCAATAACCTGACTAGATTATTTTTTTTGTTGAGAAATCTGACTTGACTTAAAGCTTGAAGGTTAGATTGGGTGGGGTAAAAAATAATAAAACTCGTTTAGTTTCAGTCAATATTCAAACCTTTCCAATGAATATTTTAAAACCTTTATTTTTCAATGCAACTACACCCTATTCAGACTAAACATAATAATTCCCAAAAATCAACCTGATCCTAACCTGCCTACTTTAATTTAATTGGTTTGGAACAAAATGTACAGTCTGACCGTGCTTTTGTCCCCCGAATTAATTCTCAGGTTCATGCATATTTCTCCATGTTAGATAGCATTGCTAGTCCAACTATACCTACGTGTTCATCATTCTTACCATATATCAATGTAATTTAGTCACATTAATTCTCTTTTTCATGGAAGCTGTAAATTGTAATTACATACATGGTCAAGATTAATCTCAATTCACGGCAAGAAATAAAAAGGGAAACATAAAAAAACACAAGGGAGGTGGTGGTACGCTATGTTAGGACATTTGAAACGTCAACTTCCTTTGGCACATACAATGTATTTTCACGAAAAGTAATCACTAATGCTCCTATTTTTACAACGCAAATGAAGCACTTTTTTACAAATTTTCAATGGAGCTGCCACGAACGAGACTTTGATAGTGACCCTTATTGATAAAGACAAGCGTATTATTTACAAATGAATATTGGAGTCGACATTAAGGAGATTATGCTTGGATCTCTTTGTGATAACTGATAAGAGAATATGTCATATCTATTCTTCCATGCTTATATTTATTTTTGTCATCTTTAATCATCAATGTTCCTATTTTTTTTAACCTTTTCGTCTCTATCCTTAAGTTCATCTATTATCAATCATAATTAATCTAAGTTATAAAGATATATTTAATCCAAGATTCTTTTGAGTGATTTATATAAATTTTAAATATTATATTTTTTATGAATTTTTAAATATTATAATTAAACCTTCGCTTATTAGCTTTCTAAATTCGAATTTCAGCAAGAAGAAAAAATAAAATAAAAAACCACTCTGCACTTGAGAGTTCGAGAGTTCTTTTTGCTTCATGCAAGTAATAATTAGGAAAGATTAATTATAATCGCGCAACAAAATCTTTGCCTGCTAATTGTTGAGATATATATAGGTAGGATTTGACTTTAATCATTGCAGACTCTATACTAGATATTTTTAACTTCGTTGTTTAGTGAGTTATTTATTTTTAGATATTATTATTGGAGATGATCTACATATTATATTGAATTACTTAAAATTAAGTTCAGAATCGTTTATGAGTAAAAAAAATTCTTGTTATTTAAGAATTATTTAAGGAAATAATTTAAGAGTTGCTTAAAATTGTACAATTAGAATAAAATATAAGTTGTTTAACCATGATGTGATAGTATAAGAATAAATTAATATAAAGTAAAAAAAATTAAAATGAATTGTTTAAATTATATCCATTAAAGATGTTGAAAGTAAACTATTTGACGCACTCGAACGGAATTGAAAGCCAAGCTAATTAATATCCTAATCCTTGAGGCTAAAATACTAAACTATCTTCATTTGTTGTTGTTTTATACAAGTTAATTTACTTTTCTGTTTGGATTTCCAGCATTATATTACTAAAGTTTGATTACGAGAAAAAAAAAATATGGCCTTTAAAAAAAGGAGGTTATTAAAGGTGAGACAATTATTAAAAAATCAATAAAAATATAGTATTTGTAATGTAAAAGTTTTTGACTATATCATTTAGTGCATATTTGGTTAGAGGTTAATATTGGTTGTCTTCCGTAATTTTGGAGAAGCACCCCCTTTATTTTTTCTATGCTAAAGTGCCTTTACTATTTGAACATATTATTAATTATTGATTGTTATGCATTATAAGATTATTAACTCTTATAATCTTATAATATTACCTCTAGACTAAAATATAAGAAAAAAATAATATATGCTAGAAATAAAACTATCTTAATTATAAATAAAAATTAAAGAATTATAAAAAAATTAATTAAAGAAAGTTTTCTAACAAATTTATCATGTGCATTAATATTAAAACTTGATTTTTTTTCAACATTATAATAATCTATCTACTTTTTCTTCCATTTCATTAAAACTACAATTTTTTTCATTTTTTTTCTATCATAACATTCATCATATATGTTATTTTATTTTTCTACCTTTTCTCTTTTCTTCCAATCTTTCCCCTATCTACTCCCAATTCATTCCATATTAGAGTGGATAACTCATTCTTTTTCACTAAGGTTAAATTTGACCAAATATTTCAATTAGTTTTTAATTTTTTTATTAGCTAAAAAACTTATTTAATTGTTCGATAAACAAACTTATTTTAATAACTTTTTAATAGTTTCTAACATTTTTTGAAATATCACTTCAAATAATATTTTTTAAAATACTAGCTTCTAATTTTTAACTTTTTATATTGTCTTCCATTTTTATCTTCAATACATTAATTTCCTTATTACATTTTTAAAATAAATCATGATTTTATTATTTTTATGTTATTTTATAGTTTTCAGCTATTTTAACAATTAATTTTATCGAATACTTAAAGATTCAATAAGCTATCTTTTCAGATTTCAGCTATTAGATAATTTTCCAACTTTCAAATATTTTTTTAAGTTAATAGTTTTTCAATTAATTTTGTCGAATATAGTTTAAGATGTCTGCATTTTTTGGAGTTATAAACTTGGCTGGGTGATAAAAGAAGAAAAAATTGAGGAAAAAGTAATGTATTCAATTTCTCCTACTAAAAAAACTAACAATTTTTCGATAAAAATTGATGTTTGCATTTTTATTCTTTAAAGTAAACCTACACTTTAAAAAAGGTAAATGTAGAGAAGAAATTCCTTTCATTCTCCGACCGTTCACCTTAGACATGATAAATGCATATGAAAACTAGATTTTCCCAGCCGTCACGTTATTAAACTAAATTAGCACTAGGCCATCCTTACTTTAAAGTAAGGAAATTAATTGAAAAACAGTAGAAAATTAGATATCCAAAAAGAAGGTGAAAAGAGATTGTCAAACAAGGTGAAAAGGAAAGTTTGCTATTTCATTAAAATATAAATTTGTTGTATAAGGTTCTTCCTTTGTCCAGTGAGTAGGCAGCACAATCCTATTTTCTATGTTATAAATCATTATCATATCTACTTTCTTCTTTTCCCAGACAATCAATTTAACTTTAACAGAGGAAGATCTGTTCTTGTTGTTGAGTTATCAACCACCCTTGGGACTAGAAAGCTTTATTTGAAAGGTAGATTTCACATAGTACTTCATATTTTTCGGCTTTATAGGGCTGTCATTCTTGGAGAAAGTTTCTCTCTTTTGTGTCTTAAGTCTTAACCATGTCTGCAGATACCGTTAACCTTTGCAGAAAGGCTAGATTACTTTCCCTACATAATTCTGTTTCTCTTCTTTACAAGCTAAAAACGATCTATTTAAAGACAATAACACAATATAGCAACACAAACATTCAAGTCATGATCTTTAAAAATGAAATCTAACAAACAGAATTTTCTTTAACCTGCAGAATAGCATGTAAATTCGGGTAACTGGTTTTTTACAAGGAGTGAACGGTTTGAGTACATGAACCTGCGGTGCACTATGGTTTATTGGTCCAAAATTTACTTACATTTAATTGATTTTTATTGATAAAATCTGCATTATGATAGAATGCAAGTGAGAGTAAAAAGTCTCGTATTGATTAGAACAACATATAAATGACAAAAATATATATACTTGATGCCTTTAAGGTTTTAAGTAAATAAGTGTTAAAAGTGTTAAATTTATCTGTAATTGACTCATGATTCATTAACAAAAATCTCTTCCATATTTTATCTCCTTGTATTCCCTAACACTTTTTTTTATATATCTAATGTAAAATGCAGATGAATCTGTTCAAAAACATTCTCTTTTGCAATTTTTTTTTCTCTTTTCTTTGGTTTTCATTTGAAAAGCTTCTTCAAGGCCACAACACCATCAACTCAGCAAATAAAGTAAAAAAAAGGGAAGATCAGAAATCATTTATGACATTGCTTCCGTTTTTCAACATAATTTTTCCTTTTTTATTTTCCCTTAAAGAGCTTCATTTTGCTCTCAAGTATTTTTTCACATTTGCTATGGCTTCAGTAAACCAAATTATATACATCTACTTATGACTACACATATTCAACAACTTCTTCCTTCCTTCCACAATTTCATCAAAGAAATCATCAAGTTGCCCTGTTATAGTCTCAACCCCACATCTCAACAACCCAAAGCAACGTTTCAAGTTGTCAACTTTTGCTTGGATCTCATAGTGTGCATCATAACTTACCATTCTCTCCAACTCCACTTTCAATTCCTCCATGGCAATCTTGGCTTGTTGGAATTCAAGAAGCAGAATCCCTGGCTGGACATTATTCTGGTCAATCTCTTGTGCAACTTTCTGCTGCAATCTTGCCATAGAAGCCACAAAACCTGAGCCATAAACCACGTGCCCCAGGTGCCCCTCATACCCTTGTTGGTCAAAGCATGAGGAAGACCAACAATATGCAACCCCACATAGCAAAATCATCAGAAGCAATGAGCTAACCCTCCTCATTGCACAAAGAACACCTCGGAAGCCATTGAACTCGTTTAACTTTGATTCCATACACATGTTCTGATTTAGACATTGAGACAATGCCTGAATTCTTGTTTCCATCAAGCTTTTATTTTCCTCTACCAATCCAACACTCTCCCTTTGACAAATATTTATGGCCCTAATAACCTGCAATATATGTTTGCCAGAAGAATTTAGTGCATGTTTCGAAACTCATAAAAAAACAAAAAAATCACATCAATTTAGCTTAATGAAAGCTATAACTATTAGCTTCTGATTAAACATGAAAAATTACATCTGAAACGTGCAATCAAACACGCTATTAGAGTCATTGATTAAATAAAGTTGATTTAGTTTTGTAAAAGCACTAAGCTTTTGACTAAAAGTAATTTTGAACAGAATTTGAGGTGTATATTTACTATATACCAACCTGATGTGAAAACTCTGGAGTAAAATGATGGTAGCCATCCACTGAGGAAGCTATGTTGGAGCCAGTTGAGGAATAGTTCTCTATTCCATAAATGGCTGATTTGAGTACATGGCAGATATCCCAAAGCCTTGAGCTTTCATCCATGTATTCATTCAGCCATTTTCCTCCAACTGACAAGCAAAGCCTTTGGACCAAAATGGTTAACTGGGAATGGAAGGATTGGAGGGAAGAGAAGACCTCTGAAATGAATTGGATTGACATGAAGTCATGGGAGAGGAAGGATTGGTGAAGCTCATTGAGTCCTTGAGTGAGAAAGTTGTAGAAGCCATTGACAGAAGAGTTTGTGCATGAAGAACTACTCATCATGAAAGGTTGAAGGGAAGTTGATGGAGATTGATAGATTTATATAATTGGAAGATTAAGTTGAAAAGAGATTAAGCAATCAAGAAAGTGGGTAGCTTAGAGGATTCTAACTTCTTTTTTATGTTACGGTGAAAGTTACTATTGGGTGCAATTATGGCTGTTTCCTATAGAGTGGAGTGGAGTTTTTTTTTTTTTTTTTTTCCAATTTACACTACTTACCTCCAAATAATTCTCAGATTACATTATTTTTTAATTTAATTCTCAAAATACACTACCTTTTGAGAAGTCCCGTTATTAGGAGACCTCCCACCTAAGTTTTTTTTAAATGTTATTTAATTTAATTTAATTTAAAAGAATATTTTTTTATATTATTTAATTTAAAAATGATAATATTTTTTATTTAATAATTTATTAATAATCTTAAAATAATTAGTTAATAGTCTTAAAATAAATAAAAAGAGCAAAGTGATTAAAACAATAAATTGACTAAAAACACACTAAATACGTAGATATCACATCTCAGTTATATTATATGAAGAAATTAAAATACTTAAATAACGAAAAATACCAACAATTAGAGAAACAAACATAAATAAACTGAACATAATAAAATGAAAAATAACGGAACATACTAACAATAATAATTGAAACACGAAAATAATGTAACTAATCATAGTTTGAAAGATCTTACGCAGCAGACATGTTTTCTTCCATTTAAATCATTCTAGAGAGTTGTTCATCATGCCTAACATTTGCATCAATTATTGTAACATGTTGATCGGTTATTAGGGTTAGTTGGGTTATTGGTTTGCTAAAAATAGCTAAAAATTTTATTGGACAAGAACGCTTCCAGTAGTTGGATTCCACTAACACCTTTAACACGTCTTCATCGTTTTTCAACTTTATTATTTCATATTTGATTAATTTTTCTAAATATTTTGTATGGCCTAACGGTCGAAAGAACAATTTTCTAATCAAATGTGATTGGTGAATTCCATAAGGGGGAATCCCTAGAGGCGCAACTTGTTTGATGACATCCTTAAGTGTTTTGATGATGCATCTTAAAGGAATTCAAATCTTATTTGGTTTGTTCCAGTGAAGGAGTAACCCAAAAAACCACCTTGTTGTGGTATATTTCACTTGCTATTGTACTTAATACAACATTGCATCATGAGTATGAGTGATGGTGAATAGAAGTAGGTTGAATATACTATTGGGTGTTCTATTGATGATACATAATAATTCTATAGGGCCAACAAGTGGGTATTGCTTATTGCACATTAACATTGGGGATATCCGTGCGAATAAGCCAATTATAGCTTAATGACTTGATTAGTTGCACAAAAAATATTGGGTACAATGCTTTGATTAATTCCATGTTCAAAGGTACAAAAATATTTGTTTGTGCCATCGTTGGTTGAGGAGACGTACTTCAAGACCGCTAAACTTTTTGCTATTAGAGACTGACAAACACAGACAATGATAAATTCTGGCTCGCATTATTCCAAAGTCATCTCCGAGACAATTAATAGCGGTCAATAGGAATCAAATAGCACATTGCTAACGAATTCGACAGACACAACCACACATTTATTGTAACAGAGACCCAAGCCCCACTTGAAACTCTCAGACCACAAGGTTTATGGTCATGTTATAATCCCATAATTGTGATTGTGGTGAATATCAGATTAAACGTTTACTATGTTATCATGTAATGACTGTATGTAAATATGTCAATGTTAATCCCATAAGCTATGTGTCGCTGCTATTTACTTTACCGAACATATTACACGTCTACTACAACTCCTTTGATTTATTGTCACATGAATTAATGTGACAAAAGTATGAATGAGTTCAATGAGATCCCGATCCAAGGAGAAAGAATAGTACAAATGGTCGTTCAATTTCAATCGAATTTCAACTGAAATGGACGAAAAAATTGAATAGGATATAAAAAATGTGGAATCTATTAACAACAAAATCATATTTGAAAATTTTGTTATTATTGTTCATATATTTCATTTATGATGTATTCTGTTATACATAAATTATTAAAAAAATATTATCTTTTTTTAAAATTAAATAATATAAAAAATACTTTTTAAATTAAATTTAATAATAAAACTCATTAAGAAGTCGGATTGGCATTAACTAAAACAAGAAGAAATGAAGGTGAAAGGTCGGTTCCTGAAAATAGAAATTCTTAAGAGTGTGTTTGGATGGAACATTTTAAAATTTTAGAGAATTTGAAATTTAGGAAAATTGAAATGCATCAATTAAAATTCTTGGATTTTTTAAATTCTTTGTTTGGGTAAACCAATTTAAAAATAATTTGAAAAGCTTAATTAAAAAAAAAAATTCTTGAACTCAATGGCTTCAGCCATGCAGCGACTCAGAGACTCAAGGAGGTTCTTTCTCTCCCTTGGTTGTTGGGTTGCGGCATTCTTCGATTCTTCTCCCTTTGTAATCGAAAGCTTCTCCAATTCTTCTTCTGTCGCCGCGATCGGAACGTTCTTTGATTCTTCGTCGGTGATTTTCTGCGTTTCCGTCTTGGATTCTTCTACCTCCACGGGCTTCATTGTTACTGTCTTGGATGATTGTGCTTCTGCCATTGCTTTGTTGTTGCAGAGAGAGCGTAAGTGAGTCAGGAGAGAGAGGGTGTGGGTTGAGGGTTGAGAGGAGTGAGCGAGAGAGAAGCGCAGAGGAGTGGGTCAGTACTCTCTGTAATTTAGAATTCTTGCATATTTTTTAAGAATTTAAAATTTCAAGTTGTAGTTTAAAATAAATTCTAGTTTAAAATGCTAAAATTTTAAATTTCTTTTAAATGAATATCCAAACAAATTATTTAGGGAAGAAGAATTTTAAATCCTCTAAAAAATTATTTCCCTCATTTTAATTTCCTCATGGAATTAAATTAAGAAGGAATGTAGATTGAAAATTATTAGGAGAGAGGTAATATGGATTGAAAAAAAATCTGGAGATGATGATTGGGAATATGCTGCTATTACTTTTTATTCCTATTGAACAAACAAATGTTAAGAGAGAGAAAGAGGCAAATAAAAAAGAAACTAATCTTAAGAATATATAATACTGTGGATCATATGTAGATCACTAAAAAAATAGGCATTATGAAAACTATACAAATAGTTCCCCCCGCCCCCAGTTTCTCGTCTGCACCTTTTCGTTTTGGTATTCTTAAAAAACGTGGTACGTAGTCCATTTTGGTTTTTCTCATCCTGTAGAGAAGAATAAGAATGAATATATCAACTGTGATCCTCAAATTAAACTTAAAACCATTACGGCTTTTTCTTGTCCTTTTCATATTCACTACAAACCAGTGGTGGAGTTAGAAATTTTTTTAGGAGGGTGAACATAAAAAAAATTATATCATAAATAAAAGTACTTGAATACAATACAAATCTAATATACAAAAATATGCAAATCGCAAATCACAAAAAGACAAATTGCAAACAGGGTTGGTTGATGAATAAACTGACAAAGTTTAGTGAGTCTTAATAAAATAATTCATAATTTAAAATCAAACTCAAAGTAATAATATGGAGATAAGAGATAAAGAAAACACAATCAGTTTTAGTGTGGAAAACCCAATTGGATAAAAAATCACAATGTCCAAATTGGATAATCAATCCAATGGATAACTCCACTATGATAATAAATAAGTATCTTTAAATTCTGATGGAGAGTTAAGAATCAGACTTGTCAAACGCTTCTATATGATCTCATAATAATTTTCTTAATGATGCAAACATAAACTCTCTAAAGCTCTAATATTATTTGGAATGGAATGCATACTATCAACACAAAAATATGTTTCTATTTATATTAATTTAAGCATACGATTTTAACCAATTTTTGAAATACAATCCTAAAAATATTTTATCATATTATGCAATACGATCTTAAATACATTTTATATTATACAATACAATCTTAAAAATATTTTATATTATGCAATACAATCTTAAAAATATTCTATCACATTTTTGAATACAATTTTAAAAAATATTCTACACTATATTAGAATGCAATCTTAAAAAATATTTTATCTTATTATATAATGTAATCTTAAAGATTTCTATTTATTATGTAATACAATCTCAAAAATATTTTATCCTATTTTTTAATTTTATATTAAAAAATATTATATCATTACATTATACAATGTAATATTTTGTTATTGTCAAATTATTTTTTTAATTTTTAATTTTTAATATATATATATATATATATATATATAATAAAATTTATATTAATAAAATTTTAGGAGTGGCGGTGGCCCACCCTAACTCCCCCGTCTCCGCCCATGCTACAAACAAATGTCTAATGTCATATACTAATAAAAAAATGTTGATCGTTAAGCTTATTCCCATTAATATAATTTTTAGTTAATTAAAATTAAATTGTTAAGCAACTTAATAAATAAATATATACCACAGTAGTTTTTTTATTCAGTGAAAACAAGAACGGAGCAAACCATCGCTTACGAATACCAATAATGCCTAACTCATCCCCTAAAAGAAGGGATAAGACCTCAATTGGAAGACTATAACCACAGTATAATACAACTATACACCCATAATATAATGTTCTATATTTTATTTTATTTTCTGATAAATGGATATTATATTAATGGAGGTAAGCTTAGTAACTTTGTCTTTGTTAATATATGTAATGTTTTTGTAATGACTATAATGTTCGCATTATGTTCTTGCTATTGACGTTCACACTTCGAATAACAATTTAAGGTTGATCCAATTTTCTCTGATTTTTTGTTGTGTAGATTTATATTCACCAAATCATTGCACACATTAAGAATAGCCATTTGAATGGCTATGTTTTAACGAAAGGACAATGCACCAAAGCAAAATCAAACTAATCTATCTGAAAGGACAACACTTATATATATTGCTTTTTTCCCACAGTTTAGCTAATTTTAAGGGTGTAGGAAATCAAATCAAATATTCATAGATATTAGTCTGGTATCAAGAAAATTTCTCTCACTTATAATCTCCTTTTCGTTGAGAATGTTCAAATATATTAGTAATGTTATTTCTGATATTGACTCATTGTCGTCCTAGGTTTGTAGCTAATTCTACGTATAATTGATTCTATTTGACACATAAATTAAGAACATATTCATTTTATTTAGATGATCTATAACAGCATTCATATGTAGATTTGTTTTTGTTGGTGTCCACACAATTGACTTGTCTAGATCTTATACATGATTTCTTTTATTTGACACTGTGAAGTCTGCTGCAAGGTATTTCTTATTCTTGTAATTGTTACTTTCCATAGTTCATGCGCACACCATATATACCAAAAATTGCAAAATTATTAGATACACACGTTTTCGGTGGTAAGATAACCTTTTTTATTATACAAGTGAGAATGATAAATATTTACTATTAAATCTTATTATAAGTTATCAAGATCAAAATATATAAATCACGTGAGTTTTTTTTATAAAAAAATCATGATTTTTTTAAAATTTTTACATAACATTAAATCTTAATCATTATAATTGTATAATTCGGATTTACTCTTCTTCTCACTTTTATATAAACATGACTTTCTCACTAGATATGTTCCTATACAGTCAACATTCATTTATATTTTTAAAAGTATACATTACACTAAATTAATATAATGAAGTATCAGATAATTTTTAAATGATATTAAAACTTATAGATTTGACCTATTGAATAAGAATTTTTAATTTAATGATTATATTAATATGTTTAATATGCACAAATATTTATTAAAATTACTCTTCCAGTAAGTTGAAAAAGTTGTCTTTTTATACTATGAATAAACAATAATCAATTTTTGGTTATTCTTCGAGAGATTATATTGTTTCATTATGAATGCTACAGTTATATTGGGTCTGTTTTCATCTCATACATAATTTCTTTATTAATAAAATTATGAATATAAATTAAAGTATTTTAAACAGTGCGAAAGTATAGAAAAAGGAATGGGTGAATGAATAATAGAAACAAAAACTGTTTTTATAGGAAAAAATTGCGCAAATTAAGTCCATGAGCACAAGATTGTTTGAGCATGAATGAAAAAGAATTCGAAAGGATTATGACATCTAGACAGATACACAAGTCACATAAAGAAAAGATTTAGTTCGCAATAAAAGATTATGAAAGCTAATTATTAGACATCAGTGAGCTAATAACAAAATAGTCTTGGGTTGCTCAGAATGCTCTGCTTCAATTATAGGTAGTATACCAAGTTTAACTAATTTACTAGTATTATGCATCTGCTTCTTCAACAACACCAATAAGCGCCACCACACAGGAAGCTCAACTAGCAGATGGTGGACGCTGCTGCGAAAGAAAAGGTACTTCCACCACTGTTCCCTTGATGTTGTCACCGACAATTACAGTGTCTCCTTCCGAAGCAGCTCGCCTCTTGATGTAACCTAATCCAAAGTGTTCAGATTGCTTCCTTCCAGATGTGTAGCTGGTTAACTTTCCAACCTGCAAAATTTGCAAAAACCATCAATTTTCTTCCAACTCATTCGAGGAGAATGTTAGGATTACAGAACGCAACCCAACATCACAAGCACTAGGCTACTGACTCAGGGAACCACTATTAGTTATCCATTTTTTTTACAAGATGGTTCTCCAGAGAAATATTGTAACTGGAGTTTTCACCACGTACCTGTCATCTTTAGTTTCAACTGGGAATTACGCTATGCAAATTCCCATCTTCCTTTTTAACAACTACATAAGGATTGAAGAAAAAAATAGTGAACATTTTTCAAAAGAAATTATATAGCACCTTTTTCCCATCAACTGTAATAATGCTGCCAGGTTCTGCAGCAGCAGAAAGATGAAATCCCCATAACCTCTGCTTGATTCCATCATATGTTATGAGCCTAGATATAGTCTCCTGACCTTTGTAACAACCTGAAAAATTCATAATCAGACTAATTATTCAGCAAGTTTCAACTTTTATGCAGATGGGTAGTGGCAAAAGAACAGTTACACACCCTTATTTAGAGAAACCGAGTTCCATAGACAGGCCTCCAGGACATTGAATTCATTTGTAAGCTCCATTCCAGGAATGGGCCTTCCTAAGAAATCAGGTTATGATAAAAATTAGATAAAAGAATCATACGGAGTGAAACTATATGCACACACACAAAAAAAAAAAAAATACTCACATTTCAAAAAAATTCCCAGTTTCATTATCCAATAGAATATACCATTCAACCCAAAGGCAAATATTAAATGCTTACAAATCTTCTAGTAGTTATAAAAACCAGTCATTCATTTTTTTGGTTTTACACAAATATCCTCCATAGGAAGAAATTTGCTTGACATACAATCAAACACAAAATGAGAACCTCTCCCAATAGGAACTGAAACTGTAGTTCACCACGTTATGGGGGACTATCTTCCACTACTTCCAACCCTCATTGGTAATACTAGCTATTCTTAACTAGACGGAAATTGTGCATTCCACAATTGACATCTAACTGCATTTGTATTCTTTCTTGCACCAAAAGTCAGCATGGGCTTGAAGCATTTTTTACATACACCGGAAGAATTAGGTTGAAAATAACATGATGAGAATTCAAGTAATGTCATAATTCCTAATTCCAGTGCGCAACTGTGCAACCTCAATTTTCATCAGTGGAAAATCGGATCTTGGGGAAAAAGAACAAAGATTTATTTATGCCAGTATCATTAGTCTCCAAGACTACTCCTAAATAATTCCTAAATTACGACAGAAACAATATGCAGGAAATAAGTTAGTATGCTATATTATTCAACTGTAGAAACCAATGACAGACATAGCAATATGCACACAATCTAAACAATTCAGTACCTCGAATAATCCGTAATTTATTCCATGCATTAGAACCCATTGGGATTGCTCCTTGAGTAAGAATAGCTTTCCAAATGGATGCAGCAGCTGCTGGAGACATCAATAATGAAAAACCATCTTCAGAAATGATGTTTCCAACCCCTATAGTTACAGGCTGCTTATCAACCTACAAATTACAATAAGAATATATTTGAGAGAATTTGTTCACAATAATAACAAAGACTATGCAGGTCTTTAAGCTTTCAACAAAAGGGATAAACAATTGGAAAAAAAAATTACTAGGTTTTGGCATTGCAGTTGAAAGTTTACTACTTTGGAAGTAACACATATACACATGAGAAATGCTAACAATACAGTCTCTAGCACACTCTTTTTAATACACTCTCTACTCTTGGCTAAAATTTAATGAAAATCACAAAAGTTGTGTAGGTCCACTCCTTATTTAATGAAGTTCATTCATGATTTTCTAGTTTCCCATAAATTTTAATCAATAAGAGAGATGTTGTTAGCACTCCTCTTCAACACATTCTAAATTTTGAAGTTCTGTAAAAGATGCAACCAAAATCCATGGGAACTTGTTGCCAAAAACAAAAGTTGCAATTACAAAAATATATGCTCGTTAAACAACCAAAATATGCATTTCTGACAGTAAGAAAGTTATCTATGAAAAACAAATACATGAAGCTTAAAACTAGCAAATAAGACATGATTGATCATCTTGTAAGTTTGTTTTTGGACAAAATAAATAAATAAAGGCATAAACCCATGCAGTCATCATCAAACACACATGACCAGTTGTATCTTGTAGAGAGAAACTGGTGATGAAAAAGACAACTGGTAATTAGTACACATACTTCACAAAAGCCAGTTTCATCCAGCTTACATTAAAATGTAGATGTGTGCCATATGGTTTTCCGACAAGATCACCAAGGTTCAAGTTCTCCATCACCTGTCCATTCATTATACTGAAAATTACCAACTCTGTCATTCTTGACACAAAATAGGTATAATTATGTAACTTACTTGGCCACTTTTGGGTCCCACCAAAACAAAAAAACTGGTTTGCTTAGTTATGTCTTGAATCTCTACCTTATCAGCAAAAAATATGTACCTTAAAATCATTACATGTAAAAGATTTAGTTCATGTATTTGATAATATTCATCAGGAAAGACAACTATTTGGTTTCTCTCTTTATCCTTTAAGTTTTACTTCTGTTGGTAAATCCTTACATCACAGCTAACAAGAAATTACCTACTTGTTCAGCATTTCAGTAATGGTTGTACAGGTCTCTGGTGAAACCACTAATGTTATCGCATTTTTCTATCAAAAACCAACAAGAGAAAGTGGTCAGCTACATGATAATTAATTATATTGTAGAAAAGACAAACAAATGAATTTTGTGAGAAGGATAAGAAAAGAAAGTCACCATGAGCCATGCATGTGCGATATCTATTGTTCGAGCTGTTGGTGTTACAAAAACAGTGTCACATCCCTATGGATTTCAGTTAGAGATCCAATTACTTAATCCTGTATTATAATATGAAATATAAAAAAGAAATTGACAAGAACTTGCCAATAACACATAAATGTAGAAACAATGCTACTTTCTTTCAATACATACTTGTCCTTCGTGTAGAGATTCGAAGTTTGCAGTACTCTGGTTGTGAAGGAACTGAATGCGATCTTCTCCACTGACTTTGTTTCAGATGAGCCAAAACATGTGCACGTAAAATTAAGAAAACATTGAAATATGTCAAGGACCAACTCTTAATAGCCTAAGAAAAGCAAGTACCTCTTATCCGACCAAAGTGTGAAAGATCCACAACCTATGCCATCAGATGTCATAAAGAATTAATTTAAGAAAACAAATAAATCCTACATTATCTAACAATATATTAATATACCTTTATAAATTGGTAAGCATGCACTTATAAGACTTCAAATTTGTATTAGCTTTTACAAAACTTGATAGCAAGCTATCACATAATATTTTGTAGAAACTCTAGAATTACAATTCAATAATCTACAACCTTGAGCTAATCCAAGCCCACAAAAGACATGTAGGTTAGTTCATATTTTTGTAAAATTGTAAAGTAGAAATTCAAAAATTGAAATAAAAAATAGTTTAATGTGTTTAAGAGTCTACTTCAGTACTCCCTCTGAAAAAGAGAGTACTGTATTACTTCTATTTTTTTAAAATTACAGACTGAATAAAAGAAATTCCAGAGTAAGTAATAGAAGTTACAGGTTGAAAAATTAAATTCTGTAATTTTTATAAGTTTGTAACTTTTATAACTAAAACCAATAAATTTTATAAGTTCGTAACTTCTATTACTCAATGTGTAACATTTGACATAAAGGCTTCAATTTCAAAAAATAATACCAAGCCTGTATCTTTTACTATTTAATTGTAGCATATGATATAAAGTCTACTGCAATTTCAAAAAAAAAAATAGTACATTACTCCTTTTTTTAGAGGGAGCACCAAAGTGAACCACCAAAGTAAAAGAGAATTAAGAGCCAACGAAATAAGCAGTGAAGATTTACCCTATATTATTTGGCCTATATGATGAAGCATCTCTAGAACCATAAATAAATCAATTCAAAGAAGCAAATAATTAAAATATGCATTGATTCTTGTGGTTTATATTGTTTCTACCAAATGAAGTTGTTCAACCAGAGATAATGAGAAAGCACATTAAGCTACAGGCGTAAAAAAAAAAAACACTAAATAAATTACATACCACAACCCCGTTGTCCACAGCATCCAGTGCTTCATCATCATTATGAAATGTCTCAATGATCCCTTCACCAGAAATCTCTGCACCTGCAGTTTTGATAGTATCCTGCAATGAGTAAAATTAATAATTTGACAACCAAAAAATTGCACTTAGCCACCTGATTTCTCTTCTCTCAAGCAATATCATAAGGGTATTCCAAAAACAAGAGTTATAATATATTTTTAGTCATTATATGTTACACTCATTTTAATTTGGTTCTTATAGGACATAAACTTTCAATTCAGTCCCTACACATATCCTTTAAATTTAGTAATCACTGTCTGTTGTTGATATGATATTGTCCGTCGGAGGTATAACACAATGAAGTGTAGAACCAAATAAAAAATGCAGGGATAAAAATTACTATATTTTTTTGTAGTGACAACCATTTTCAACTCAATTCCTAGGTAAACTTCATCGTAAATCCATACCAGTCTCAGTATGAAGTGGCAACAAACAGCAAGAACAACATTGAAATATATTATACAAATAGAGACTAAATTGAAAGCCTTTTACAATTAGGAACCTTTTAAAAGAAAAATTATCTGTTTTTTCTTTAAAAAAATTGTAAAATCGAGTTCTCTACTGCCATAAGTTATCAATCACAAATAACAGCGCATAGTGGCTAATTCCAAAAATGCTATAGCAGCATGGTCACTATTCTGAAACTTTTTACAGTTTATATAATGTATATCAAGGACGAACCCTGGCACAGCGGTAAAGTTGTGTCTTGGTGACTTGTTGGTCATGAATTCGAATTCGGAAACAACCTCTTTGCATATGCAAGGGTAAGGTTGCGTATAATATCTCTTCCACTTACCTGCGCATAGTGTGGAGCCTTTGGGAATTGGGGTACGTAGTTTTTTATTTATATAATGTATATCCATATAAATTCTCAAAAATGATAAAATAATTACTCAAAATTCATAACATCCATAATTAACAATAAAAATTCATAGGTGTCTTAAACAAAACATACAAGAAAATACCAACAAAAGTCATGGTAATTGGTAACCACTATCCACTAAGGTTTAAGCCTCTAAGGTTTGAAGTAACTAAATTGTCTAAACTTATTCAAAATACAAGTTTTCTAGATATGAATCACCAATCATCATCTTCTAAATCCAACCATCCTTATCATTTTCACTACTGTTACAGCTGTAGATTTCTTCCTCTTCCTCCTCTTGAACTTGATCAATTTCTAATTCTTCTGCTGAAGGTGCAGTACCTCTCCTCAGTCTTGTTTCATGCCTGGTGCATGTTGAAGTCTCACCCACACCAGCTAAATTGGCAACCTCTCCCCCAATCAAGTTGTTGTCACAATCAAAATCCAAATCATCTTCAGCATCCTTGCCATCTCCTCAATTCTCCCACTAACCATTCATTACTACCATCAATATCATCTAGGACAATGGGATCAATGATATCACGAGTGTCAAAGCGTTGCTTACGAGCTTGGTTATACCAAGTCTTGAACCTTCTGACGCTCAAGCCTAATTCTCTTCTTCAAGTAAATCTATATTATAATTAAAACAAGTTAGTTTCACAACCATTGTATGAAAACTCTCTATATTTAAAACTTCTAATATTGACGTACATGCTCAAAAGTACTCAAATTACGCTCAAATCCCCATGAACTACAAGTTAAGCTCAGTACTTTAATGGCAAGCTTTTGAATATTTGTAGTATGCAATCCAAAGTTCCTCCACCAGTCAGCTGTAATGCAGTGCAACACCTTATTTATTAGGGCCACTAACTTAAATGAATTGTTATGAAATTAAATTTCAAAAAAACGAAATGCAGTTTTGCACTTACCAGGAGCTACTGTAGTCCTTTGCCTTATTGCCACTTTATACGTAGACAACTTGCTTAAAATCTTAACTACAAGTTTGTTATTTTCAATAAGCCTCTCAATGCACCTATAAAGTCCTTCCATCACTTCAGGATCAAGATCAAGTCTTGGATTTTTGTAGAAGAACACAGGTTTTAGAAAATGATCTGCTGCATGCAATGGATGATTGAGTTGACATTTCCATCTTCTATCAATGATTGCAAATATTTCTGTGTACTTTTCTTCATTCCCTTTGAAAGAACTTTGAATTGTCTCCTTGGCTCTATCCATTGCTTTATAAATGTAACCCATTGCAGGCTTTTTCTCATTATTAACTAGCCTAAGCACATGCACAATAGGCCGCATAGCCTTAAGGATGTAAACCGCATCATTCCAAAATGAAGGCATAACAACAATGCTAGCTGCCCTCTTCACCTCACGATCTTTAGCAATATTAGTTTTCATCCATTCATCCGAAGTGAACATTCTTCTAAGATTATTTTTCTGATTATGCAGCCTTTGCAAAGTAAGAAATGAAGTAACAAACCTTTTCACTCCATGTCTAACCAATTCCATCTTGTTTGTGAACTTTCTCATCATGTTCAAAGCCAATGTGTGGTTATAAATAAAACTAACAAGATAGATGCCTCTTCGTATTGCCTTTTTAACTTCAGCCATCTTCCCAATGTCCTCTAGCATCAAGTCTATGCAATGGGAAGCACATGGAGTTCAAAACAAATGCTCTCTCTTGATTTCTAAAATTTTCCCCAAGACTGAAATCAATAAACTTAAAATGAGTAACAAACTAACAATTAACAATTAAAATTGTGAAATTAATTAATAATAATTCTTAAGAGCTAACACGAAATTACTTCCATTGTTCATGATCACTTGCACCACATTTTTTCTCCAATATCCTAAATAAAACTATCCAAGAGCTCAAATAGTCTCACCTGAGTCACCTCAGTCTTCATGCACCTAGAAGCATCAACGCTCCTCACAAACATTGATCCCCCTAGGACAATCCACCAAAAAATTAATCAAGGTTCTATTCATTCTATCCGTCAATGCATCTAACATAACTGAACATCCATACACTGCTCGCTCTTCTTCATGACTCTTAAGCAATCCCTTTGTGTATTCCAACTCCTTTTTAAGGAGTGGACCTCTAAACACATGGCAGCTTGGAAACTTTAGGTGAGGACCATAATTTCCAATAGCCTCAATCATCAACTTGAAACTTTCCGATCTCACAACATTAAAAGGAATCCCGGTTGTAACCAAGAATCGTACTATACATTGAACAACTCTTGCTCTAGCTTTCCTGTCAGAAGCATCATTGGTTACAAACTTTGGCATTTCGGGTCTTCTTCGAAGCAGATAAAGAGACCTCACCTGCTGTTAGAGGCCTTTTCCCTCTTTGGAGATTCGAAATTTCCCGCATATCTTCCATCTCATGTTGCAACTCCTTCCCAGCAGGTAAAGAGACCTCACCTGTTGTTAGATGCCTTTTCCCTCTTCGGAGATTCAAAATTTTCCGCATTTCATCCAAGTCACGGTACAGAAACTCATTGCCAGCAGGTAAAAAAACCTCACTTGATGTTAGATGCCTTTTCCCTCTTCGGAAATTCCAAATTGCCCGCATTCTTCCATGTCACGTTCATGCATCTCATTCCCAGCATGTAAAAAGAACTCACTTGATGTTTGAGGTCCTTTCCCTCTTCGATTCCCAATTGCCCGCATTTCTTCCATGTCACGTTCATGCAACAGATTCACGTTGCATGCATCATCTTCCCCTTGTTGAGGGCGAGACGCTGATGCAGACCCTTCCTGTTGCGAGGACGTTGCCATGACTGAGAAGAAAGAAACACGAGTCGCCAGACAGAAGAGAAAACCTCACCGGAACGGAAAGAAGAGAGGCAAGGCTAGGTCGAGGCTGAAAAACCTTTTTGGCCGGGTTTTTTCAGCAACGGTGAAATCCCTAAAATAGCCGCAAGAAAACCCTAACGTGAGGGCTTTTTCGGAATGTTACGGGTGCGGCGCGATAGCGGCGTTACACTCCGCGATTCCGGCGACACTGAATCGCACGGCGACGGCGCTGTAGCGACTCTATTGAGAAGAGTGAAGAGCAAGAAATAAGAAAGGGAAGTTTACAAGTGCTGGAAAATTACCAGGAAGTCATGGTCGATGGGAGGAGGAGAGAGGTCGAAAGGTGAGGACTGGGCACAAATTGACCAAGACATTAGCTTCTTCTTCTTCTCCTTCATGGGATGGTGATTCGACCAAAACGCAGCGTTTCGGGGCAATTCAGAGAGACGCCATGTTAATGCTTGGTTTGGATGATGGTTCAACCAAGTTGCAGCTGCTGCCACCGGCACCACCGTTGTTGTCATTTTGGATTAGATAATGGACAGCAGAACAGAGTCTCTGTCTCTCTCTCCCACAAACACTACTCTGTTCGGGATTTTTATTCTTGGAACCCGTGCACGGTTCTTTTTAGTAAAAAAAAGAGCGAGAAATAAAAACAATAATATAAAATGTTTAAATTTTATATAATATATAGATAAGGTGTCGGGAATGCAGTAACACATTTTATTACTTTTTTGGTGATTTTTTTAATTGAGTAAATACATCCGATTACAAACTAGTAATACATTATAAATTTATAATACTTGTTTAATGTCTTTTTTATTATTATGAAAAAAATTCAATTACAAACCAATATGTCAATATATAATTGCTAAACTCATTTATTATTAACAAGTTGGCTAAAAAGAAAGATTAAGATGTCATGCTAATGCTTGATTTTGAGGAGGGTTCAACCAGGTTGCTAGTACCATTTTTGTCATTTTGGATTAGATAATCAATAATAGGCTTTGCCTCAAACATGCACGTTATTCTGCTTTGCACGGTGGACAATCCAATTTTAATATAAAAAATAATAAATACAAAACATAAAAAAAGTAAGTGCATGAGGTAGAGAAATTTGACCACGGAAGATCCAAGTTCCTTGGAGTGTGTACCGTACAAGTGAGAGAAGAAAGAGTAAACAAAAGAGAGGTTAACGAGATAATAAGTTAATAAATAAATATTTTAATTGCAAAAAAAAAAAAAAAAACCTTTACCATGTAAATTGAACAAAAAGGACGCAAAAAAAGTTGTTTGAACATTTTGATTTTTTTTAGGAAATAATTGAACATTTGATAATTAATAAAATATATTAAATTATATTAAATAGAATCAAGTGCAATAAAATAAAAATCAAATAGAATGTTACATTACGCATAGCAAATTTTCATTCAATTAGAGGCATAATCACATATAGAGCAAACCAACACAGTAAACAACGCATTGATTCAACTATTGGGCTAAGAATAGGCGAAACAACAGGGAGAACAGAATAGGCACTACACAATTCTGCAGCAAGATGTTGATGTGATTGGGGCATAACCACTGCAAAAATTCTTCCAGATTTTTAATGCTAACATGTACTCAACTAAACTATGCACTCTAGTTGGGTCAAATAAATAGTATAATTTGATTTTTGGTAGTAGTCTATACATGATTAAACCGGATCTGAAATGCCAAATCCACCTCCTTTAGTGGCCCCGAGTCTTCTTTGCTCAGATTCAATCACGCGTGCAATCGGGTTCGCATAGTTGTGAAACTGCGACAATTCACAACCAAAAATTCAACTATTTCTCTATAACAATAAGCAAAACACGCATCATCATGCAATATTTACAACCAACATTATAACGCTAAGAGCAAGGATTGAAGCAAGTCCATCAAAAAAATTAAACAGTAAACTTAAAGTAGAGTTCAAGCGAAAGTTGTATTAGCTAACTTTAGAAACTTTTAAAATTTAATTTTTCTTTCATGGAGGAAGTATGGGTGCAATTCAAAGATTTTTAAACCAAGCATGGTGATTAGATCACACAGGTTTCAAGAATAGGATAAATGGCCATTTACCGCTTCAACTAGCTCTTCACATTTGCGCACTAACAGTGCCACTTTAACTGCTCCAGCATCTTTTACTGATATAATTTTACTACTTATGGCATCCACCTGTCAATTGCAGATACGAAATAACAATTTATTCTTTCACCAAATATAATTGATATATCATGAAACTTAAGGAATGCCACCTCAGATAAAACAGCCTCGACATTTCTCTGCCTTGTTTCTGTAACAGATCTCTTAGATTCAAGATCTGATTTTGTACTACTTAAGTATTTAGTTGCTTCTTCCCGCATAATATTGCACTCTTTCTCCAATTGCTTCCATGATTCTTCCATCTGCTCAACTAAGGAAAAACAAGTGGAAAAAGTTTGAGGTAAAACATGCTAGTAACAAATATTCATGCTTAAAGAGCAGTTCTATGTAGCATGAAAGTTTTCAACAAAAATCATTAAAAAATAATGTGGCGTACAAATGTGCTGGTTTTCAATCACCAAATGCTATTAAAAAGGAAAACAAAATTATCAGACAAAAATTATGCAGGTTACTTGTGAACAGTTTTACAGAATGTGTTTCGTAAAAATTATCATTACTCATTCTTAAACCATGTAGCCAGAAATGGTGACACATAGCACAAGAACATACCTTTACTCTGTTTTTCAACCAATTTGGCCTCAAGGGACTTCTCCAATATTTCTTCATCACTAAGTTTAGCCTTCAATGCTTTAAGATCCTTTTCAATGGATTTAGCAGAATTTACCTATAGAAGGCACAACTGACATCAAACAAGGTTTTGCACGGTAATAATCTTTGAAGTAATGTGAAGAAGTGCTTCTTGCACATGAGTCTCAATTGAGAAATTTCGCAAGAAAAATGTTGTTTCCATTGATGTTGCAACAACTTCCTCTGCTCCTCTAATTTCTAATTTGGACACTGCTCAAGTTAATTTAAACACTGCTTAAGCTAATTTTGTGCAACAGAATTAGAATTCTATTTCTAATTAGAGTCAATCCACGAACTACTCTCAAACTTAAACGAATCTGAAAGTTAATTTGAGAGAGCTAAATTGAGGTGAAAGAATATTGTATTCAACCCAAAGAGATGCGTCTCGTTTATTCTTCAGCTGTGCTAGGATCATGCCACTATGGTGGGAATTGATGTCGTGGATAAACATTGTGGGGGTGTCTTCGGTAACTCCTAAAGAACACTTTTGTCAACATTCCTACTGCTACATCAATGGACTCAGAATTCAGAGATGGCAGACCTGCTGGATAGCTATGACCTGCTGCATATGGCATCATAGAAATAGAATTGTCTTCCACAATGACAGTTTCAATGGTTAAAAAATGATGGAGGATGCACTTTTTTACTGCTGGACATGGTTAAAAAATATGGAGACTGGTTTTGACATCCCTTTTCACTATTGGTCTAGTAATATTAGGGATGGATTTTGTATTAAGGGGAGGGATTAGCATAGAGACTTTCTCCTGCTATTTTGGGTGTGAGCCTAGTCCTCAGCCATTTCTATGGCACCCTAATTCATGTTGGTTTTCATGTAATAGGTTGCCATAGTTTTGTGCTGTGCTTAGGTTGTATATATAACAGTACTACTGTACTCTTTCTATTGTTTTATATTTATAATTATTTTTGCTGATAAAAAAAAATTCAACCCAAAGAGAAACTGAGTACAATACAGTTTATATAACAGTTACAGATATGCAACTGTCAACTAACTGGAGTGTTAGTCAATTTGCCAAAGATAACTCTGTATATTTTGAATTTCATCCTAATGTTTGCTTGGTGAAATCTCAGGCCTCCAATGAGATACTTCTCAAAGGAAATCTAGGTTCTGATGGACTGTACAAATTTTCCAGTTTGCTGTCAAGTTCTTCATTTACTGTCAAGACAAGCTCTCCTAGGCCTCGTTCTATTTTTCCTAATTCTGTTGTAAATTCTGTCTCTGTAAAATCCATTAATTCAAGCACTTGGCACTCTAGGTTAGGCCATTCTAGTGTTGATGTTCAGAAAATTGTAATGCAACTTTGTAAGATTCCATTTATCAATAAAACTGAGCTTGACTTTTGTTGTTCATGCTGTCTTGGTAAAGCTCACAGATTACACTCTCCCTCTTCTCTCACAACTTATAATCAACCTCTTGAACTAATTTTCAATGACCTTTGGGGACCAGCTCCCTTTGCTCCTCTACAGGGTATAGCTATTATGCTACTTTTGTTGATGCCTATACTAGGTATACCTGGATTTTTCTGCTTAAAACAAAGTCTGAAACACTAAATGTTTTCATACAGTTTCAATCTATGGCTGAATGGCAATTAAGTCTACCTATTAAAGCTGCCAAACAGACTGGGGGGAGAGTTCAGACCTTTTACTGCCCTTTTACAGCAGTTAGGTCATCCTCACCATCAAAATGGTGTTGTAGAGAGAAAACATAGACACATAGTTGAGCTTGGTCTCACTCTATTAGCTCAAGCTCTTCTTCCTCTTACCTATTGGGATCATGCGTTCTTAACCAATGTTTATCTTATCAATAGACTTCCCACCTCTTCCCTTAATTTTGATATACCCTTTGTCAAATTAAACAGCAACCTGATTTTTACATTCTTAGAGTGTTTGGCTGTGCCTGTTTTCCTCTCTTAAGACCTTACAACAAAAACAAGTTTCAGTTTAGGTCCCAAGAATGTGCTTTACTTGGGTATTCACCTGGACACAAAGGATGCAAGTATCTTTCCTCAGATGGCAGAATTTACATCTCTAAGGATATTGTTTTTAATGAATCTAAATTTCCCTATCCTAACCTATTTTCATCTTCTACTTCTTCACACTCTTCTTTAGAGTCTCATGTTCCTATCACCACTATCCCTCTTGTGTCTGTACCTCCCACACAATTACATAATTCTTCCTCTGTTGCTTCTCCAGCCAGTACCTCACAAATTTCAACTTCTTCTCTACCTCAAAATTCTGTCTCTCACTCAGTGGCAAGTCAACCTGGCCCTCTCCTTTCAGTTGACACTCAACCAAAGCTTGACACTCAACCAGAGTCTCAATCATCTACTGCTATTCATGTACATGAGTCTCAATCATATACTGCTGTACCCTGCAATTTTTTCTGTTCCAGTTCTGACATACAGCAACTACCACTAATTCCCTCTATTCCTCAAAATACTTACACAATGCAAACCAGATCCAAGTCTGGAATTGTGCAGCACAGAATTCATCCTACTCTTCTTGCTCACATGGAACTTAAGTCTACCAAACAAGCCTTGGCTGATCCTACATGGCTAGCTGCCATGAAAGCTGAATATGATGCATTGATTAAGAATGGTACTTGGTCACTTGTTTCTTTGCCTCCTAACAGAGTTCCCATTGGCTGTAAGTGGGTTTTCTGGATTACAAAAATCCAGATGGTTCAGTAAACAAGTACAAGGCCAGATTGGTAGCTAAGGGATTTCATCAGCAATATGGAACAGATTACACTGAAACTTTCTCACCTGTCATCAAGCCCATCACAGTGAGACTTTTCCTCTCCTTGGCTGCCACCTATGGTTGGCCTCTTAGACATTTAGATGTGAATGATGTTTTTCTTAATGGCATTCTTGAGGAGGTGTATATGCAGCAACCTCCAGGTTTTGAATCTTCCACCAAATCCATGGTGTGCAAGCTTCAGAAGGCCATCAAACAGGCTCCTAGGGCTGGTTTGATAAACTAAAGGAGATTCTTCGGAAGTTTGAGTTCAAATCCAGCAAGTGTGACCCTTCACTCTTTGTTTATTCCAAGGGATCATCTACAATATTCATGCTGGTATATGTTGATGGCATCATAATAACAGGGAATGATACTCCTCTATTACAACAACTCATTCTAAGCTAAATACAGTATTTTCTCTCAGACCTAGGATTAGTTCTTAGGAATTGAAGTAAAGCATTTATCAGATGGCTCTATTGCTCTAACTCAGCAAATATATTAGAGACTTACTGGCCAGAACCGACATGTCAAATGTCAAACCCATCTCTCCCCCTATGGTAACTGGTTGTAAACCCACTAAGAGTGGTTCTGATCCTCTTTATGATTCTTATATGTATAGGTCAGTTGTAGGAGCACTTCAATATGCTACTATAACTAGACCACAAATAAGTTTCTCTGTAAACAAGGTCTACCTGCCAATTCATGAAGGAGCCCCTTGAACATCACTGAGTGGCAGTTAAAGGGATCTCAAGGTATCTAAAAGGCACTCTCTCATGGGGTCTTCATCTAAAACATGCTTCTGCCCCTTTTTTCATCAATGCCTTTTGTGATGCAGATTGGGCATATGATCCTGATGACAGGAGGTCCACATCTGGTGCTTGTGTTTACTTTGGACCTAATCTAATCTCCTGGTGGTCAAAGAAACAGTCAGTTATGGCTAGGTCCAGCACAAGAGCTTGGCCTTGGTCACTGCAGAGGTGTCTTGGCTTCAGTCTCTTCTAACTGAACTTGCTGTCCCACATAAGCTTCCTGTCATCCATTGTGACAACACAAGTTAGACTTATTTTTTGTTCAAGAGAAGGTTCTGAACAAGCTGCTGCGAGTGGTTTGTGTGCCTGTTATAAGTCAGTATGCTGACATTCTTACCAAGGCTTTATCTCCTAAAACTTTGAAGCTTTCAGGGCCAAGCTCACACTGTGTGATCCCTTCAATCCTTCTCGGTCTCATCCACCATGAGCTTTTTTTTTTTTTGGGGGGGGGGGGTATTTGAGTTTCTTACTCCACTAAGTAAAATGTACTGGTTTTTTACTTAGTGGAAATTGTCAACAGCAATCTGTTAGTTTGTTAGATGGTTAGAAGTTACTAACTATAGGTTCTGTTGGTCTCTCTATATAAAGAGTTGACACAGACCTTTATAACTTGGCTTGATATTTTTCTAATCAATGAAATCAGTTTTACAATTTCTCAATTTCTATCAGTCCATAATAGATCTCATATCTCTAACTCTAAGACAGCACTCCAACTATGAGTTCCATCCAAAAAAAATTATAAAAAAAAAAGCTTCTTGCCACAGTATACATGGTGAATTGATAGTAAAATTTCAATCATGATAAACACCAGAGCAGAGCAGACGTCAACTAACAAGAGTATGCTAATACCTGTTCTTGTATATCCTGCATCAGCTTGTAGTGTTTTGACATTTTCTTGTACACCTAAGAAAAGATAAAAGATAAAACGATCTACATTCAAGAACAAAACATCATGAATTTATACATGAGTTACAGCTGTTTACATTGTAGCTTGCCTTCTGAAATAATGAGTAAAAAAATGTCCAGAATATCAATGCATAAATTATTCAAGTATTGACAGAATGAATGCATGTCAAATTCCATCAGTCAATCCACATTGGCATTTGATCTTCCAGTCAATATTCAAGGGACGATTCGGCTTGCATAAGCCCAATCCAGCTTCAGCACCAACTAATTGTCTAATTGACAACTCAGTTGATACATGTGCCATAAGACTCACTAGCTCAAGGCTTCATAAAATTTGAATTTATGTTGCAAATTGCAATTGCATCCTAAAGTAAATCTCAATGGAATGTTTGGTTGGAAGAAAACAAAATAGAGTGAAAGTAAATACAAATAACTACATATTTTCTTTTGTTTGGTTAGAGAGAGAAAGTGAGAAGAAAAGAAGTTCAAAAACAAAAATTCAAAACTTCCATTCCTTCCATTTTCCTTTTAATTTCAATTCAAAATCTCCAATGGAAAATTTTGCGTATATGTGTGATGATATAAGATCACTTTACCATGACCAAAAAGGCTAAAATGCAGATTAAAGGGGGCTAAAAAAAGACCCAGTCTTCAACAAAATACCTTGGAAAAAACTTCAACAAGGGCAGTCTTCTCATGAATAGCTTGCATTGCTAATCTTTCAGCATTCCTTGCCTCCTCACGAGCTAATTTCTTTTCCTCTAAAGCCCTCTTCATGGAAAATCAGAATAAATTTTACATAAGTACTGGCAGAGAAAAATGAGCCAATTTTTTTTCCAAAACTAGTATCAGGTCAAATTGTGGAACTAACAGAAGGAAGATAGTCCAATAATTGCCAATATAATATTCACACAAGCAGATTGTTTGGAGAGACATGCAAAGTATGCCACATTTTTGTAGCTAAAAACATAAATAAAACCAATTAACTTTGATTATGCCTACAATATAAGAGCAAAATAAACAACATTAATGAATTTGGATTGCTAACTACAAGGGAGAACCAAATAAAAGAGGAAAAAAATACCTGTACTTTATCAGGTGATTGACCGATTTTTGAACGTAGATTTGCATTTTCTTGGACATTTTGTACCAATGTAAATTCAGCATTTGAAATCTGGGTTACGAAAAGGAATATAGAATGAATAAGAATTAACATAATTCATACATCAAGGAGTCAAATTTTCAGAAGGAAAGTGAATTGATGTTAGTTAGTAGACAAAGAAAGGAATCTCAATCTCCAAACTAAAAACAGTGCTAACAATAGTCAGACCACAATGTGATATGCACAAGAATAAAGACCTACTCATCAAAATCAAAGCCTTGTCCAGTGTCTACACAAATGAGGAAACACTAATATCCAACAAAATATAATTAAGCTGGTTAAAACATAAATTTCCAATTGTCACAAGCAGAAAACGAACACCATGTCAATCCATTATTGGCGAAAGACAATCACTGACCTTCTCATCCGTTTCCCCGGTCTTCTCCTTCAACTTCCTCAAAGTACTTCTTAGAGAACTCTGGTTGCTGTTCAGCACCGCAATCGTTTGCTTGAGCTCTTTAACTTTGGCCTCCACCTCCTCAACAAGAGGCATCTCCTTCTCCTTCGCCTCATTGCATTCCGAAATCTCCGCTTTCAACTAAAAAAAACACTCATCAAAACACACGCTCAGTTAAAACCTCAGCGAGTTTGAAATTGAGATTGAGATGAGATTCCAATACAAACCTGCAAAATCCTATTCTCCTCCAACTCCGTTCGCTGCGCCTCTAGAGCGTTCACTTCCTCCACAATTTCCGAGACGGAGTTCATTCTCGCGTCCCTGAGATAGAAAATAAAAAATAAAAACGATTAGGTTTTCTCTCAGCGAGGCAATAATTAATCCAAGAGGTTAAAAGAGAGTGACCTATCGAGACAAAAATTGAGAAGAGAGCCAAGGAAGAGGTCGGTTCGGTGAGGATCCGGCATGAGAAGATCGGCTAGGGTGAATTTGCGCGGACACTCGAGTGTTGTGAGAACCTCGTTGATCTGGTTGTAGAGTTTCACGGCGCGAACGGAATCCACGTGGAAATCAGGGTTTTCAAGATGCTCTAGTGCGTGGAACTCGAGTTGCTCGTTGTCTTCCCTGCGAAAAATGAAAAGAATAAGAATCTGAGCGAGGAATGTAGAATCGAAGAAGGTGCGAAAAGAGAAGAAAATAGAAAGAGAGAGAGAGAGACTCGAGGAGAATGTCAAGATGAATGAGGACGCGAGTGTAGAGATCGGAGATGAAATCAGGGTTAGGGTTGGTGAAGTCCTGCTCGGTCACGTTCGCGATCTGTAACTGCGCTAAGATTGTGACTATTTCCGGCCGCCGGAGCCTTGGGTACTCGTAATTCGACTCCGCCATTTTCTTCTTCTCCAAAGTCCAAACGCAACCTCGACTCGAGAGAATTCGGGCTTCGACTCATACGAGACGAGACTATAATTACCACCGCGAAATTGAATTAAATTGAAAACAAAATAAGTGGCCATTTTCCCGCCCAGTACCTGCCCACGGAGGCTGATGCAACAAATTCTCCCAAAATTACAAGGAAATTACTAAAATTGGATTATTGTAAAATATAGGGGAAATTGTATTAACCTCTTTTTATGCTTTTTTTAAGAGGTAAAATACCACTCTTTTTATTCTTCGAATGAGATAAATTAACATATTGTATGATCACAAAATTAAGTATTTTTTTTCTATAAAATGAATTTTAGGTTAGACAATACTTTTTAAAAAAATATTAAATCTAATGAATTGGTGTATTGAATAACAAATTTTTTAATAAAAATATTATTATTATTAATATAATATAATATTATAATTATTTTAGTGATATAACGATTTGAATTATTTTAATGTTTGTCACATCTCATAGTTTAAAATGTTTTTAATGAAAATCTTTCATTTTGTTAAAGAAAAAGAAGTAAATAAAAATGCAACACATATAATTTTTTATAACATAGGAATAATGTGTAAGTTGTTGTTTCACATTCTAATGCATATTTATTTTATTATTATATAATAAATTTTCACACTTTTTTATATGAAATAGGCTAATGGGACAAGTTGAGCTTATTATATAAAGGTGAAGTTTAGACCTAAAAATAAGTTCATGACAAGTAGCATGTTCAAACTTTGGGCATAAAAATATAAAGTAGGTAAATAGGCCCTGACTTGGCTCAACCCTTGCCTCCTTACCAAACTAACCAGATATGAAATTTCTAATATTGATTAATGATTAGATTTGCATGATACAGAAAGTTAATAAGCATAAGTTCCGTAAGTTTAGCTAAGGGAACTAACCATGTATCTGCCTAGCTTTGAGATTATCAACGTAGCAATACTAGTGTAACTTTTCGTTTTTGTAGACTCACAAGAGACATGAAATTTATAATTCTATGATGTACATGTAAACAAACCGACCGGCTAAATATATACGTTCTAATGAATGCCTAATTTTATTTCAATAAGTGTTTAAATATCTATCACTTCTGTAAATTAATTTTTGTGTTGGAGTGGTTTATTTAGCATTACAATTTCTTTAAAATAAGTGACATACTACTAATGCTTTATGATCATGAGCAAAGGGAAGATTAAATCAATGGAGTTGGACTTAACACCGAAGACAGCAGAAGCATTGTTTGAGGGAGATGGTGGAGGTTACTACACTTGGTCAAGTTCTCAAGTGCCACTCCTGGCTAAGAATAATGTTGGTGCAGGGTCGCCTTGTGCTTCAGCCTCGTGGCTTCGCCCTTCCTCATTATGCAGATTCATCCAAAATTGGTTATGTCATTCAAGGTCAGACCCCGTAGATATATATCATCATATCTTTTCTATTTTTTAATTTTAATTTGCCCTCCCATTTCTATTACAAGTTATACATACGAGTTTAATTTAATATTCACACACACTTATGACATACCAACAAGTAGTTGGTTTGAATAAAATTAGGCTTGATTTTTTAACTAAGATTTTATATTCGAATCATATAGACGAAAAACATGCAATTAACAGAAAATATCATATTAAAAATAATCAATCCAATTGTTAAAATATCATTATTCTTGTGAATTAGTTTATTTTTTTTCTTTTTTAATCAGTGACATCCATAATATAATGGTATAATGTATTGAATCGTGTAATAAACTTAAATGACCCATGGTGTTAGTTTTCTTAGAACTTTGGTGATCATCACTGTCTCCTATTAAATTCCTCAATTTTATGGCACACATGCATGCAGGGACTGACGGCGTAGTTGGGATGGTACTCCCCAACACTAAAGAAGAGGTGTTTTTGAAGCTTAAGAAGGGAGATGTTATACCAGTGCCTATTGGAGCCGTCTCGTGGTGGTTCAACAATGGAGACTCTGATCTCATGCATCATTGCTTTTCAAAGGCTATTTTTCCTGGCCAATTCACCTATTTCTTTCTAACTGGGGCTCTAGGACTTATAGGAGGCTTCCCCAATGAACTCACAAGCAAAGTAAATGGTTTGGACAATGAGGTGGAAAAGCTCATAAAAAGCCAAACTTGGGGTTTTGATCATCAAACTAGACAAAAGTCAACCCATGCCTAAGCCACAAATGAACATGACCAAAGAGCTACTCTATAATATAGATGCTGCACGCCCAGAAAATGTTGTGGAAAATGCTGGATTACCAAAACCTTAACGGAGAAAGATTTTCCTTTTATTGAGGATATTGGTTTAAGTGTGATTAGAGTGAATTAACTTGAATCGGGTGCTATTAAGGCACCCTCATACCCAACCAACCCTATGGCTCAGTTGATTTAATTTACATTGCCAGAGGAAGTGGCAAGATTGAAGTTGTGGACTTTAGTGGAAAGAGTGTATTAAACACTCAAGTTGAGGCTGGTCATTTGCTTGTCGTGCCACAATTCTTTGTGGCTGCTGAAATTGCGGGTGAAGAAGGAATTGAGGGTTACTCCATCGTAATAACTATAACATATGACTTTATACAAAATATATTCATTTAATCCAAGAAGTAGCACAAGGCATGTAGTGACATTAAAAATAATTGATTATATTACTTTAAAGTATGACACGGTATAATTAAGTGCTAACAAAAAAAATGTTTGATTATCTTATTTACAAGCCATTGTTTGAAGAATTGGCTGGAAGGGGATCAATTTGGAACGCCTTTTCGCCTACACTGCAACAAGTGTCTCTTAACGTGATTTTCAAAAGTTTTTCATATCCAAGATCAAGGAATCTACCAATCTCATCCCTCCTACTGTTTAGTTCGATGCTTGTGATGTACGTATTACCGTATTTGTTTATGTATAATTTTCAGATGATGATATCTATATAAGAAAATTTTAAACTTATCTTTCTAAAAGTTATGGCGTTGTATTGCTTTTGTTTTAAGGAAAATATTTTCGTGAGAATACTTATTTAAGTTTTCTATATTGAGCAATAAATGAATGGAAGGATATGAATGTGTTGACCCAATAGCTAATTACAATCACAATTTCTTTGATTGAAACAACAACTTTTAATTATCAGGATGAAATGTTGAAGCTTGCGGCCACTCATAAACTTTTTTTCTTTCTTTTCTTTTCTTCTTATTTTTATTTATTAAATTACATGTAATTTTTATAGGAGATCATACTTTATTCAGTATGTCATACCTAGGCTTGCGTGTACACTATGTTTTGTTGCGAGGAAAAAAAGTAAGAGAATGAAAGTGAATATATAGGTGAGAAAAGAAAAAATACAGTAAAAATTAAAGTTTGATTAAAAAGAAAATAGAGTGAAAATTATTTTTTAAAATTAATTGATTTTAATAAAATAAAATTATTATTTATTTATTTTTATCATTAATATTTTATTATTATAATTATACAAGAGGAAAGAAAAGCCTAACTTAATCGATAATCAATTATGTTTTTTCCTAGATCCTCATATATATAAGGGGGAGGAAGGAAAGAAGAGAGTAAAAATAAGAAAAAGTTGATTGTTTGGAACTTATAATAGTGATTGTGTGGGGCAAATTTTAAAAATTATGTAAATCCATTAAAAAAAATTTCACACAAATAAATATGAAATTGATATATCTATTTTAGATCTTATTATAATAGTAATAGTGTAGAGCAAATTTTTAAAAAATATGTGAACTCATTAAAAAAATATTCCACACAAATATCAATTTAAGATTTATTTGTGCGAAATATTTTTTTTAATGGGTCACATATTTTTTAAAATTTGCTTTACACTATGACTACTATTATAAGTTCCAAACAATCAAATTTCCTTATTTTTACTCTCTTCCTTCCTCCCCTCTCTATTTCTATGCACTCTACCTAACACAACCTGAATCACCCTTTGCTTCCCTCAAGTTTGTTGCTTTCGACTTCCCATTGTTCAATATTCACCATATCTCCAACAGAGAAATGTTACACGAAAACCTAATAACCTTGCTACTACAGAAATTATTTCCCAATTAGACATTGATGCTGGTTAATTATATTGATGGTGACGAAACCCTATTACCTCGCAACAGCGGCTATGTGTAGGGGTGGCAAAAACAAACTGAACTGCACTGACCAATAATTAACTGAACCAAAATAAACAAAGAAAAAATTGAACTGAACCATCTTTTTCAAACTGAACTGCTAAAAAAAGCAATTCAGTGCACTTCCCAAACTGATATTCATCAGTGTTGGAAAAATAAATCCCGCTCCACTCCAACATACAGTATTCCCCTGTACCCCCCCCAAAATATATGAAGAAAAGCAAGAATTACATCAATCAGGAGAATGAAATCGTGCCACACATTTGTTTCTTCATATTCTTAATATAATTAGCCACATGTAGATCAACCTAAATATGACAATTAGTTGGCCAAATAAGATGCCACACTGAAAAGCAAATACTGTCACGTTTGGCCTCTATAAGCAATTTTCAAATATGTTGATAAAAAACCTATAATTTTAAAAATGCTCAAACTTATCTTTAATATTTTGTTCATAGCAATTTGAAAAATCACAATCATATAAAAAATCATTACTTATTTATTCAAACACAAATCAATGTAAAAATGAGAAGGCAAACTAAAACAATGTGGTATTTTTTAATTAAAAGCAAAAAAAAGTATTTTCTATAAAAAAAAACGCCCCTTAAAAATACTTTGGTGCAGTTCGTAATAGCTTAATTAATTTGAATCCGTTCAATCCAATTTAATATACCTTTAAAATAGTTTGATTCAATTTGTCTACACGGTTGACTGTTCAATTTGATTCAAATAAAGAGACCAACTATAACATACTTTCGTTGTGTAAAAAAACAAAAAACAAAAAACTTACCAGTATGACAAAGAAATGAAGGAGAAATGAGAGGACATTTGGTAAATAACACTATCCAAATGAGATTCCTCTTTTCTTAATGAATTTACAAATAAAAAATGTTATGCCCATTATATTATTTAATACCTATAGAGATGGATAAAAAAAACAGAAAGGTATGAGTCTTAATTTTTTAGCATCTATAAATTTCAAACATTGATATTTTTATTTTCTCTATATTTCTTTCTATCAAATTATTATCACTTATTTTATATATATATATATATATATACACTTTTCTCTCTCCTAGCTCTTTCTTTCTCAAGTGTGTACTAGCGTTAGCATAATGTCAAAAAAATATTTTTCTATTTTTTAAATATAGGTACGATAGAAAAGAAAAAGAGATAAAAAAGAATGAGAGATCTCGAAGAGGCGTTTCTGTACTATTCCTCACATTTCATTTTTGTCCACGACCTCTGGTAGGTGCACGTGAAAGCAAAGCACACTATGGAGAAAAACAAAACCACAACTTAGAAAACGATCCCTCGTCAACATAACTCATAACAGTCCAATAACAGTTTTAATTTTTGAAATTTTGTACCGTCAAAGTATTCTAGCATTGTTTTGTTATTCTTTATTTAAACAAAAATTTCAAAATAAAATAATGTATTTTTATATTTTTTTATAAAATGCATTTTTGAAACAAGTATATCCTAAAGACTCAAATTAAGGCTTCCAACCTATGTACACAATAATTTTATTTGAAGTTCTAGTATTTTTTTTAATAAATGTTTTAATCAATGATAAACACATAATTATAATAAGTTTTATACCTTATATAGTTATATATATATATATATATATATATATACATCTTATATATTTATTCTATTGACTTAAAGTATTTTTATTATTTAATAAAGAATACTAAATATAAAAATGCTATTCTATAAATATAAAATATTTATTCTAACTCTTGTTTTTTTATTATAAAATATTTTAAAAGAAGTTTATCCACTCAAAAATCTAATGCAAGAATTATTCTTATCAATAAGTTTTCAAAATATCATTTCAAATCATAAACGAAAACACAAATTTACTTTAAAAAAATATCACATATCATAACTCCATTTGACAAATTTAAATTCTCACATAATTAAAAGAACATCCAAAACAATGTGCCGAGTTAAAACATACGTACTTTTTTGTAATATTCATTTTATATGGAAATTGTTACATAAATAATCTATAATAATATTTTAATCAATATATGTTTATTCAATAGATACATTATTAATAACGAGATAGTTAGAAAATATATTCTTATATCATCCAAATAAAACTTACATAACATAGAATTTAAATAAATTTAAAAATATTTTGTGGATTTAATTTACAAATATCGTCACAATTCAGATTATGACTGATTCCATCCATTCTAGCTTCGGACGCGTGGCAGTCGCCCTCAATAATTTTACAATTGTTTTGATGATCAGTAAGCAACACAAGATCAAGCCCCATGCATGAGCTCTCCACGTAATTTGGCTTTTATCAATCTGTTGAATGATTTTTACTTTTGAGTAGGTTGATTATTGGTGTTTTATTTGCGTACGTGTTGTTTGAAAAGGTAAACTCTAAATTGATTCTGTATGCGTAAGGTGGCAATAAAAGTCAGCACGAGGCATGTCCCACCTTCCGTTGGTGGTGTTTCATTGGTATACGTTTTCTCTTATTGGGCAGAAAGTATATGAAGTTTCAAAAATAATTGTGTTGAGCCAATATCTATATATAGCCCTCGATAGGTCTTCATGTCCTGGCCAAATCGTTGATGCTACTAAATCCTCTTATTGCTGAATTCGCTGCTTTTTCTTAGTTTCTTTCTTTCGACTAGTTATCATAAAAAAGAAAAACAGGTTGAGGAAAGTCTTCGTTATATATTTCTTTTGCCTCTAAATCACAGGTACATACAATATATACAATACTTATTATGAATATGGTTTTTCGGATCTTTGATTGGTTGTAAGATAAAGGGATATTTGAGTGCGTGACTTTCCCTTAGAACTTTTGGAATACGTACACTAGATATATGAATTTTGTAATTTTAAGATATGCATGCTTGATGCTCAAAGTTAAAAAAACATGTTAAATTTAAGTTCTACAATATCAAAAAGAATAATTAGCCTTTTAGTGTTTTGTTGGTTTAATTTGTTGCCTTCATGACTCCTCTAATTTGATTTATCCATACATCTAGCATGTGATTTGGTTATATAATTTAGCACAACTACTTTTAACAACCATGCATTCATTTATTTGAAATATTTTTCATGAACAAAAGGATAATCAAATCAATGGAGTTGGATTTAATGCCAAAGACATCACAACCAGTGTTTGAGGGAGATGGTGGAGGTTACTACACTTGGTCGAGTTCTCAAATGCCCATTCTGGCTAAGATTAATGTGGGTGCTGGTCGCCTTGTGCTTCAGCCTCGTGGCTTTGCCCTTCCTCATTATGCAGATTCATCAAAAATAGGTTATGTTATTCAAGGTCAGAGCCCGTCCATATCTTTATTTTTCCCCTATGGCCTATACTATACGTAACTAAGTTATAGGAAATTGATCAAACTAAGAAGTAATATTAAAAATATATCACTGCAAATAGGGTAATTAAACAATGGATCAAAGTCACACAGTGACCAGTTAATTGCATCATATACTTTTTTAAGACTACATTAATGCCAAATAGTATTCTCTGTCGCTCTCTTTGTGGATTAGTGAGACGCAATGGTAATTGATTGCGTATTCAATCGTGTAATAAACTTCAATGAAAAATGACTCAAATTTATTTCCTTAATTAATTTTATGGCACACGTGCAGGGAGCGATGGCGTAGTTGGGATGGTACTTCCCAATACTAAAGAAGAGGTGGTTTTGAAGCTTAAGCAAGGAGATGTTATACCAGTGCCTAGCTATTGGAGCTGTCTCGTGGTGGTTCAACGATGGAGACTCTGATCTTATAATTGTTTTTCTTGGGGAAACTTCAAAGGCTCTTGTTCCTGGCCAATTCACCTATTTCTTTCTAACTGGGGCTATAGGACTTATAGGAGGTTTCTCTAATGACCTCACAAGTAAAGTATATGGCTTGGACAAAGATGAGGTTGAAAAGCTAACAAAAAGTCAAACTGGGGTTATGATCATCAAGCTAGACAAAAGTCAACCAATGCCTAAGCCACATATGAACATGACCAAAAAGCTAGTCTATAATATAGACGCTGCACGTGCACAAAATGTTGTGGAAAATGTTGGATTAGTCAAAACCTTAACGGAGAAAGATTTTCCTTTTATTGGGGATGTTGGGTTAAGTGTGATTAGAGTGAAACTTGAACCAGGTGCTATTCAGGCACCATCATACCGTACCAACACTGCAGTTCAGTTAATTTACATTGCTAGAGGAAGTGGCAAGATTGAAATTGTGGGCTTGAATGGAAAACGAGTATTAGACACTCAAGTTATTAAGGCTGGTGATTTACTTGTCGTGCCACAATTTTTTGTGGTTACCCTAATTGCAGGAGATGAAGGAATGGAAAGTTACTCCATTGTCACAACTACTAAGTAAGCTGTTGGGATTTTATATAAAATAATTTTTATAGCATGCAAGAACATTAAAAATGGTTGATTATATATATTATTTGAGAGTATGTCCCAGTATGATTAATTAGTACTACTAACAAAATGTTTGATTATATTATTTGTAGGCCTTTGTTTGAAGAGTTGGCTGGAAAGGCATCAATTTGGGGTGTGTTGTCATCTACCGTTCAACAAGTGGCTCTTAACGTGGATTCAGAATTTCAAGAGTTGTTCGTATCCAAGATCAAGAAATCCTCTAATCTCGTCCCACCCACGTCCTACTAGTTAGTCTGACACATGAGATGATGCATGCGTGTGAATGTATTTGTTTTGTAAAATTCAGATGATGTTATATATATGAGAAAATACTAAATTTATCTTTCTACGTGAAAATTCTTAGTTTGATGTTTGTTCAAGAGACAGGGATGGAGAAGAAGTCAATGTGTATGTCATTGTATTGCTTTTGTTTTTAATTTAGAGGATATATATGTTGGTAGCATGCAGTATAATTCTTTATATATGTTCTGTTCAGCAATATATACATGAACGAAAAGTATTCATGAAGTGATTATAATTAAAATGTTTACATGTATGGTCTTACATTGCATGGTGGATTAGAGTGAAGAATTGATTTTGAGTTAAATTTTTTTAGATAATTTTTATGTTAAAGATAAAAATTTATATTGAATTTTTCAATAATTTGATTTTAATAATAAAAGTATTCACGTACAATCACTTCATTTCAAAATTTTAACCAGTTTCTTCAAAATCAGTCTAGACTTCTCACACAAATTAAAATGAATTCATCGACTTCATCTTTTGAAGAATTTATTGAGAAAGTTTATATAAAAGTAAAAGGCATAAATTTTATTTTAATTTATAGAGAAATTAAATTTATTTTTTTCTTTTCTTATACGTTTCATGTTAGATAAGCTTCTTTAATTTATGAAACACTTATTTGGAAGGGAAAAAAAGAAATTAAAATATATTTAACTTCTCTATATATAAGCTTAATTAAATTTTTTAGGAACCTTAGCTTTTTAGAAAAATCAAATGAAAATAATTTTTATAAAAAGTAAATAGTACATAATTAATTTCAACTTATATAAATTACAATTCGTTCTATTTTATATATATTTTTCTCTTATAATTATTTATGGATAAATTTAGTCATATAAAACTTAATTTCTTATAAATAAGTTCATCTAAAAAATATACATAACATATATGTTTATAATAAAAAATTTAAATATTTATAATTAACTTGATTAAAACATATTACTAAAAACTGTATTCTACTACGGTGAAACAATCACGACTCCCCAAGAAGCGTCTGAAATCTGATTACGACTTCAATGACAAATTTACAAAAACCGTCTTAAAAAGCTGCGTTCCACGATGATTTTTTGTAAAACCGTATTGGTTTCATTTCTCTTCCAGCAAAAATCGAAACTGCTCGCCTTTCACTCACTCAGTCATGCTCTAATAAAAATTTAACTCTAATAAAAATATAACATCTAGAAAAACTTTAGGTCGTTATGCTCGGTATCTCAATGACCTTGCAATGCTTCTCATTCAAATTTTCAAGCTTTTTGAATTTCATTGGGTACAAATGAATTGAACTGAAAGGGTTTGGGTATGTCATTAAAAGTCTAGTATACTGAAGTTGTTGAAGTGTTTATATGATGGAGAGTCTACCCTCAAATTTTATTTTACTGCATTGTTTTGTGAGACTAGTATACTGGGATTTTAGGAATTGTTGTTTTGGAGCACACTACATACTGTCCCTTTATACAATAATCTTGCTTCACTGATAATATGTAGTAAACTTACCTTACAATAGCTTAATTTGAAGGGTTAAATATATATGGATATTGGGTAGCTAAGAATATCCTATAAGTCAGTAAATTTTCTATACTCCATTTTTGGCTGTTATCTCCTAGAGGCTCCTGACCGGTGCACTCTTAAGACTTAGAAAAATCCCTATGGTGTTTAATGTCGTTATTGTTTCTCCCAATGGTTACTTTGCCCAAGATAATGTGTTAGGATTCCCGACACTGGTGGTCAGGTTAGTTTACATGAAATGCTCTGTGTGTGTGCTATTTCTTAATGCTATTTTACCAATCAGGGTTTACTCACATGCTGTTCTTAATTGTCTAATCCAGGTTATCTACATATTGGATCAAGTTCGTGCATTGGAGAATGAGATGCTCCATTGCATTAAGCAACAAGGATTGGACATTGTTCCTCGTCTTCTCATTGTAAGTGTTATTAGCAAGCTGACTTAAGTTTACTTATAAAGTGTGGAATGTTATTCTAATTGGTGCTTATGGATGCTGTTAAATGCAGCTAACCCGTCTTCTGCGTGATGCAGTAGGAACTACTTGTGGCCAACGTCTTGAGAAGGTATTTGGAACTAAGAAATCCCACATTCTTCGTGTTCCCTTTAGAAACGAGAAGGGAATTGTTGGCAAGTGGATCTCAAGATTCGAAATATGGCCCTACTTAGAAACGTTCGATGAGGTAAAAATTTTATCCCATTCTAATTTGTATGTCGTTTAGGCATTAATTTTGATGTGTTTTCACATGAATTTTTAACATCCAATCCAATTGTGTCTTGTTAACAGGATTTTGCCCGTGAGCTTGCTGAAGAGTTGCAAGGCAAGCCAGATTTTATCATTGGAAATTATAGTGATGGAAACATTGTCGCTTCTTTATTGGCACATAAATTACGTGTCACTCAGGTTGGCCAATATATATGTAGTAAAAGTTATTATGACTTATGACCGTACATTTAGAAGGGATATTTGGATACCAATATCAAATTGGCAATCAATAACTCAGATAAAATGAGTAAATTAAAGCAACACATAAAAATAAGAAGAGAGTGCAGAACATAGCTACCTACACACCCAATAAAACATACGTGTAAACATGCTGATGGTACAACACAAAAAATAAGGTTCACAAATATAAACCAAATATATACACACACACGTTTTAGTCCGTTGAAACACGATCCACTACTCTAATTCTTATCTTAGAGAGGAAGTATAAAGTGTAATTTTTTAAATTTATAGTTTTTATTAGACAACAAGCAATAAGGTGGAGGGGCGGCTTGCTATTTTTTGTTTGCCTCTGGTGTGGTTTCTCTGCCATAGTTTACAATTTGGAAGGATTTCATATAATTTTTCAAACTTCTCATACTCTAATCCCAATAATGCTTGTGCTAGTCTATGGCTAAGGACCTCTTTGCATACAATCCAAAAACAGATTTTTAAAATTGCTCCATTGAAAATATAAAACTTTTTTCATGGAGAAACTATCAAAAACTCTTTTATCTTGTACCCAAATCAACCATAATACAGTATGTTAAACAGTTCAAACTTCAATAATCAATACCCAATTAACCCCTTACTCCTCATCTCACACCTAAAGTAAAAATTCGATCCTAGCTTATACTAAGCAAAACTTATAGCGTGTTTGGAACAACGTTAAAACATCATGGTTCTCGTCTATTCAAAATTCACGTCAAAAGATGAAGAAACTACTTGTTTTTACTTCAAATGAATGTGGAGAGAGAGTGATGATTCACGTTGCAAAGTACATTCCAAAATTACACTTAAAGTGCGATGAGATTCAATTTTCTTATAATCAATTCCAATTATAGGTTGAAAACTGAAGCAACATATAGTTACTTTCGCTTTTTCACAATGATTTTGGGGTCATAATCAATTTTAGTAGCTACGCAAATACACTATTAATTAGTCCATGAATCTACTCATCCGGGCTCGATCCAAAGAAAAATAATTCAGATTAGTTGAGGTTAAGAAAGGACGAACTTGATTTATTTTGGGTCAAAGTTCTAGTTTCAAACTTTTAAGGGTAACAAACCTTGACTGAACATAGTTTACTACTTTTTAAAAATGTTGTGTTTTAAGATTTTTAAATAAAATTTCCTTCTAACAATATATAAATACATCCCGAGTCGTGACCCAATAGCTCTACTTGAACTTGATTATATGTGGGATGTTGCTTCCTGCACTCTCACTAATTGCATTCTGGATGGGACTTTTCTAAATGCAATGGAGCGCAATAGAAAAAAATAGTGAAATAGTGAAAGTGCAGGAAGTTTTAGCCTTAAATGTATTCAATTTGAAATGTCAAAAAAGAGAAGAAAAAAAGAACCCAAATCATTTTTTTTTATTTGAGCCAATTTCTTCTTCGAGCATAATCTGATTAAAGTCATAGAATTTGCTTTTCTCTGAGCAAGTTCGTGTTGTCGGAATATAAATTTTGGTTAGCAGTTGAAAGTAATGACAGAGAATGATCACATTTCAGGCATGATGCCTCACAGCGACTTGCTCTTTATACAATTTTCACAAGTCGCATATCGAACAGCTAGTGGACTGAGTTACTAATAACCACTAATCACTGATAGCAGTAATTTAAAACACCAAAACCTCTAACTAACAAAAAAACTGAATTACTCTCAACACTCCCCCTTAATTCAGATTTGCTAAAGAGTATGCACTCAGTTTGTCTCTCAAACTTAGAATTTTGAAATATAACTGCCTTCAATGGTTTTGTGAATATATCTGAGATCTGGTCTTCAAAGTTTGACAGTACTCCAACTCCTAATTCTCCATGATTACTTGATGTCTCAAGAATGAAATCGGGTCTCTAATAATATATTTACTCCTCCGATTGAACAGTTGGGTGCTTTGCCAAATTAATTGCTTATTTGTTGTCTATCCGTAGCTTCATAGGTCTTATTGTTTCCAAATTCATCTCTTCCAACAAAGTTTCAAGCTTGGCAGGAAGACAGTGCCACCATATACTACTTTTTGAAACACTAAGAAATGTATTTATGTATCCATTGCATTTGCAGCACATGAAAACATAACAAGTTGTATTCTTTTGATTATCCTTATCTCCACACCAACCAAAGTCCATACATTCAATCTTTACACTTCTACCCTGCATCTCATTTGAAAATAGCAACCCGAAATCAATCGTCCCTTTGATGTACCTCAGTATCCGTTTGTTTGTTGCATAGTGAGATGTTCTTGGCTTCTCCATAAATCTACTTATGAAGCCAACTCCATGCCAGAGAATGATCACACTGCATTCATCACATCAACTTCTTTTTTATACATTTTTCATCACAAGTCCCACATAAACCAACTAATGGTGTTGGTTATTGATAACTGGTAACCACTATTAAAAGTAGGATCTTGTTAACCTGTGACACAAAAAAGCCTTAAAGACGTTGTGACTTTGTGAACACAAAGTCAAGGAAACAGAGGCTTGCATTAATTGCAACTATTCTAATTCAATAAAATGCATGTTGCTTCTCATACAAAGACAATCCCCCACCATCAAAAGAAGCAAACCAGAGTTAACACTTACTAAATGAAACTAAACACACAGACATGCACGATCCACCTTAAGAATTCTAACTTCAATGTTACATTGGCATTTTATTACACACCACTGCAAATTTCTTTTTCACTGGAGACAATTTTGTTCCAGTAAGATAGGATTGCTATGGACAACAAAGTTCTACCTTCAAGTATTTAAAACAACTGCATAACTAGGACTTAAAACCGAGACCTTTGATTAAGTTGGACCAACCCCACGTTAGTTGATCCACGTGCTCGGTGGTACACCACTGTGAATTTCATTGATTGATGGATTGATTCATCCCATTGATCCTCTCAATAACAGAGATAATCCCTTGCCCGCCAAGCTTCCCCTGCCTATTAGCCACCATACTAGAAAACAACTGTTTACACAACGAAGCCCCTGGCAAGACAACAACATCAGCATCATCTCCTCCTTCCACAACATCAACCCCCATCCCCAAATCCTTAACCTGATACTCCGCAAAACCCCCTGGTCGAAAATCCCTCTCAATCATCCTCTCCCCGAACAATTCAAGCGCCTTCGAACCCGCAGCACCGTCTTTTATGGCTTCCACGAACTCCTTCAGGTCCAGCCCCGCACGCTTCGCGAACACCAGCCCCTCGCTCAGCCCGATCAAGTTCGCGCCAATCGTGATCTGGTTCGCGATCTTGCAGCTCTGCCCGCACCCTGCGGGGCCCATGTAAGTGGCTCTCCCGAGGATCGAGAACAGAGGGTTCAGCCATTCGACTACGGCTTTTTCTCCGGCAGCGAGGATGGCGAGCTTACCGTCGCGCGCGCCGATGTCGCCGCCGGAGACGGGGGCGTCGACGGACCAGGCACCGAGAGAGCGTGCTGCAGAGAAGATCTGGCGGGCGAGGTCGGGGTGGGAGCTGGTGGTGTCGACGGCGACGGAGTTGGGGCGGAGGGAGGAGAGGACGGGGGAGTCGAGGAGGAGGGAGCGGACGTCGGAGGGGTGGCCTACCATGGTGAAGAGGACGTCAGAGAGTTGGGCCAGTTGGGCCGGGGATTGGGCCAGGGTGGCGCCTTGGGATTGGAGAGAGAGGGCGTTGGGTTGGGAAGGGTTGCGGGCGTAGAAAGAGAGGGTGTAGCCAGCAGAAAGGAGGCGAGAGGCCATGGCGAAGCCCATTACGCCGATGCCGATCCACCCGATTTGGGTTTCGGAGGGTGAGATCGGAGTTGGATACGGCGTTCCCATGGTAATGTTGGTGCCCGAGACAGAGAGTGAACACTGTGGCTCACTCACTCAGTGAGTTATTAGTTTCCTTTTTTTATTCCATGCCTGTTTCTATTTTTATGTTTTTTTCTAGGTGAAAGAATCTGCTTTTTAGCTAGAGAATAATAATTAGTAATTTTATCTTCCAATTATTTTTTTTCTAAATCCTTCCTTCAATAGGGAAAAAATGATATTGATTAATTTAGAGTTGATTGATAAATAAATAAAGTTTGATTAAGATTGAATTTGATATTATATGAATAATTTAATATTAACTTCAATATATTAATCCCTTATATTCAATCACTTAATTTATAATTCTCTTTCATGTGTAGTAGTTGTAGTAGTTTTTAAAATAATAAATATTTTCAGAGTAATTTTTAAGATAATTAAATGTTTTATTATTTTTTCTCTTAGTTAATATATTTTAGTGAAATTTTGGGATTGATTTTAAAAAATTTAATATCAAAAGGATTGCTTAACATAATTTTTAATACTTTTAAAATTGTTATTTTTTTATTTTAAGAATAATTATTGAGAAGAGAAAGAAAAAAAAACCTGTTAAGCATAATAGACCAGCCTTGTTAATAGTTTATTATTATTATTATTATTATTATTATTATTTACTTCCTACACAAATAATGCTCATGTTCAGAAATCAGAAGCGTACTAGTTCCGCCTACTTACATATATAGGTCCACTAACTTATTTGGGCTAATAGGTCTGTTGTATTGTTTGTAAACCTTATATAAAATTGGTCTTTGTTGAAAGGAAAAATTAAAAAACGTTAGGCTTCTATATTAAGATTTGGGTAAAAATCTGTTTTTGAACTTTTGGTCAAATTGATTTTAGCATGTGTAGTTTTAAATCCACCAATTTTGTTTCTAACTAATCTTTATTTGATTCTTCGGTGGTCAGCACGTGATAACTAAATTTACCTATTTTTTTAAATATAAGAAACATATTGGTCGATTACAACTAAAAAGCTAAAATTAAGTTTAATCAAAAGTAGAATGAGAAAATATATCTTATGCTTAAGATATTTAAATAGATTATGATAAACATAAAATAAGAGGTCTATAACAGGTGCGTAAGTTTAAAGAATGAGAGTTAAGTCCATCTTGGACCTTGCAAAACCTAACCTACCATTGTTTTCCTTACACCCTTATTAAAATCTTTCTTTTATTTTTAATTGTGAAAATAAATATTGATAATAAGTAAAATATTTAGAATAAGAAACCTAATTTGTTTGAGAACAAACCGACCTAAAAGGAAGGCCTCCTAGGGGAACTTAATTCTGTAAGGTTACAATGTATTTTATTTTATTAATCTACCAAAATAGATATTCAATAAGAAAAAAAGTACTCCAACTCTTAAAATTTTACTCTTTTTTCAAACTAAAAATCTTGAATTTTAATTTCATCTTAATTTATCCTTCAATTTTACCCTTCTACAAATAGATAATTTAAGCCTTATTTTATACTATCTTCATTTAAAGAATATTTTATTTTAATTGTGACCTTTTTACCGTGCATAGTTTGTAATTTATCCTTGTTTATTTTTATCTCTTAATTGAAATTTATTAATTTTTATAAAAAAATTATTGATATTTTAAAGTAACTTTATATTACAATTTCAATGTTTCATTATAAATTTAAAATATAATTTAGTATTTAAAGATATTTATTTATTATAAGTTTAATTATATAAAACAAACATTTATTATATATATAATACACATTACTAAAATATTTCTTATACTAAAATTTAGAACACTCAAGTGTGAAATGTTGACGGTTTCCAATATTTGGTCATTGTAGAAACCTTGTATAAGAGAGAGGGCCATCTATCAAATATGCGAGCAACATAAACTTTCCTGCATGAAGAACTAATAATGAGCAGACCAATTAAGAAATGATAAAACCCAAATGTTGCTCAACGAGAACTTAAAGGGTTTTTTTTTTTCTTTCTATACCACGTGTATCTTTTACTAAAAGTAATTTTATTTGAATTGGATATAATTAAATTATTATGAATGATAAAACTTTTTCATTAAGTATTTAACATAATTAAGTATTTAGGATTTTAACCAAAAACTTTTGATTAAGTTGAAAGAATCTAATGTCAATTGACACACTTGCATATTGGTAATTAATACTTGAAGTTGAATTAATAGAATCAATATACCAACAAAGGTTATTTTCGTTGATAAAAAAACAAACTCATTTTAAATGGATGAGTTGAAACATATTCTAATCTTGGTGAATTATTGGGACTTAAGTCAACTAAATTTTGATAAGGAAAAAAATTGATAGAATATGAAAGGTAATGAATTGAAAAACGAGGACAAGGGAAATGCACGAGTCAAAATGTCAAGTATGAGCATAAATATGGAACAAAAAGAATCAGATACAAAACGCATAGATGCCTTTTTATTTTTAGCCGAACAAGAACCATCACCGACTATTGACTTCCATAATTTTATGAGATAAATGGAACCCGTAATTTTATGGCATGGAATACAATTTATAAGCAATATTATTCTATTTACCACATAATAACTTTAGAGTTTATTGGTAAAAAAAAGAATTTGAGAATTTAGCAGTCATACACATATAATATAAAATAATTTTATATTATTATTCAATTAAATCATAAATTTTCGTTAATAATTAATTATCATAAAAAAAATCATCAATCTCATCGCATATTATATCTATTGTGATTAGATGATGGTGCAAAATATTATATTGTGTTAGTGCATAACTTATTTTTTCATAAATTTATTCTAAATTCATCTATAATTCACGAGATATAAAACAAATAATAACTTATACAATAATTTATATTTTATGTTTATCTCTCTTCTAGTCTATCATTTTTTATATTTAAAACTCAAATTTCTCTCTTTTTCTCCATCTTAATTGTACCTTTTGTTACTTACAATTTGTTATCCAAGTATCAGTTCTCATAATCCACTAGTTATAGATATATTTCACGAATCTTTTTACCGAATATTGACCTTAATCAATACGTATCATTTTAAGCTGGTCCTATGCTCTATCCTGAGATGGTGCATTACTCACATTATGCTTCATGCCCAATCCATAACACGTAATAATAACCATTGTTGTTTGAGAGAATATTTTATTACACGAAACAATTGAATCTAAAACTATCATCTTCATGTGCCCTAGCAATATATAAGGTCTATATATGACAAACCATATCTACTTCATACGACGGGAATATGATACCCAGAGCACAAAGCAGATTAGGAAGAATACAACAACAGGATGCAGCATGAAATATTCAATAATAATCGTTTTCTAATTTTCTCAAAAAATTTAAAAAAAATGATTTTTTCAAAATTGAACTAAAACTATAAACACGTATCAAATACTATTATTTAAAAAAAACACTTATCAAATATCAAATAATCTCAAAATGTCAGTTGAGCTGAGGCTTCGTTGGCCTGAGGAACAATTTCTTTTCGAAAAAGAAGTATAAATTATACATTGGAGGTTGACCTTGAATCTGTAAGCACCAAATATCTCTACTTTTAAATAAGGTTATACACCAATTAGAATTAATTTGGCTCCTTTGGGCATATATATGTGTGGGGAGGGAAAGGAAAAGAATTAGGATGGTTTGTTTATTTATTTATTGGTAAAATAAAGAAAATTATTTTTTTAGAAAGAGTAATTTTTAAAAATTATTTTATGCGTATATTTTTCAGTTTATGAATTAAAAAACCAAAACATCTTTAATTTTTTTTGTTTTCTACTTTCAGGTTTTTATTACTCATATTCATTTTTTACAAATGCCTTATCAATCCCTCATTTCCAATATCTAAAACTTAATTTTCAAAACCTATTTTATAAAATAGTTTTTAAAAACTAAATATGAAAACACTATTAAACGCATTTGTTCATTTAATTTTAAATAAGGGTTAGAGTAGCTTTTTAATTCACTTCTTACCCGATACAAAAAGGAGCTTTCTATTCATGTCCAAAGCAAAATAATTAAATTTATTAACACGTTTTAGTCATTTGTATTTTGTTCATCTAATAAAAACAGAATCTAAAAGTTTGATTTTAATTAAAAGAGAAAAATACTCGTGTAGCTTTGCATTCAATAAAGAAAGAATATTACTTTATTATTATTTATTTAGAAATTATGTATCTATTGGAAATATTAGTTATACTTTTGAATTGCTTAATTATCAATTTGTTAAGGAATAGTTATAAATTTTATATCACTTTGCTAATCAAAAATACATTTTTACTTATTTGTCACATTTATAGAAAATATCATTACATGACTTTAATATAAATATTAAAAATCAATAATAATAATAATAATAATAATAATTAGTGAAATGAAATAAATGTTAACAGGACTTTATTTAATAACAACACTCTTTTGTCGGTGAAAATTTACATAGGTTCTACTACTAAAGTGTTAACTCAAGTATAGCCCATGCCAATTATAATTTTTTAAGTGTATTAATAAAATAACTGTATATAATAAAAAGAATTATAAGTATGTTAATAATTTTAGCCTATGCTATGGCCATTGCTGACTTGGAAATGACTCCGCCTCTTGAGCTCAATATGCAATCTCACCTGATAATTAAAAGAATTTTAAAAAGAGAGTGTGAAATTGCATATCATTCACGACTTTCTTCATAATTAGTAACAAAAATCATGTTTAATCCTATCCCCATCCCCCTTGATATGATAAACTAGAAGCTATGTTAGACGATAAGGTTTATGGAAAATTCACGTTATATATCTATTAACAATTTTTTATATATAATTTATGAATTTTTTATGAGAGAATATATTCCCTAACTAGAGAGGACATATACTTCAGACTTCAGAGTAACTTATTTTAGTCTTTTATTATCAATAGAAATTGCATGTTAATTACATATCTGCCTTTTAAAATTTGAATATTATAGTTTTAATCTTAATTTTTTAAATATTTGTAAATTAGTATGCATATACGTCATTTATCTTTTTAATATTTTTAATATTAATATTATTTTAAATTGTCTTTTTCAATTTTCTCTAATTTATAAATATCTTTACAAAGCATAAAATACCTGCTGATTAAAACAAGATACAAATATCTTATTTTTCATCAAGATCAAACTTTATTATTTTTTTCTCCACTGAATGCAAAAATTTAATTGTTTAAAAAGAAACTATATGAAATCAATATAAATTAATGACCTGCACACCCGCACACTCTTTGGTTTGAAATTATTAATTAGTGAATTAATCAAAGACACTACCTTTGTTGTAAAATAAAAGTCTAGGAAAAAAATTGTTTTAAAAAAATATAACATTTGACTTTTCAATATAATATTAATTATCCTTTTTTACTAATATCTTCAATAAATGTTATTTTAATTTTTAAATCTAATACTAATTTTATCATCTTCCATTTATTTAATAAGATTGATTTTGTAAAATTATCATTTTTAATCTGTTTATTAGTTTTTTGTCCATATAAAATAACTTACTATATCACTTATTTTGGGATGGAGAGAGTAATTTTTATCACTTTACAATTTTTAATTAATGAATATTTAATTTTTTTTATCTATGCATCTGCTAGCTATTAAAGTTATATATATATATTAATTGTGGAGGAATAAGATGACACATACATACACTTTGTTATAATATTGTTAATTAGTGATCAATTAATTAAGATATTTTTGTTAACTTTGCATCCGATCAAAGTTGTATACTGAGGAAGAATAGGATGCTATCTATGTGGGCGGTTGTTGTAATATTGTGCATTGAAAAAGAAAGACGTTTATAGCTAACTTTCTGAATCAGCAAGCAATAAATTAGTTATATCATAAAGTTGTCACAAGGCGATTCAGACATGATTAGCCACTTTTTGTTTTTCTTATATAATCTTGGTTCCAACGTGACTTCAAGTTTGGGGCACTAACTAAAATAATCTATTAAAAAATGTCATCTTAATTATTTGTTCCAGATGTTTGGCAGGCTTTGGTAACAGCTCCACTTCTTCCTACCTCTCGCTTTGGGCAAGAATCTCTCTCCATGCACTTATTCTTCATGTGCAATTTTCTATTGTTGTCTCTTATATACTAAAGTTTCCTGTGATAAATAATTCAACTTTGCATTCATGTTCACTCACATGTCGATATTTAAGTTTGACAGAATAAGACATTTTCATATTTCGTTGTTGATGTAATTTCTTTATTTTTACACTATGTTATCAAGTGGTGGATTGACGTTGATATATCATTAAGAAAATGTGAATTTTTTTTTACACCCCAGAAAATTAAAGGAAAATTCTCTCAATAAGATGAGAAAGGTAATCTTAGTTCATTACATTGATTCCGTGATAATTGAGAAAGGAAGACCGGCGTTGGATGCCAAATGCCAATAATGCAGTGTGAGCACTGAGCACGTTACATGTTTCAGGGGAAAGGAAACCCTAATTTGTAGTTTTTTTTTTGGGTCAAAGTGGGACCAAAGTTCCAGAAAGTTCGTACTCTGTCATAATACGTTTTGAAAACCAGTTAATCTTAAAAAAGAAAATTTCAAGCGGAATGAAGTTTATCATTCAAAATTTCAAACAATTAAACCAATAGTTTGATTACTACGTAACATATAGAACATTATAAATAAATAAAATTTCATCATTGTTATACATATTTTCTTGTTTACGTTGATTTTAAAAATTGTTAAATTTTATGTGACATTTTCTTTTAATGTGTTACGTTCATGAAACAACTGTTCTATATCGAAAATTTAATATAAAAAAATGTTTACATTAAAGGGAAAGACATACACTATACACATAATATATATATATATATATATATATATATATATATTACATTAATACACATAAAATATTATACTTCACGGTATGTAAAATTTATAATAATGCATAATTAATTATCAACTTACAAATGTATGTTTTTCCTTAAATTTTAGATAATCTTAAGCAATATACCCATGAATCAGCACAAGCCCAAAAAAGGAAGTCGCTATTTAAATTTATGTTTGACTCAATTCAAGTTATTCAACATAAAATTTATTTTCACACGGAACTACTTGAGTTTTAAAAATTATCTTTAAGCAATTAAATCATTTTTTAAAGCTTGATGAATTGATTTATAAATGATTGACTTCATATGGCAGTTTTAAAATTACTATTACTCACTAACGGATAACTTATCCGAGGAACATATATATCTAGTTTTTTCTTTCTTAAACAACTCTAGACTTTAGATTAACTTAATATTTTTTTTGTGTGTGTATTGACAGGAAACTCCTCTGCAACAGGTGTTATTCAACGCACAATACTGGAGTGGGCCTTTTCCTTTTCGTGATAGATCCTGTTAGTACTACTTTGCATCATGCACGGACGGCTGTGTGATGTATTGACAATTTTCGTGTTGTAATTAGATGACCTACAAATAATATTATATAATTAACATTTGGCTTTTCTAAAATCAATAATTTTTTTAAGTAATATCGGTTATTAATATTGCTAGGTATATATAATAATCATGGATATATTAAAATATGAAGATTAATAATAGACTTCTTGTATGTATCAACGACAATTTCATTCTCAGTGCATGTAAATTAAAGTTATCATTTTTTTCAATAACTGAAATTACTTAGATTATATGTTTGTTTCGAGATATAAAAACTATTTTTCAGAAAGTAAAATTAAGAATATCACATTTTAATGTTTAGTATATATATATATAATTATAAAATATTGTTGATTCTAGCAATATAAATTATTGATATTTTTATTTTTTAATCCCTTAATAAAAGATCCGAATCTTACATTTCCATAATAATGAAAGTTTTTTTAATTATAATAACTACTTATTTCAATTTTGTGTGTTTAGACGCGTAACAAAAAAATTAATTTTAAAATAATATGATATATGTTTGAATGTTTTATTATAAAATTTGGATCAATACATAAATTATTTAAAATTGTTTCAACACATAATCAATTTTAAAACTTTCTTTAACATGAAATTAAATGTATAAAAATATATCTAAAATCAATTCTTAACCGAATCAATTCCTCAACTTAAACCAAACTTGCATGAAAAAAATTAATTCTCTAACGTTTCTCAATTTTCTTATTAAATAAAATTAATTGTTTCTGAAATTAATAAATTTCAATCCAACATACTCTTATGAATAATATTTCTAGATACAATTTCCTAAAAACATAATTCCTCAAAATCCAATATTACTATACGTTGAAACAAAGCCACAGAATTCACGGTTGATCACTTGTCACGTTCTTGTATTTGTTTTAGTTTGCGGTATATATATATATATATATATATATATATATATATATATACATAAGATTCCGACACAGTAAGGAACTGGCACGTGTTCCAGATTCCAAACTTGAAACGATGCCCACGCAATAGCCTTTTCATGTGAGTTAAAAGGGGCATCTTTCTTGATGCATGGCAAGGACAACCACACCCCACGATTTAGTACTTATGTTTTCGTTAGTTATTGTTATTAATAAAGCAGAAAAAGAAAAGTCATATATAAGAGCTAAGTTCGTTTCATTTTTCAAATTTACTGTTATCACAAACACACACGCATAAGTCTAGAGAGAGAGAGAGAGAGAGAGAGAGGGGTGACGTGTCATTATTGGAGCATAGTATATATAGTAGCTGGAGGTATAATCTGTTGCAACTATTCTATAGAATAATAATAAAAATTTGGTGGTGGGGCAGTTGTCGGCTAAGGCAGTTGGACAAGGATTCGTGAGCTTTGTCTCAGACGCTTTTAGAAAGAAAAGGGCTTAGCTTAAGTTTTGTTTTCTGGTTTTTGATTATTGAGTGCGGGGTTACTTCTTCCTCTTCTTGCTTTCAGCCTCTTTTGCTTCACATCACAGGATATTGATCGTTGGCACTTCAATATATCTAATCTAAGGTTAGTCAGTGATTCTTATCTTGATTTTGTTGTTGTGGTGGAATCTAGGATTTTGTTGTGTGTTGTGGATTAGTCACATAAACGGCAGATTCTGCTGTTGGATTGGATGCCCTTTTATTGAACTGACCCAGATAGCATTTCTGGAAGAATATCGGTGTAGTTACTTGTTTTTATGCAGATAGTGGAATGCAAATGGGGTATTCATTCATTCTTCATAGTATGTTATTAGGGAATTTATTCATAGTATGCAAATGGGGTGTGTGCTTTTTTCTTTTTTTTGCTGAGTTACGATATGATGTCAATTATATGCTCATTTGACAAGGAATAAAGAATAATTCTTGGGTTGTCACAGCTCTAGAAAGAATGAGCACATCTTTTCAGGTGTAAATTTTATAGGATTTACAATGATTCAGCATATGCAGTGTTTACAATTATATTATTATATGTTGTTGATATAAAGGTTGTGTGGTTTTAATTGTAACAAATTATGAGAGTAAACAAACAAATTATGTGTTGTTAGCCTCCCTCTTTATTTCATTAAGAAATTATTCCTCCCTAAACATTATGCCAAATTCTGCAGTTAGTATATGAATTTATAATTTTTGTTCCCATTGAAACAAGTACTACATCATGAGGCAGGAGCTGAGTGTTTTTTTTTTCCGTGTTATTTGTATTTTGTGGGAAAATTCTGAAAAACATTCTTCAATGCAGAAATCTGCTATAGAATTTACTGTGACTTTTCTTCCTATTGCATTTTGAGACTCATTATGATGGTTGTACCTGTTTCAGAGTTCACTGAGGAGCACAATAGTGTCATAAAGGTGGTGAAGGCAGAGATGAATTTCCTTATTATATCAATGAGTGGCACATTTAACCTTTTAAAGGAAATGGAACCTTTCTTCGAGTTATCAACATAAATCAGTGAATATTGAAAACCTGCAAATCATGGAGGACAGTGAAAGGTAATATTCATAGAAACTCCTTCTCTGTTCCATTCATCCTCTTGTGTTCTGTGTTTTATGTAGTTTTTGCATTCTGTTGCGCTTGAATGTACTATGATATCACTGTCTCTTGTAAAGTGTAGGTTTGAAGAAAAGTCCTTTTCAAATGGGGATGTCTACATTGGTAAAATCAAGGGCATGCTTCCCCATGGCAAAGGAAACTACACATGGTCAGATGGAACAGTATATGAAGGTGATTGGGTAAATGGGAAAATGATGGGGAAAGGACTGATTACATGGCCAACAGGAGCAAAGTATGAGGGTGAATTCTCTGGGGGTTACCTTCATGGTCATGGCACCTTTACAAATTCTACTGGGTGCATTTATACTGGTAGTTGGAGGATGGATGCTCATCATGGGATTGGACGAAAGGAGTATTCCAATTCAGATATATACGAAGGATTATGGAAAGAAGGAATTCGTGAAGGCTGCGGAAGGTATTCTTGGGAGAATGGAAATACGTATATTGGGAATTGGAAAAGTGGTAAAATAGATGGCAGAGGGGTTATGAAGTGGGCTAATGGTGATATTTTTGACGGCTGTTGGTTAAATGGACTTAAACAAGGATCTGGAGTTTACAGATTTGCTGATGGGGGGGCTTTATATTGGGACATGGAGTAAGGGCCTAAAGGATGGAAAAGGAACATTCTATCCTGCTGGTGGTAAACAACCATCTCTAAAGAAGTTGTGCTCTCTTAACAGTGATGATGGTTTGTTATTGAATACAGAGAAACATACAGCTCCAAAACAAAAATTTACACGTAGTTTTTCTGAAAAGATTTCTGTCAGTGGTAGATCAAAAAGTTCACGTCAAATATCTCACAGGACTTCATCCTTAGATGCAAATTGTACCATTCAAGATCCTGCTGGAGATTGCATATGTCGTGACTCTTCACCCACATTATCACAGACTTTTAATGAAGGTCAATCTGAGGCATCTGGTGTAAACTCTTTGGTTTACGAAAGGGAATATATGCAAGGAGTTCTAATTATGGAGAGAATTAGAAACTATTCAGAAATACCATATAAAAACAAACGTCAAAATAAGTTTAGTGTGAAGCAAGCTAAGAAGAGTTCATGGATTGATATTTTTGGAGGCAGCCGAAGCTATTATTTGAAGCTTAATTTGCAGCTTGGCATCAGGTAAATTATATGATCTAACATGACCCTTGTAGCTTATTTTGGAATAATTGATATTGTATCTATTTGTCAACAGTAATATCATAATTCTTTCTACTGCATTATACTTATTGTCATTTTAAAATCAAGACCATGTATAGAAAGTGATTCAACCAATAAATTAGATGACGTCTAAGTAATGGCTGAGAACTACTCAAGTTTCCGTGAAGCTAGCATACATTAGAGTGTATTGATGCATACTTGCTGATTGATTCACATATTAAAGATAAGGAATGATTTTATTATAGATGATCTGTTTCATATTGTTCGCAGCAATACTGTCAGATATATTTGGGCATGGGTAGAGAATGTAAAGACATTTAAGTAAAAGAAAATATACATGACTATCCCAAGGGTTTTAGAGTAATCATTGAAAAGCTTATTCTTAAGGCAGATGCGAGGTTATACATGACTATCCCAAGGGTTTTAGAGTAATCATTGAAAAGCTTATTCTTAAGGCAGATGCGAGGTTATTTAGTTAGCAGAAATGAATGCTTAAACCGCCTTTAACAATAGTATATTTTACTCTCATATTAACGTCAGTGCCGTAATATGATTATTGGATGCTAGTCATTCAGGATGATCTGAGAGTGAAAAAACAGAGAGAGGAGGAGGAAAGAATTATATATTCTGTTGAAATCATGTAGAGCTTTTGTCCGATGTTGATCTATAAATATCAAACGGCATTCCTCTTCACCTCATTCTTAAGATCCATAAACGCAATTATATTTCTTGTATTTTTACCGCAGTTTTTGTTTGAATAGTTAACTAGAAAACAATGACAAACAAATTACATTCTCATCGTGCAGCAGTATGATGAAGGATATTTTTTTTATTTGGGAGTAAATCAAAGTTAATGTGTCTTATTCCATTTGGGATTTTGTATTTTTGTTTCATATGAAGGTTTGATTTAAAGAAATTTGGCCAAATTCTCAGGTACACTGTTGGAAAAATTACACCAGTGCCTGCACGTGAAGTTCGATCATCTGATTTTGGAGATCGAGCTAGGATAAGGATGTACTTCCCCAAGGAGGGTTCCCAGTTGACTCCTCCACATTGTTCTATAGACTTCTATTGGAAGGATTATTGCCCTATGGTATTCCGGTATTTATTAACTACATGCACACCTGAAGAGTTATATGTTTAGTAATATTTATTGGAACGCTTTCCATCTGGCTACAGTAGGATCAACTTATTTCAAAGTTGTAAGGCATGAAAGCATTATCTCCTCTTAATTTTATTGTTGTGTTAGCTTATGAAACCATTGGCGCATCACAATGTATTTCCTATGAAGAACTTCCAAACTGGAGTATCAATGTTGAAGTTTGGTCCAACCCTTTTCCTTAGGCATAAAAGAAGGAAGGAAATATGTGCAATTTTAAATGTGAACATAGTCATTATCAAAATAATATGCATGAATTCTCGATAATATGAATTTGTGATTGTAGTGGCATAATAGAACTGCTTAAGGGTTATGGTTAAAAGCACATGATCTTTCAAGATGTATTCATTGGCAGACTCAACATAAACAACCCCATATTATCAGATTAACATTTTGCCCATTTAATGAATTGAAGGTTTCATGTGCTTGATTAATGTATGCCTCCCAATTTATTAATTACATGTAGCTTTCTAGCATCTGTTTTTTTTTCTTTCTTTCTTTGCAAAATTACATAAGCATATATTTCCAGGAATTTGAGAGAGATGTTCAAATTAGATGCTGCAGAGTATATGATGTCCATTTGTGGTGATTCTGGTCTAAGGGACATATCTTCACCTGGAAAAAGTGGCAGCATCTTCTTTCTTTCTCAAGATGATAGATTCGTGATAAAGACACTGAAAAAATATGAACTTAAGGTTTGCAATGACATTTTATTCTTTCTTCATGGATCAAAAAAACAATTTTATATTAAGCATATTGTGTTGAATTCATCAACAGGTATGTGAATTCGACTTGTGTGCAGTTGGATACATAAGCGTATTAGATGGCTGGCATATAGACAGTACTGTAGGGTGATATACAGTTCCATATATACCTACTATCCACTTACCAAACTCCATAGATACCGTTAAACTTTATAGTGCCAATAATCTGGTGACAAATTTTAAGGACAAAGTTTAATGAAATCCAATGCCAAAATGGCTAATTGAGACCATTTGGGTGGGTATTTTCTGGAGAGAAGTATTTTTTAATGTTATATGGAGAAAAGATGATTGCTTATAAGTCTATCACCAGTAGGACTTGCTAGTGCCAGTAATTTGATTACAGTTTTCAAGGACAATATTCATGAAATACAATATAGTGAAGGCCACATTATGATGGACGTTTCTGGATAAACACGTTTTTATGCTGAAAAGACACTTCTAGACCAGAATACATGATGGCTTATCTTCCTGGCTCTTGTAGTTCCATATACACCAATAATACTGCCAGTGCCTATAATCTGATCACAATTTTGAAAGGCAAAGTTCATGAAATCCAATGCCAAAATGGCTAATCAAGGATGCACTTTAGATGGGCCTTTTTGGTGAAAAATTGTTCTTATGTTAGTTAAAAAGTCACTTTTACGGAGAAATCAATGGTTGCTTATGTTTCCATCTCTCACAGTAAATAATGAATTTGATTTACCCAATTAAATGACAATTCCATAGTTCGTGGTTATGTACATATATTTTTTCTCTTCTTGTAGGTTATGCTCAATATGCTTCCTAAATACTACCATCATGTAGGAAGTTATGAGAATACTCTTATTACAAAATTCTTTGGTCTCCATCGAATAACACTAAGAGGTGGGAAAAAGGTATAACAAATATCTGTCTCTAGCTTCTTCTTTTCAATTAGTACTACAGATATGAATAACCTTGTTTTCCACCCCATCTAGCGAGAAAAGGGTTGGTTGTTGTTGTTTTTGTATAAATATTTCTTTCTTTCTTCATTGGTTGTTGTTTTCATTAGGTTCGCTTTGTGGTCATGGGGAATATGTTCTGCACAGAACTTCATATTCACCGTCGTTATGATCTGAAGGGGTCTACTCAAGGAAGATATACAAACGAAGATAAAATTAATAGCAATACAACATTGAAAGATCTTGATCTAAAATATGAATTTCATATGGATAAAAAATTACGAGAATCCCTATTCAAGTGAGTTCCTACTTTTTAAGAGCTACTTCTGTTAAAAGTGATTGGTATGCAATTTATTTTTCTGTACGAGTAGGGAGTATTTGTTGACAAAGTTCCAGAATATAACAATCCTGTTCTTCTAGAGCATATCATGCCTATTTCAGAGGAAATTCTTAACTGTTATTGCTCTAAGAAATGCTTATGGCATCAAACAGCAATAATTTTACTTCATTAGTGGATTACTAATACTAGTCACAATATTGATCATGGTTGTGATAGGGTGTTTCGTTGATCCCCTGAAACCATAAGGTTATGGGACTAATTTGCATGAAATTCTGGTTGGTTGCTATCTCTACTAGCCATAATTGAAATAGATGACCTTTCAAAGTAATGCAAAGATATATTGGATTATCTGTAGTTTGAATCAAGCTTCTTGTTTGATCCAGCTATTACAGCTTTTACTGATTACAATATCTGGTTAATTTCCAAGTTAAGAACTTCAGAAGTCATGAAAGTTGTGCCTTTTCATATTTTCTAGTTGAAAAGATCTAATCCTGAACTTTAACATTAGAATCAGCAAACCAAAATGTGACCATTGTAGAGATGTTGCATTAGATATAATTAGTGTAGGGTGATTAGATTTGTTATGAAACTGTTAGCAAACGTTCCACTTCTTTCAGTGAATTTTCTTTTTCTTTTCGATAGAGAAGTTATAATTCATGCATTAAATAATGACTAAATGGAATTAACCTAACTATCAATTACTGGCACACCTCTGGGTTATGATTGATTTACATACCAGCACACTTAGCCTGGAACGTTACAGAACTGATTTGTGACTGTTTGCTCAAGTGTATATGCACTAAAGTATTTATCATGACAATTTTGTTGGACTACTCATCGACTGAAGGATTAATAAGCTTAGCTTCTATGAGTAAAAAATACGCTTGGCTTCTAGTTATGACTCGAACTTCTTTTTTCTGGTGCAGACAAATTTCTCTAGACTGCATGTTCTTGGAGTCTCAGCACATAATTGATTACAGCCTTCTGTTGGGATTACATTTTAGAGCTCCGGAGAATCTAAAGGCCTTAGTGGAACCTCCCAGACTACCGCAGCCTCAACATGGCTTACCCTCTGAAGATGGTAAATACCTTCTCTGGTGTTATTTTATAACATGATATGGGATTGTTCTTTCAAAAATTAGTGATTATAGATGACACCAAGCAATAACATTCATTAGAATGGCTTATAAAATGGGAGGTAACATGATTTATTAAGTAACTAATCCTTCCATGTATCCATACAATAACTGAAAAAAAACAGACCAGCTGAACTATCTAGCACCTTCCTATTAGCCATAAGCTCATACAGTGCACTTTTGTTCCTATGATATATCTCCATCTTTTGTTTATTTTATTTTGTAAATTCAGGTATATTCAAGCTTGTCTTTCAACTGTTCAAGTTTACTACAAACTGATTCTGTTCTCTCTATTTTCTTGCATTTGTGCCTCAGTTTCCTTCTTTTGATTGAGTACTTTTTGACTTGCTTTGCTTGACTAGATGCAAAAAAACAAGGGGAGCAGTTGATTATTCCTAAAGGCTTGTTATTAGTTGCTCATGAACCTAGCTTTGTCAACACTGCACCTGGACCCCACATTAGAGGAAATACATTGAGGGCATACTCCATAGGTGACAAGCAAGTTGATCTTTTACTTCCTGGTACTGCAAGGTATCGTCTATAACATTATTCTGATTGTTTCCTTTTCAATATTCATTAATCTAGCACCTTTGCAAGTATCTTCTTTGGTCCTAGACAGTTGCATGTAGCAATTATTGTGCATTCTGTTTCTTTCACTGTACTTAATGTCAATTTCTTTAAATAACAGTCCTAAGCAGAAATCATTTGCTTTATTGTGTTCCATTGTAATAACACATGTCATAATATGAAATGGAGTGTTACTCAGGTTGAGAGTGCAATTAGGAGTAAACATGCCAGCTCAAGCAACACGCAAACTTCAGGAGGATAAGGTGGAGGAATCAGAAGTAGAGCTTTTTGAGGTTTATGATGTGGTCCTATACATGGGCATAATTGATATATTGCAAGAATACACAGTGAAAAAGAAACTTGAGCATGCCTGCAAATCACTGCAATATGACCCTATGACTATTTCAGTGGTGGAACCAAAGACATATGCTCAACGTTTCATCAACTTCATGGAGAAAAAAGTTTTCCCAGAGCCAGAGACTTCTTGAATATGTATATTTTATCTTTTCTTTTTGGTTTAATACTTCTTTGTAATCAATTGTTCTTAAGGAAGAGTATTTTGTTTTACCAACTCCATGTAGTTATATGTTTTTCATAATTCTTTCAGATTTTTTCTTTTTCTTTACAGAAGAGGCCTGCTATTCGGTCAAGAGATTAATCATCAAACAGTTAAAAATGATTAATTGATGCAAATATGTGTATTCACTTCCAATTTCCAAAGAATTAAATTAAATTTAAATTATTTTCTTTTTTTAATCTGTTTTTTTCACCTGAAAGGTCCTGCCCTTTAAAACTCAGAAATGCTGCTATTAATATATTCTGCAACCTGCCATCTTCGTGAAATAAAGTGTAATAATAACCTTTGTTTAATAATTCAGCAATTAAGAATAAAACTAACTTTACATGTTACTTCCTCCATCTCAAATTAAGTCACATTTAGAAAAATAATTTATTCCAAAATAACTGAAATATTACTTTTTCAAATATTAATTATTATTTTTTTACTAATATATATCACTAATAGGTGTTACTTTAGCTTATTCCGTTCCTAATTATAAGATAATTTTATTAAGAAAATTGATTAATTCAGTTATTAACATTAGATTTATCTAGTATTTAGTTTCCATAAGAACTATGAATTAATTAATTGATAAATTCCCATTGATCAATAACCAAAGAAAGCACTATTAAATATTAAAACAAGATTCTTTTTTTTATTAGAAATTAATAAGATTCTTTAAAAATACAATCACACAAAAGAAGGAAAAAAGTAGGAATTATCCTAAAGATTTTTTCCCAATCTAATAATTATAACATCTTTCCTATCTTAATACAAAAGCTTGACCACAATTAAACTTTACAATACCTCATTGTATCCTCTTATCTCGTATAAAAAGGGAAAAAAATCATAAAGGATGATAAATAAATCAATAGATTCCTAATTCGTCAAATAATAAAAAACTTAAAATTAAAATAAAAAGTTAGAATTATATTGCCTTAAGAATGAAATCACCTTAAACATATATAGTGTATTTGATTACACATTTCAGATATGTTTTTTACTTTTTACAGATTCCAAATGTGAAATGAATAATTAAAAATTGTGAACCAGGTTTAAAATTTACAATAAAGTAAATCACAATTCATTATAATAAATTTGTTAATTTTTAAAATAATTTTAAAATATATTACTTGTATAATATATTCTTTTGGCTGACCAAAAAGAAGTTTCATTTCTTATTTCATAACAAGTTTTTAAACATCATCCAAAATCTAAAATCAAATGACTTCTCAAATTCCCGTCTTTTTTTCTCTTGTTCCTGCTATCTGTGGCTCTGCAACACCAATGGGAGAAGAAACAAAATAATCCAATACGACAATGCTGCATACTGCGGAGGGAGAAGAACCAAAGAAGGAAGAAGAAGAATTGAACAAGCTTGTAACCACCGTGGAAGAAAAGTTGAAGAAGGTTGCGATCACGGAGGAGGGAGAGAAAAATTGAAGACTGTTACAACCGCAGAGGGAGAAGAATTAAGAATTGAAAAAGGTTGATGATGATTGATTGAAACGAGTTATATAATCAATGAAGAATTAGGGTTTTGGCAGTGAAAATAACCGAGACTATGATTGTAATGTTTATTTCATAGTATTATTGATACATAAGGGACATGCATGGCTCGTAAGCTATGTTACCAATTGGTATGCACCAAACACTAACAATGCTTCTTCACTGAAACCAACGAATTATGTTTCATTGGTTTATCTTCTTCACAGTTGTAAAGAACATGAAATTTCTGAGATTGACTGGAAACAATCTTTTTTTTTCCTTGTTAAATTTTGTGATATAAATAAAATATTGTTTGTTTATTTTTCACAGTAGGTTGCATTTTTTCCTTTAATTTCGTTATTACCGGCAAATGTTATTTTTTTAAAAAAATTATCAGCACATGTTGATTTGAGATTAAAAAAATTGTATTGATTCAGAAAAAAATATAAAGTTTTTGATTAAAAAAAACAATGGAATTGTTTAACTTATCTCAAGTAAAAATGGGTGTTAAATGACCTCATGTAGATGATTGGTATAATTTTTTATGCACTTAAAAGATGATTGGAACAACATAAAAAATTGTTGCATCAATTATTTAACATTGTTTAATCCCATTTTTAGTTGGAGTAAGTTAGTCCCAAAAAATTATTTGAATATAGGTTTGTAATTTTTTTTTTCATATTTGTGTTCCTCTTTGGCTTTATTTTGTTATTTTAATTATTCCATGTTTGTCTCAAATTTGAGAAAATATTTTTTTAAATTTTTTTATAAAATTAGTTACAATTTTTTTTATAGTTTGTACAAGTTAAATATCATTAATTATTTGTTTTTTTTAATCAAAATAAGGATTTTATCCTTAGATTGAGATGTTCTCATTCGCCATGAAAAATCTAAGATATCTAAGAACATCTTTAGTAGTCGATCCCAAATTGAGATCTTAGACCACTTTTTGGTAGACATGTAAGATTGAAGATTTCTCTCATTTTTTTTCTTTAGAGCATCTTTAGTACAAGATTTTGAGCATGGATCTTGAGCTCAAGATCTGGTTTTCACTAGATCTCCCAATAAAGGAGGTGAAGAGATATTCAACATGGATAATGAATTTTTGTAAAAGAACCTTCAAGATCTATTCATTATTAAAAAAATAATTTTTTTCTTTTTTTTATCTTCCTAAGATCTCAAAATAAGAACTATCACTAAAAAAAAAATAAGATATTCAATTATATGTGACACTATAAGATCTACAAAAAAATTTCTAAAATCTCAATTTGAGATCTACCATTGGATGCTATACTAATACAAAATTAACCATAAGACCATCTTGTAACTAACAACAAAGCATTGATTAACCAAAATGTAACTAACAACAAAGCATTGATTAACCAAAATGGTAATCACATGTAAAGCTCATTAATACTTAACCCATTCAGATGTATATAAAGAGGAGTTGGATTCTCGAGACAATAATTTTTCATTATCATTTATTATACTATTAACCTTGATCCAATATCTGACTTTAACATTGAAATACTTTTTGCAGAAGGTACTACACCCCTTGTACACTCATTAAATCAAGAAATATACTATTGGAAGCATGATAAGATCACTAAAGTATCCTGATAACAGGTAAATAAAATTTTGTTTTTTCTTTGTTAAACCATATTTTTGTTTTGGATGAAAATTTTGTCTTTTCATTAGAATATCTCAGTTTATAAATTTAAAAGACAATTTTTGACAGTTTTAAAACATTTTAGAAATGTAATTTTTCATACTACAAGAATTGAGAAATTAATAGTTATAACTTTCATTTATTACTTCTTAACAAAATTTCAAATACGCGACCTTTCTCTCCTTATAAAGCACCTATGTATCATCCAAAATCTCAAGTCAAGTTAATTAGTTCTTAAATTCTCTTCTCTTTCTTTTTTCTCTTGTTCTTTCATGGGAGAAGAAACAAAATCATCAAATACGACAATGCTGCATACGGCAGAGGGAGAAAAACCAAAGAAGGTTGCAACCGCAACTGTGGTGGAAGAAGAATCGAACAAGGTCGTAGCCACCCTGAAAGAAAAATTGATCAAGAAGATTGCGCTTGCGGAGGGAGAGAAATTGAAGAATGATACACTATGTACCCTCAGAGGGAGGAGAAGAATTGAAGAGGTGGTGCAATCCTTCATTGATGCTCATGCTGGCAACCTGAAGGAGTTCGAGGAGCGCTTCGTGGCTGCGCTAAGCAACATGAGAAACTTCCTCACCGATAACATTAAGGACATGTTCAAGAAAGTCGAATTCATCAAGAATTTCATCTGTATCACCAGCGATTCCACGTCCCAGGACGAGGCACGGATCCGCCAAGAAATTGCCTGCAGTGGAATTTTGGAAAATACCAGTGTATATCTAATATTGATATTCTTTTGTCCCCTCTGTTTATATAATTTGAACCCACTGTCCTTAGTTTTTTAATTATTGTTAAGTTTTGTCTTTAATTGACTAGTTTATTTCTTATATTTTGCTCTTAATTAGATACTTTTTATGTTTAATTGGATATTTTATTCTATCTCATGTTTTATTTGTATTATGATAATAATTAAGTTTAATTACTTATGTGGTTTCGTATTATTCTTTTTAGTTTTAGTCTTTATACATAGAAATTAGTCATTTTAGTCTGGCATTTTTTATTTTGTTTAGGTCTTTGTTGTTAGGTGTATCTTAACTTTGTTAAGTAAAGTTGTTATAAATTTTCTGACGATTGTTAAATTGACGAAATTATCATTTTAACAATAAATTTGTGATTGTTTTAGACTACCAAAAAAATAAAAATTGATGCCATTAATTAACTGGGTTAATATTAGTTGGTGATAAAGATCAAAATAAAATTAAAAATGTATGTGTATGGACTAAAACGTCTATTTTCTATATATAAGGACAAAACATAAAAACAGTGTAAGTTTAAGGATTAAATACATAATTAAATCTAATGATAATTATTATTATTTAAAATAAAATATCCTCACTAACCTAATGATCCTGGACCTGTCACTGATTGCCCGGGCATTATTGGAATGCATGGACGATAATTGATTGAAGCAAGACGCGTCTAAGCCAATGGAGAATTAGGATTTTGCGGTGAAAATAACGACATTATATATGATTGTAATGTTTATCTCATAGTGTTATTGATACATAATAAGGGATATACATGGCTCCTTAGCTATGTTACCATTTGCTATATACGCACCAAACAATGTTGTTCTTCACTCAAACCAGAGAATATGATTCATTGGTTTCTTCTCTTTCTTCAGTTGTAAAGAACGATAAAATTCTACGATTGATTGGAAGGACTAAACAATCTTTTTTTTTTTTTATTGAATTTTCTCATACATAAATAACTTTTTGTTATTTTTCATACTGGTGTTGCATTTTTTCCCATTAATGTCGTTATTATTAGTGCTCGCTACTATAATGACTAGAACCACGAGGAACCGAAGCACATGGGCTCTTCTTCTTACAGTTCATCAAAGCCAAAACCGCATACTATAATGGTCTTCCAGAAACACGAGAAGCCGAAGCATGAGCTCTTCTTCATGCAGTTCAATGGACATCTAGCCTTGGTGCAACCAACGCCATCTATGAGCTAGAAGTTGTTGCTGGAGTTCAATCAAATGCACGAGGAAGCTCTGAATTTCATTGTATTTTATCTACATGTAAACTCGCTTTAAATTCTATGCCAAATTCTTTGGATAGTTTAGTTAGAGGAACACCAATCATGTTACCCATATCTTAGCTAGGGCATTAAGATTTTTGCTAGCCTCCAAACTTTTGGTCATTTACCATCCTGTATTTCCTCTTTTATATTGAATGAAATGATATAACCTTGTTTTCCTTAAAAACAATAAAAAATTAGTGCTCTCTAGTCTGAGATTCGAGGAAGTAATTGCATTGATTCAGAAAAGTTTTTGATGAAAAAATTATTTCGTTTTTGGTTTATAAGTAAATATTTTTTTCCAGGATTGAGTTGCTCTTTAGTTTTAATTTGTGAGTATATAGTTAGTGTATATCATTCTTTGTCTCGAATTTGAGAAAATCACAATTAATTATAAAATTAATATCGTTTTTTATATTGCGTGTAAAGTTACACAAGTTAAGCATTATTAATCATTCACTTTCAAAAAATATTTAACTAGCTAATTAATAATTAAAAACAATTATCTCTCTCTTGGTCTCTCCTATTTATTTATTTATTTATTTAATATATATATATATATATATATATATATATATATATATATATATATATTAAAAACTATAACTATTTCAATACTCATAAGTGATAAGACTAATCTCTCAAGTTCTTTCCTATTTATTAATGAAGTAGATTTTCTTTCTTATAACAAAATATTCTTCGTTTGCATGAATGATTAGAAAATCAAATCTAGAATATTTAAAAAATCCATCTATCTATCAAATATGTTAAAAATTGTTGGTATTATATTCATCTCTCTCTTTATAATCTTTTTATTCTCACCAAACAAAAATCTTAACTAAATATTTTTCAAATAATAGACCGACTGTATATTTTGATCATGATAAAAGTCAAAATTAATACATTTAAAAAAGTCACGTAACCAAAAAAAATTACATGACTTGTTTGACTTTTTAAAAGTCATATTTAAAATAATTTTTAATCAATTCACATTATAATTAATTTTTTACTCTCACAATGTATCATATATAATGACACTCATTCGTCGAGTTGGAATAAGGGAAACGTAAGATCCACTGAATAACATAATCTGATGAGAGGCCCTGGTGTTGTGGCTTCAAAGCAAAATTGAAATCTTGAAAAGTGAAGGAAAAAGTTCTGACAATAATATCTGCAAGAGACATGCACTAATAAAAAAGACAATAAGCATGAATATAGTCGATATTTGTTTACTCGCAAATTAGTCAAGAAATCAGAACCAAAGAAGTAATAAAAACAAGAAAAAAATGGGCTAAACCCCTAAATACAATGCTCATGCTCAGTACAGGTTAAGTTGCCTGAAGTAGTAAGCCTTTGTATCAGAGCCACCCAAACAAATACACCTGGATTTCCATGTAACATAAATAAATAATATCCTTTCTTCAGTAATTACTGAATAATCAGTATTTTGTAATTTACTATCTAAGAGTGAGAATAATATACTATTTAAAACATTTTTTATTATAAGTCAAAATTTATTAGAAACTACGAAAATATAATGAAGTTTATTGAATAAAAAGTAAGACCTAATTTTTTTGTGATTACTAAAAGAGTGTTAAAAAATATGTTAGGTAGTATATCTCTATAACTCGAATACATTTCCACATGAGAGTTGCTAAGAAGGATGATCCTTGCTAGAAGCAAAGGCTGAATTAACTGCAGCCTCAATGCACCTCTTGGAAGCAACAGAAGCAGCATTTTCTACTAGACTTCCCATTTTTCCACCACTCTCAGCAGTTTCAAATAAGCTATTAGCTACTCCCGCTTTTGACATTCTCTCAAAATCTTCTTCTAAGTATCTAAACTCTTCCATGGCACTCTCCATGATCCAGTCAAAGTGATCATCTGCTTGTTGCAGCATATTAACCTCTGCTTCTTCCACTTCTTTCTTTTGCTCAAGTTCCACAGCTACCCATGCGTTGTATGACCCAATCTCAAATAGCTTCATGGGGTCTTCTGTTGTGAAAGGATCAAAATTTTTGTCTTGGAAAGCTTGATCGAAGACAAAGGTAGACAGGGAGATGAGGGTTTCCATTTTTCTTTTGAGTGTGAATTGAAGAAGCAACTTTCATTGGTGAGGCATATAAAGGACAAATATTTGGCTTTTTACAACGTTAAAAATTGTTTTGGCAGGAATTTGCCGTAGGGTCACGTGGTTCCTAATGTGAGTGAAAATTCTTGTGGGACAGTGAAACCAGTAAGATAGGATTTAATTATGAGATCTTTCATTCTCTTTGGGTGTATTTTTTTATATCCATATGAATCAAAAAAGGTATAAAAAATTTACAACACAGAGAGGAATAAATTATCCTCCTTGTATTAATCATAATGTTCTTTAATGAACTAGACTTCATTATGCTTTGAAAAAGGCTTAGAGAGCCGTTGGAACTTCTTTTCTTCTCATCTATAAGTTAAGGTTAAGCTTTCTCTAAATGCAGACTTTGTCATGATTTTTCTTATCTAAGGGCCGGCAATTTGACTCAAGTAATTTTTAAATAACTAAATTAATTTTTTACTTTAATTCAACCATCTGAAATGTTTGTTAAATGAACTACAGAAAAGTAAGATACAGTTACAATTTTAATTAACAATTATTGTGGTACTCGGTACTCACAAAAGTTTGAACTAAAACTGCGTCTAGGATAAACTTTAGAATTAATGTTGCTTTGGTGATCAGTGCGCAGTTTCCTAATTAAGTTGGGCTTTATTCTGGCCTAAATTGTATATGTGCATAAAAATTCAGACCAAAAGTAGCTAGAAAGAGTAACGTGTGATTCAATCCCTGTCAAAGTAGAAAGACTTGTTTCAATTTATATAGACTTTGCCTTATTTAATAAAAATAAAACTGATGAAACTTCCTTTTTGACAGGATAAAACTGATGAAACTATTAATATAAACATCGTGCTTAAGCTAATACTTTACATTATATCTAAAATAAAAACGCACAATAATGTATCGGGTCAAAGCATGAATGAAGTGTACAAAAAGTAGTGATATAATTTATTTGGTTATATAGGGAAAATAAAAGTATTCTCGTTATCCTTATATATCCAATAGGATCAAAATTCAAAACGCCAAATTATCAAATTATGAACTATGTATATATATCCAAATTAAAACAGATCATTTCCTGCGGTGCTGCTTAGGCAGAAAAAAAACTGAAAACAAAATTAAGAAAGAGCTAGAGGATGAAAAAAATAAGATGAATGATGAAGTTTTTTTTATATAAAAATTAGAAAAATATTAATCATTAGATTTATTATTTTTTTTAATAAAAATGATTCGAATCCACATTTTTCTTTCTTTCTATTTTCAAGTCAATCTTATAATTTTAAAAGATCATTAATAAGAAATAGAGTGACACTGAACGGTTGCAAGGGAGAGGTATCTAGAGAGGGTCCAAATCCATATACAAATACAGCCATAACCTGAGGTGGAAGTAACACGATCACGAAGGAAGAAGCATAACCTAATGGGTGATTGGAATTTTGACCTCTTCAAAGAATTGAATGAGTACCAATCAAAAGCATGGTAGTTAACGGCTAATAATTCTATTCAGATTATATAAATAAAATAAAATATTCAATTCTGGACAAATTACTTTTTTCTAAATGAAAAATAAAATAATTATTAAAAATACTTTGTTTGAGAAAGATTAATTCTTATGACTTTATCTTCTAAGATCATCATAACTTGAGTTTAAACGCGACATCAAAACAAGTAACTGAATATAATGATTAATATGTTGATATTAAAGTTAAAATGTTTAAATAATGTTTGAGTTTAATTCTTGATAAAAATAATTTTGGATAAAAAATAATTACTGTGCAATTTAGTATATAGTATTGGCTTTTAGCATATACTAATAACAAGTATTGATATCATCTAACTCGTTATTTAAATAATTTTTTATAACATTTATTTTAATTAACATTTTATGTAATTTTTAATTTACTTCAACATATTATAACTGAATAATTTAAAATAAATAGTGCCAAAAGTGATTTTTACAATAATTGTATTAAAATAACGTATTTCTTAATAAGTTTGACAGTTTTATATTAAGTGACAAATAGAGTTTTTAAGTTCGTAGTTATACATAAATTTGACTACAAGTACAAAGGTTACATAATATAATGAAGTAAAAAAATGTGTTTTTATCCTTAAATTTTCAGTCAATTTTGGATTGATCTCTATATTTTTAAATCGATTGAATTTAGTTTTTCAACTTGTAAAAATATGTCAATTTAGTCACCTTTTAAGTTTATATTTAATACTTTGTAGCAATTTTTTTTATTGAGACAAGGTAAGAAAGTTGATAAAAAAAATTATGATTTATTTTTATTATTCTCAAATAGATCAAAAATAGTATAAATAAGAAAAAAAAAGTTAAATTAGATTTTCCAAATTTTGTTTATAATCATAGTTTTAAAAATTAGTCCAGTACAGATACTTTAGAAAACAAATGGAGTAAAAAAATTAGTCAAATAGACTAAAAATGATATAAATAAATAAATAAATGATGAGTGCTAGCAAATTTCTCATGACACTCTCATTTTGAATAAATTCTAAAAAACCACAGAAAGAATATCCAAAAAATAAAAAAAATATATGGTTAATACTTCTCTAAATAAATAATTAAGAATCAAGACAAAATAGCTAAATTAGATTTTTCAAATTGTGCTCATAATCATAGTTTTGAAAATTAATGCAATAAGGATAATTTATAAATCAACGGAGTTAAAAATCAGTCAAATAGACCAAAATTGGAAATAAATAAATAAGAATGAAGACAAAAAAAACAAGTTAAGTTGCATTGTAAAATAAATAAGTATTAAGTTGTTTTTAATCAATAAAGATAAAGATTTAAAAGTAAGCCATCTTAATTCTTAAGCCAGAGGCAGTAAGAGGGGGGTGGAAATAATAAAAATAAATAAAGAAAACAATTAACCAAAAAAAAAAAAAACTGAAAACCACCTAGATACAGATCCAAAGTGTGCAGAGAGAGACAGAAAACGATTGTTTGCTGCTGTGTTGTGTGGAGAGAGAGAGTAGAGGCTGCTAATGGGGAACAAAGCTATGTTAACGTTGCTACTCTTCTTCTTCTCGACCAATTTGGTTCCTTCCGCTCTGGCTATCTGGCTGACGTTACCCACCGCTGGCACCAAGTGCGTCTCCGAAGAAATCCAACACAACGTCGTTGTTTTGGCCGATTACGTCGTTATCCCCAGTGATCACGCCCACAACCTCACCATCGCCGTCAAGGTACTCTTTTTCCCTTCAATTACGACACCTTTTTGTGATTTCTGTCATGAGTTCTTCTTCAATTACTCATTAGATTCTCTTTCCCGTCTTCTGATTTGTTTGGTTCCTTGATTTGCGTGTTGACGGATTTCTTTTGTCGTGGATTTGCTATTACTATTCGGTTTCGGAAAATTATTGTGTGTTGTTGGTAATTTGAAAGGCTTTGTAGAGGTGCTTCTTGCTCAACTGATTACCTGGAAGACCATGTTGTGGAAATTTGTTAATTTTAGGTCTTATCTTTGGGTATTTATTATCCCATTGTCTTATGTTGGCTATGAATTTTGTGAAATTATAATAATGTTATGAATTTTCATAACTTTGTTTTGTTTTTACGTATATTTATCAGTGAATGTAATTTTTATTGCTTAAAACTACTCCTAATTTATTGGTATATATGTCTGTGGAGCCTGAATGGTCTAGGTGTTCGCGCTAGAGAACACACACGCCAGGCCCCAGGGGAGTCCTAAAGCTCGGTATAAACTCTAAAATCCATAGCGAGCCTCTACTATGTTGACCTGTTGTAACCCGGGTAGATCATAGCTATTTGATGAGTGTATTCTCTAACGGTTCCCACCATTTCGGGGAGTGGCGTGCATTGTACCTCCCTCACATGTAACGAGGGAATGGTGCCAACGGTGCCTTAGTCATGCGTGGGGATAATCTAGAATCTTGCTATACTGGACCCAGGGCCGGCCTAACAATAAATAAGCCCTAAAGCAAACTTTAAAAGAACATTTTTTAATTTAAACGTGAGAGCTAAATTTGAGGCCCTTTTGTCAACATATGACATTTTTTTCATTATCAACATCAATATCAACAACTTTAACACAAGTTAATTGGGGCTATTTTTTTTATTATATGGGACCTTTTTGCTTTATAAAACTAATAGAAAATATTTTTTATATAGGCCTAAAGCTTGAGCTTTAGTTGCTTTACCCCTGTGTCGGCCCTAACTGGACCTGAGGGTTCAAGACCCACAAGCTCTTTAAGCCCCAAGACCGTGATGTGATATGGTGAGTCAGTTATAATTGGATGGTCAGTCTAGAGACTTAGGCCAGTCTACAAGTGTGGGCCATCTATATTAACTGATAGGCTTGATGGAAGTTTTCTTACTCAGCTGGTCTAATTCTTGGCCTGACAGTCCAATTTCATTGTCATTGAGCTCATTGAATAATTTGCTGCTGGAGAAGTGGTAATGGAAAGTCAAAAACATCTTAAAATATGGTTTGCACACATAATGGTGGAAATTTCTTACAGCATGGTTCGCAGAGTAGTATTCTTGCTATGTTGAGTGGTTGCCAAGATCAAAGATGGCAGAGTTGGAGACTTTAATACTGATGGGAACAAATTGTAGCTGTCATGAGAAGTTATGTATCATTAGATATACAAGTAACAATAACTGTCATGTGTGCGATAGTTCTGTAAGTTTGGACAGAGAATAATCTCTATAGGAGTCATAAAACTGGGGCACTGCAACCCTTTTCCGTATTGTGTGAATTCTGTGATTCAGTAATAAAAAAACCACTAATTTATCAATTGATGTTCTATCAAATACCTCAGCTACCTGGGGCATGGATCCCTTGCATGATAACTTCATTTACAAAATTTCAAGTCTGAACAGAAATAAGGTTTAATAATGTTGGAAAAATGTACTTGGAAACATTTTACATTTCTACTCAGTAATAATAGTTTATTTTCTGTTGTTTAGACTTGCTTGTGTTTATGTGTTTTCAGGATGTAATTCTGGTTGGCTCTTGAATGACAACCTTCTGATACAGCTTGTTATAAAGGTCTATTACTTGTCTCTTGGTTTCTAATAGTAATTTGTTTCCTTTAGGTGACATCACCATATGGAAACAATCTTCATCACAAGGAGAACACAACACATGGTAATATCGCATTTACGGCTCAAGAGGCTGGGAACTACCTTGCATGCTTCTGGGTGGATAGCCATAGTCAAGGAGTTGGTGAGGTTAATGTAAACCTTGATTGGAAAATTGGAATTGCAGCCAAGGATTGGGATTCAGTTGCTAGAAAAGAGAAGATTGAGGTAAACTTCCTAGAGATACGTATAATTTTGAATCTCCCTATACTATAGGTAGATAGAACTTAAGTGTTCTACCTATCAAGGGCTGACATTTACTCAAGGTATAATAAGAAATGAGTTCAGCAGTGTTTTAAAATAGTTTTTGAGAGCTTCTTAGGTTTGTAGTTTGCTTGAAGTAGTTTTGTAGTGTGAACTGGAAGCAGTTAGTAATTGTGTGTGAATTGAAAAAATTTGGATCCTCTCATGTTACTTATTTGATTTTCCCCTCAAGTTATGAGTGGAAAAGACACTATAAAATGTTTAATGGACCCTACACAAATAATGGTGTATTATTATAGTTTCTTTTGTATCTTTCTCTCTCATAACATAACATGAGAGGATCCAAATCTGAATTGAACTCTATAGCTAAACCTTTTGCTCTTGAATGCTTCTCTGCTTATTTTTGTCTCTACATGTGATTGATACCTAGGGAGTCGAGCTTGAGCTGAGAAAGCTAGAAGGAGCAGTAGAGGCCATCCATGAGAATTTGCTCTATCTTAAGGGCAGGTAATTCCAATCACATCAACATCTTCCCCTGTAAATTGTTTATTGCAAATAATCTCTTAAAAACTTTTCATATACTTAATTTTTGTTTTTTGGGTTATTTGTTCAGGGAAGCTGAGATGAGGACTGTGAGTGAAAAAACAAATGGCAGAGTGGCATGGTTTAGCATTATGTCCTTGGCTATGTGCATTGCAGTTTCTGGTTTGCAATTGTGGTATTTGAAGCGGTACTTCCAGAAGAAGAAGCTTATATAGATTAGTTCATTTAATTTTATTAGTGATAAAGGGAACAGATAATAACTTAAAAGTTCTTATGAACACTATTTATAAGTGTAGACAGAAATTTTTGATACCACAAGTAGAGTTTCCTGCATTTCTTTTCCACGGATGATTACTACAATGAATTGTCTTGTATGATGTGGATATGATAAGAGGGAAAGAATTTTAGTGAATGATATACTTGGGTAAAAGTGGGTCTTCATACCTGCTTGTTCTTGTTATAGCTACCATCTTTGTGTGGGGAACTACAGGATAGGATAAAAATTAAGTTCATTAAGGAGGATTGTTTTTATTGTGTTTATGTAAATTCTTTCATTAATGATAACAGACGAAAATTAACAAATGAATGAATTTATCACATTTATTACACTTTCAGGAGTGAGATTGTGTTTTAATTTTATGCCAGTTTTTCACCATGTGTATATTTCATTTTAATATAAAAGTTATGATACAAGTTAATATAAAGATACTTTTTAATTACATTTAGTAATTCAAAATTAATTTGATCTAATTTTAAAATAAATGAACACTTTATATGAAACACCAAACAAAACAAAGCAGGATTTTTAATTTATTCATAATTCATTTAATTGTTCTTATTAAAGATAATGCGTAGACAACTTAAATAATCCCCATAAGCTCCTTGCTTTTTGCAATGGTCATTTTTTCACATCCTTTATGAAATGTAACATAGATATAAAAAATTAAGATAAAAAGAAAAGAATAAAGAGAACATAAGAAATATGATGAATAATATAATAGGGAGGAAAGAGAATAAGGTGAATGAAGCTTAAGAAATTAAAGTTTATATTTAACTCGTTACCGGCTGGCTGCTACTATATTTTGTTTTGTACGAAAAAAAATATATGCACTCTTCATGAAAACATTTCACATCAACGGTTAACTGTTCATCTTAGCTTCCATAATTGAAAATTGTGTAATGTAATAATGTATATAATCCTTTAAACACAGAAATTAAAAAAATCATTAGGATCTTTAAAGCAACCGCAATACTTTGGAATCATGAAAGGGACGCTAAATTTATTCTCCAAATTTACTAAAACGGGAATCAATTTTCAAATGAAGTTCAAAATCAATACAACAAAATCGTATACCAGAGAAAGATTTAACAAATAATTAGCTCCAAAGAAAACGTGTCTGAAGTTAAGAAGGCATCAAGAAATAATAATGAGCTTTATTCTATTCGAACTATGTTATGGTTCATATATCTGAACCGGCAAATCTCGTCAAAAAAATCATCAGTGCTACTATGGCAGCTCTTCATCTCCAGAATCTTTATAACCATTCTCCTAAGACTTTTCCCGTACTTCAGCAATGATTCAAGAGTACTCATTTTCTGTTCAGCATTAAGAGGTGACCTCACTGTGATCACAACCTCCTCCAAAAACGGAATCACGAATCCTGAATCCACCTGTGAAATATCCTCATTAGATGAATTGAAATATTAAATAACACCCTCAATCAGAAGGGTAGAATTATTATGAACTTACATGTTTGAGACTGTTTTTCTGGCATAGAGCTGCAAACATAGCTCCATGAATATCAAACCTTTGTAGCTTTTGATGACTGTTGAAGAAGTCAACAAAATCAATCTCTGGAAAGGGTTGAAGTGCATCATAGTCCCCAGTGAATTCAACCTTCATATAGAGATGTTTCACATTACTTGCCAATCTCAGCATTTTGCAAATGGCATCCCAGCACCACTGGATTCCTCTCATACACAGATACTCCAGAGCTGAAAGATTTCCAAAATCAACCATATACACTCTCCCTGCAAGCAAATAAATTGAAAAGGAAAGTAAGTTAAACTTAAAAAAAGGGGACAAACATAAATGCTTTGGGTATTATTCTATAATCAAAACTGGAGTTTTCATCTCAGCATTAAAGATCAGTATAGGTTATCAAAATAAAACTCTAACTCTAAATCAAATAAAATGCTAAAAAATATATGTATGAATATGTATCTAAGTTTTGTCCAAAAGACAAACTCTGGAGATTACTTGAAAACAAGGACACAAAAAGAGATGGACAATGTGATTGACCTACAATCCCAAATATTCTATCTCTAATACACCACTCAAGGAAGAGCCCTTGGGTTTGAACTGTCAATAAAAGGCAAGGATCAAACTCTATTGTCTATACCACTTAGTGTGTTTGTTTGTGCGTTTGTCCATAATTTCAAGCATAAGCAGCATGAGTCCATTTTTAGCGGCACCAAACCAAACAGGCACTCAACTTGATCCCAAAGGCTCTCATACTATGTCATGAACAAACAATCCCAGAAACTTAAGTAGAGGCACAAATGATTATCTGACAGACAATAGTCAACAACAAATATATAAACACAAAAACCACTTTAACGAGTTAACTACCTGCACTGTTGGATATGGAAAGATTCCTCAAATGCTTGGTTTCAGGGACCCTAATCCAGCTACAGCCTTGTACCTCAAGGGACTCAATTTGGGGGGAAGTCAAAGTGAGAGAACAGTTCCCCATCCCATAAAAATCCAGCTTACACTCCTCCAAACATGGCAACTCAATAGAGACCGACCTAACCCCTTCACATCCAAGCAGCAACAACCTGGTGAGAACCGGGCATGAGCGAAGCACCACACTCAACACAGGGTCCTCCAACCTTGCACCGATAATTTCAAGGTTCTTGAGGTTAGGAAACACATCCCATTTGGGGGAACGCACCATCAACACACCCCACAGTTTCAGAGACTCCAAATTCTTAGCAGCACCAATATAGTCCAATTTGGAAGGGCTTTCATGGAAGCCCTGATTGTCAGCAAGGTTGTCCATTCGGAGCTCGAGTTGAAGAAGAGTTTGCCCCGCCAGTGAGAGCCATGATGCAAGGCCATCAGGGGAAAATGGGCTATACACAATTAGCTCCTCTAACTTCACCACACTTGACACCATTCTTTTGATGATGTTGTCAGCACCCTCAGAAGAAGAAGAAGGAGTGTCAAATGAGCTGCGAGGAAAGTAGAGGGTTCTGATGTAGGGAGTGGAGTCCTTCCATCTCTTGGAAACACAATTGCAATATGACACGTCACGAGCATTGGTGATTCGGGACAAGATGCATTGGAGAATGGCATCAGGGATAGAATCCATTGCTGGGAGCAAGAATGAAGAATCAAATAGATAATTGTTAAAGGGTACACAGATTTAACACCATCTTTCAAAATCAACACCAAGCAGTGATGAAAACAAGCACAACAACAAAAGTCTTATCTCACTAGGTGAGATTGACCACATGAATCACACCATGTTATTCAGCTTGGTTACAACAACGACAACAACAACAAAGATTATTCTTTTATGCAGTTATGCAAGAAAAAAAAAACACGAATCTGGTAACCACGGTATTGGAAGAGTCCATAAATCTGAAACAAAAATCTCCCTCAAAATAAATATCCAGTAAACCCAAGACATGGATTAAACGGTAATTTTTACAAGTTTAGCTGTCGGTAACAGATAAGCTAAACTTGTATAAAGAATAGTAATACCCATGACATGGATGTGTGAGGAGAGAATGAAGGGAATGAGAATTGACGAAACTTACCTAATAATGGAAATGGAAAGATCTGGATGGGATAGCCTAAATCTCTTTCTCTCTCTTAATTGGAGATAGATTGAAGAGAGAGAAGAAGGAGCGGGAGTTTGAGGAAGACATCTTCTTATTTCGGTATTTCGAATTTTGAAAACCATACCCTCACAATATTTAAATATTTTCTCTGAATAACCTTTTTTTTTTAAATACACAAAAAAAAAACAAAAATCTGCTGCACGTGCGTTTCAATGTTTCATTCACATTGAGTTGAAATGCCCAGAATTATGTTGTAACACAGCTTAACCTAATTTGAGGTAAATTTTCATATACGGTGAATAGTGATACACTAATATTTAATGAATAAGTTGCGGCTTTACAGTTTTTTTTCCTTCTTGATTTTATTTATTACCTTTAGATTAATCTTGAAAGTCCCGGCCAAAAAAGATTAATCTTAAAAGTTATGAAGTCCATTAGTAATTAATACTTAATGATTTAAGTGGCAATCAGTTTTGTTTGTCTTAAATAAGGCATTGTATTTGAGTCTTTCAAATGAAAAATAGGTGTAGGCCTCCTTCCTTAAGTTATGCTTTACTTATATTTTTTTCTTAAAATTTATTTTAGCTAAATTACTTTTTCGGTCTCTTTATTGTTAAATTCTTTAATATGGTCTTTTAATTGCCAAAATATATGTAATGTGACTTTTTTTTCTTAATGAAGACGTTAGCCTGATTCAATAGAAAATAGGCACGTCATTCCTAACTTTTAAATTGTTGCTTAACTGTGATGACCTTGAGTATTATCTTCTCAATCTCTACATTAGCAATCTCCCTATTCAGCTCATTCAAGAATATCGCACCATATAGTAGCCTCTCTATATTCCTTCGCATTGGCTCCAATATGGCTATCTTCGTCTCTTTATAGTAATTCTCCATGCTATGGTTGCCCACGGTAAGATTTTGCAATTTTTGGTACAAGTCTCAATAGTAGTAGTTGGGCACAAATCTCCTCCTCCTCAATGTTGGTGATTTTAGTGTCATCAATGGATTTTAGTAGTAATGTGATTTACTATAGGCCAATGCGATTACGCGTTAAGCTTTGGAAACGAGTTAGGGTAGTGCGGAGTGCACGCTTGTTGAGCCAACGCATAATTGACCGCGATTACGGTGCGGGGTTCCAAGGGGCAGCGCCCCTGGCTGGGGGATTGTTGGAGTTTTTTGTTTAAACTCCATGGGTTATGAATAAGAGGCGGTTAACAATTCAAAATAATAACTACTCCTAACCGCTCTTGGGAAAGGTTAGAAAAATAACTACTCCCAACCGTTCTGATAACCAACGGTTACGATGGTTCATCGCCAAGAGTTGCATTGTTTGGAAAAACTCCTATATAAGGAGTCATTTGGCCTCAGATTTCTGATATACGAAAATCATACTTTCTCTCTACATTCCTGATCTGTTCTCTATTGCCAGAAGCAGATTGTTCTTCAAGAATTATCCCAACAAGGATTTCGTGAACCCAGGCAAGAATAGGGTCGAAATACTTTGTTCGGAAAGTGTACGAACACGATTCTTTGAAGTTATCCAGGATTATCATACCCAAATTTCTAACACTCAAGGCATTCATTTTATCTCAATCTTAATTGTAAGTTTTATATTTCTCCTCTTGTTTACAACAAGTTGGTCCTCCAAGTAACTACATAATAATAAAAAAACTAAACCATAGTAAGTTTGATTTTCTTGGCTTCAGAATAATTGTGAAACTCAAAGATGAATTCGATCTTTCTTTCCCATTTACATTTTAAGGTATGTCCTGAGATTAGACTTGCTTTAAAACGTGTTAGTATCTTCATTTTTATGTCCCTCGAGTTTTTCATCTTCCTTATTTTCCTTTCTTCTATTATGTTCAAACTTCCTATGAAGACTTCCCTCTAAATTTTCTTTATTATCACTATCATAGTAGTCTTTGTTCTCATCTCTAACACCAACTTTTCACCTCCAAGAAGTATGATGTGAGTATTCCTCAAGAGTTCAATCCAACCCATCCTCTTGTCGAATTACTCTTATCGCCCCTCAACATGCGCCTCATTTCCCTTAATATTGTCTCCGTGTGTAGTTTGAGTTCATACTCAAGATTGTCTCGCACCATGTTACTTGAAAAAAGAGATAGCAAGAGAGTATGACTCACTACACTCCCTTACGTGTTTCACTCAAGCAAATAGAATTGCTCAAACCACCCATGTTTCATTCAAGAATTTAGCTTTTCCCTCCAATGCTCATACCACTCTTGTCTTTCCTCTCTCTTTAATTCTCAAACTAATTTCATGGAGAAATAATCAAACCAATATATATTAAGAATTCCTGTAGTATCAAAAATATTAATTTGTGAAGGTTAAGTACAAGGATCTACCACGAAATATGCAAAGTATCCCTAAGAAAGAAAAGATGATCCAATATTGATACAATGAAGTAGATAAATATACAGAATATCAAAATTCTGAAGAAAAAAAATGCACTCTTATATAAGAATTGGTGATATTGTAGCCGGATTGATGTTCTTGGGATCGTCCTATAATTGGAATTCTAAGAAAACCTTGATTTAATGCCAACGGGAACAAGAGTCAAATCAAATGTTATGGAATACTGTGACTCGATGCTCTATAATGGACATTAAATTTTGTATGATGCGCATAATGATTAATGATCCACATCCTATGATTAATCCGAAATTTTGGAAAATGAAGATACTACAATCAATTATGAATGGTCTAAATGATAAGTTATTGTTTTAGCATCACGGAGAAACTTGATAAACTAGAATAGTTCACAAATAATAAAACATAATCTCTTTCACTTTAATCAACAATTAATCAATCATCTATTCATGAAGAAAGAATTACAATATGTAGAAAACTAGAAATCCTAGTTTTAGATTTGAATTAAAGACTTATGAAATAAAATTCTAACAAAGATAAATGTTATACAATTAAATATGAAATTCTAACACAGCCGGGGATGCTCTTTGTTTTACTCTTAAACACAATTGCTGATAATGGTTTTTTTTTACTGTCCTTAATGGGCTCTTGAGATTTGTAGAGAAGAAGGGGAATATGGAATGTTCTTGAACAATCCTTGAGAGAGATCTCTAGCATTTTCAAAGTCAAGTATACATCAGGCTTTGTTTTGTCGTTACTTGTTACATGTCCATTATAATTGAACCTATAGAATCTGCATCAGAAACATCAGGGTGGGATCAAGATGAGATCAATAAATACAGGAAAGAATAGTGAGACATGAAACATTTATGCTATGTTTGGTAGAAAGGAAAGAAAATAGAGAGAAAGGAAAACACAGATAACAATACAATTTCTTTTGTTTGAATTAAGAGAAAATAGATAGAAAAAGGAAAGAAAAATTTATTTATAGAAATAAAAATTTAAATTTTTCTTTCCTTCCATTTTCCTTTCAATTCAAATTTTAAATTTTTTCTTTTCTTTCCACCCTGTTTCTCCTATTCCAAACATAGGCTTAAAGTGGAAATTCGGAAAGAAGTACACCTAATAATTACTCTAAACTTCTGCAATCGCTATGATCTAGTTTGGAAGGAACACCGAGACGGTTTCTTTCCAACAAAATCCATGAAAAGAAAGTGTCAAAGTCATTAAAGTATGACAAGAAAGAAACTCCATTTTGAGGAATGTAGAAAGATCAAAATCACTAAAAGGAAAGCTCCTGCCAAGTTCAGTACAAGCTTTGTGATAAGGCTTTTTTTATTTTTCCGTGGACATTGAATGGACCACATATAGAGCCATGGCCCAAGGAAACAAATAGTTCCGCGGCGTATGCTGTTTTTGAATGCTATGCTTTGCTTTGAGATTCTATGTTCTAACTGGAAAAGTTCCTTTCCAAGATAGGCATCACCAAGGGAAGACATTTGACAAGGTTTGTGCTAATGAATAAGGGCCATTCAATTTTTAAATATTGTAAGTTTTTTTTGTTTTTTTTTTTTCCATGTCTATTCTGTGATTCTGCAGCATGCACTATATATCATTGTGTATCCCAAGTGGCACCATTTTCCCATAATTTTATCGAAACAATTGAAAAAGGAAAAGCATATGTGAGATTGAGAATCGATTTTTATCTGACCAACCAAGTGAGTTAAAACATAACCCTTTATTTACATTAAAAAAGCAAAGCAAAACTTTTCCCTCCCTTTTCTCAAGGCTAGGACAAATCAGTGAATAAATAACGTCATTGCAAATTTGATACTAATGAAACAAGAGAAAAACAGAATAAAAAGAAAAATGAAAGGTTTGTAAGATCAGTGAAAAGTGCGTAAAGGTGCAGAACATATGAATTTTAGGATATCAGTGTGACATAAGCGGGCAAGGTATTTTTTGACTAATTAAGCAAGGAAGCTTGTTCAGGCTGTCAGTGTACACAAACTCTCTTCCTCACGTATTCTTCCATTGTCCTCTTCAATCTTACTCATAAATAACACAACCCATCACCACATCAAATGTCACATAACTAAGAGACAGAGTGAGAACATTAGCAGATGTCTAATCAACACATTGCACTGCTGAAACTCACCTCCATCTTCATTGTCATTGCCTCAGGTAATTCATTCTTTTAAGCTTTATTTGTTGCCAACCTTAGTGAAGCAAAATGAGCATTTAGAGCTGGACAAAACTTAGATATAATTCCTTAAATGTTTTTTGCGTTGTTTTCCAATCGGAATTGAAGTTTTAGCTAGTAACATATGATGACCTTTAATATATAAACCTTTATTGTATAAACTTTTAATATGTGGATTATGGAGATGAAACTCCAATTCTAATAAGAGAACAACACAAAAAGGCACGTTTTGTCTTTTAAAGTCTACATGTTTTGTTTGGTTTGCACAAGTGAGGCTAGCCCTATGTGTAGAGTTTCTTCCATCCCAACTTCCAATTTTCCTATTTGGATTAATATATTAAAAAAATTCAAATTTCAGCTGAATATTTTTCTTGGTTCATCACTAACATAGTTGGTAACTAGTAGTCCTCTGTCATTGCCATGCATACTAAATTCTCATCATGGAGTTTTGAACCAAATTTTAAGTTCTTAAAACAAGGAGCTCCTTCACTTTTGAAAAAACAATTTGCCTGAGTTAGATGGAAATTTACTTTTATGCTTACTAATTTGACGTGTTGGTTGGCAGCACCTGAGCTGTGTGGAAGCAGTAAGAATTTCACTCTAGTAAATTACTGCAAAGAGACAATATGGCCCGGCATAACTCGCAGTGACAACCACAGTGGCGATGGCTTCGCATTAAAATCAGGACAATCAACTGTATATACTGCTCCTGATGGATGGAGTGGGAGGATATGGGCTAGAACAGGCTGCAACTTTGACAACAATGGCAATGGAAAGTGCCAAACAGGTGGCTGTGGCACCAGCATAAACTGTACTGGCCCTGGAAGCCCTCCAGCAACAAGTGCTGACTTCACCCTTGGTGAACCTGATTTCTATGATGTTAGCCTTGTGGATGGCTTCAACTTGCCTATAGTAGTGAAAGCTGTTAATGGCACAGGGAACTGCAGCACTGTTGGCTGTGATGGAGATTTGAGGCAGAACTGCCCTTCAGAACTTGCTTCTAAGGACAATGACAAAGTTATTGCTTGCCGGAGCGCGTGTGACGTCTTCAATACTGATGAGTATTGCTGCAGAGGGACTTATGGAAACCCTGCAACATGTTTGGCTTCAAACTACTCCAAAATTTTCAAACAAGTGTGCCCTGCAGCATATAGTTTTGCACTTGATGACCCAACAAGTCTAATAACTTGTTCAAAAGCAGACTTTGTTGTGATATTCTGTGGATCAAGGTAGGTTTGGTCTCGAAATGGGAACACATCTATAATTTGAGTGCATCATAGAATTATACATGATATTTCTCATATCATTCACCACTGTTTCTTCTGATTATTCTTGTTGAATGCAGGAATCAAACAGCATGTTCCTATCAAGACAAGCAGGTTGTATGTAATCGACCAAATAAAGCTTATAAAGCCATACCGCAGAGCTGGTGGGTCCTGATGCTCCCATTGACATACGTGTTCAATTTAAGGATCACACCTTAGCCAATTATGCAATTGAAGAACTTCTCTTTGTTACATTTTTTTGTTGTTGTTGAAATTCTCTTTGTTACAATCATTAATTCATTTTAACAACAATGATTTTCTTTGAGCTAAACACAAACAGAGAAGATGCTTCTTAATGTATTTTCTTCTACCTAAACACATGAGATGAGGATGTCCTCAAGCATTTACGCATGAGGTAAAGAATTTTCTGCCATGGAACTTCAAATTTTTTATCTATATTATTTTTTTCAATCCTAGCTACGCCAGACAATATCATCTGAGAGGGACAACTGAACCAATACAACAACAAATTTTTTTGTGACTCGTGAGTGATTCATGTTTACGTTGGTTGCTGGGGGCGTAACACAATCCCCTGTCAAGAACTGGAACCAATACAAATGGTTACAATTGATGATAATTTAATGTTAATGTAGCACATTGCAAGTTTTAGGATTAAGCACATTTCTTGTAACAATATAGAAAAAGAAGCAACTAATAACTAGATCTGTAACAGAATAATCGAGTGGACAATTGAATGCGGTTGGCTACGCCAATTAGAAAATCTTAAACCTAACAAAGAATCTAAAAAGTTCAATTTGCATACTCATATGGATGTATGTGAAGCTATTTGTATACACAAAAGAAGCATAATCAGAGTTAAGCTTATGTAAGATACCTTTCTCTATAAACCAGCCTTCAAAATAAATGGAATGGAACATCACCCATCTTTTCTCATGGGACGTGGGACCTGCAATTGCAAAGAAAAGAGAGAAAAAGGCACGGGGTGGGGAAGCAACTTAATGAACCAAGATCTGTTAGCACATTTTATTGTCTTCCATTGGGGTAACACTTTCAATATATAGCATAGTTCCATTTATAACCCTGATTTCCTTAGAAAGAATGAACAATGTTCAATGTTGTTTCCAGCGATAGGGAAGCCACAAACTGGAAAATGATCCCAAAGGTTGTTCTCTAACCGTACAAAATTGCTAAAACTACCTATCTCTGGCATTCTATGCAAGATGAATTTAATTCGAATAAGTTAATCAATCATTGATTATTATTTGTTACTATAATAAAAACTATATCGACTTTTGTATTAATTACTTTAAGAGTGATATTCAAAGTGATTTCTAATTGTAACAATATAAAAAAAATAACTCACAATATCAAAACTATACCAATACAACAATGCCAAAATATAATTTTAAAAGTTTATGGGAGAGTTTATTTAAATTTAAGAAAAATAACTTTAAAATAAGAATTTTTTATATAAGTGTTTTTTTAAAAAGTAAATAAGATTTGTTTCATAAAATAAATATAAAACTGTTTTTTTAAATAAGCTACCCAGACAACTGTATGTCACTTCTTATATATCGGTATTCTAATTTCCTAGGTCCTCATATTCCTTTAAGTAAACATCCGAGATTCTTCACTTTCAAACTAATAGCTAGGGTAGCATGCTAAAGCTTTCTTTCATATGTAATCGCTGCGCAACAAGGGGTGTGAATAAAAACCCCATATTTTGTTGTCATTGTCCCAATCAATCGCCGAATAATAAAAAGAGGGCACTCTCAAATTGGATAAAAAAGAAATATCAAATGCTGCGATTTCACAATTTTGAATATGATCATACGAATGAACCACTGCTATACTTGCTGCAATGATGACTAAACTGATATACGTGATCCCAAAACATGTGCCTCTTAAATCTAAAACCCCCTTTGTGTTACGCCTGAATTACACAAATATTGGGATCACCATGTACGGATAAACTCAACCCTTTCCTATTAATCTTTGTGCGGCAATTACACAAATTTCCAGATCCTCAAATACTCATAAAAGGATGGTTGTTCATCAATTTGAATAAAAAAATCATCTAATATTGCAATTTCACAAATTGAGTTATGATTGAAAAAATTGAGGATATTGAAGTGGCATACTATGAATTAATTAAAATCCATCATTAATTGTTGTTATTATTAACTATTTTAATAATATAAATGCCAAGCCAATTTAGTTATACACCTGTAATGGCAACCGGCAATTGTTAATAGCTGCTTCCCTAATTTTCTGCAAGCACAGGCACAGGAGGTAATTGCCGCAAAGTCTTATTCATTTTATGTGTGTGCCCAGGACCAGGAGGCTAAAAGAAGAAACCAAGGAGGAGGAGTCACATGATTTTTTTTAAGTACTTACGTGATAAATAGGACTATGTAAAAAAAATCTAATATATATATATATATATAAGCAATTTATATTCGATTTAATTTAATCTATTTTAAATTCATTTAAATGGTCTGATTTCATATTCAAATTCAATTTTTTTTTATTTTAAATCAAATCCAATTAATTGGATATAGATTTTTAAATCTAATATAATTTTTTAGACAACGACGAGTAGGTTTATTTTGCCAAGTTCAATAGGAACTATTTTTTTGTCAATGTCGTCTATAGTTATTTTAGCCGATATCATGTTGATGGTATTTATAAACCGTCATCGGTTGAGACTATTTTTCGGTTAATGTCAATAAGGATTTTTTTGGCCAATGTTGGTCGAAACTATTTTTTGGCCGATGTCGTCCAAAGTTTTTTTTAGCAGACATCAATCAAAACTATTTTTTGGTCGACGTCAGCTAAAGTTTTTTTGCTTGAAATTATTTTTTTGTTGACGTCAAGTAAGTTTTTCGGCCGACATCAACTAGAGGTTTTTTTGTCGACATCAAACGAGACTATTTTTTTGGTTGACATTAGCTGAAAAACATCATCGACAGACATCGGTCAAAAAAAACATAGCTAACATCGCCCAACATATTCCCCTAATTGATGTTGATAAAAAAATCATAGTTAATGCCAACAAAAAATATTCCTAGCCAAAACTAGCCAAAAGAAATAGTCATGGTTGATGTTCGCCAACAAACCCTAACTGACACCAACAAAAAATAGTGTCAACCAGCATTAGTAAAAAAACCTAATCAATGTCGACCAAAAAATAGTCTTGATTGATGTTGGCCAAAAAATATCAATGACCATCATTGGCAAAAAAAAACATTATCGATGTTCGCTACAAAAATCCTAACCAACATCGATCAAAAACTAGTCTCGGTCGATGTTGATCAAAAAATCTCTAGTCGATGTCGGCCATAAAATATTTCCAATCGACATTGACTAAAAATCCTAGCTGACCTCAACAAAAAAATAACCTTACCTAGGATCGACCAAAAACATCCTTGACCGATGTCAATCGAAAATCCACTATTGATGTCAGCCAAAAAATAATTCTAATTGATGTCGGTCTAAAAATGTTTGGGTCGACGTTAGTCGAAATTATTCTAGTTGAGGTAGGTCAAAAATACACTAATCAAGACCGATAAAAAATAGTCTTGACCAAGATAAGTTAAAAATAACCCTTAATTAAATGGAAAGTGTTAAGTTTTCACTTTTTAGCGTTTAATTACTAAAATTTGTAAATAAATATTTATGACATTTAAGTGGATATAAATTGAATATGATCAAATTCATATTCACTTAAATAAATTACATTTTAAATTAAAATTATTTAATATATATATATATATATAATTTAAGATCTAATCAATTTAAGTAAATATAAATTGGATGTGAATAAGATTCTTAAAAATCCAATCTATATTCAGCCCTGACATTAAATTATATTAGAATCAACGTCTAATAATTAGTGTAATACTTTTAGTAGTACATGAATTATATATATATATATATATATATATTAAAATGTAAATTATAACAAATAACTTCTTAAAATTACAGTCAATGAAATTTAATTAAATTAGATGAAAAATATGTATAAATTATTATAAATTTTCTAATATTATTTTCAATTCCTATAGATTAAAAAAAACTTTTTCAAATTGCATTAATCAACCAAACATGCTAATATTGTTATCCAACCAACTTTGATTAATAGTATACCTAATCCTCACATTCCCAAATATATCTCTCTAGCTTTCCGAAGGCTCAAACCCTAATTAATGATCTTTGGCACAAGTCTATTTAGCTTTCATACACCTTTTGTCTTCCTGTGATCATATACAATAAGAACACAATGAGATAGTTTTTTTAAGCCTCTTGTTAAGGATAAAACTTAATGTATTGGGAAGAATTTTAGTTAGGCACATGGGACAGGAGTGATGCAGTTTTGAAGTAGCTAGCAATATTCAATTAATGCTACTAGAGAGGTATTAATTTGTATACTGGATTGGATCGTTTAAAGAACAAAAATCATTCCATTCAATCAATTTTTAATTTGTTTTAATTTATCAATTAATTATTTTGATTTATGATTTAAACGTGATCCAACTCGATTCAAATATAAAACGGTTAAGATTAAATTAATATTTAGTTTTAGTCTTACTTTTAAACAAAATGGTAATATGTATAATAATCATAAAAAATAATTTAAAATACAAAAATATCTCATTCACAAGTCAAGAGTATAGTATAACTCTTCAAATGATATATAGTTAAACTTAATGAATGCAGTTGAGTAACAAACACTGACTTTGAAAAAAGAGAAATGGAGTTGATCCTCGTATAATACAATTTTAGAGAGGGATGATGAGTTAATATATTTATATAAATATAAAAAAATTACACCACACTTAATAAATATATTTATGCACTTTGATTAAAATGGTTAATAAAACAATATCTTTAATAAATACATTTTTCATAAAAAAGTATAAGTTATGTGATAATTTTATAAATATAAAAGAAATAAAAAAATAAATATGAATAATATAAAAAAAAATTTAAAATAAAAACATATGTACATGTATAAGTTCTCTTTGGCTGGATTAAATTGGATTGATTTTCAAAAATCAAATTCGAACTAATCTAATAAAAAAATAATTTTTATTTTGTTTTCCAAATTTTTGGATTGAATTTTTCAATTTTAATTGGACTGAATATCAGATTGTTAATTTTTTTTACCCCTATATACTTAAAATTGGATTAAATTTTTTTATCATATAGATTATATTTACAAAATATAATTAAATCAAAATTATTTAACACTTCATTGAAATACATCAAAATTAATGAAATATATATTTAAATATTATATATATATATATATATTTAAAAATAACAATTATTTATTCTTTATTTCTTTTAGTTACCTACATTACAAAATTCGACACAGGTAATCTTCACAATTGTGCTAGATTACTTGCAGATGTGGGTTCATACTTGTAAATCTTGTTATGCTTTTAATGAATAAAAAGATTAGACGCAAAGGCATATGATTGGTAAGAATGAGATTTTTTTTTTGTTTAATAACAAGAATGAGAATGTACATGTTTTACACTCAATAAAAGTCAGTAGTGATTATGATAGAAAATGATTATTTGATATTTTCAAAGTAAGGAAAAACAAACTTCTAATAATTAAATTATGGAACAGTTAATGATCGATATTCAAATTAAAGTAATCTTTTAAAAATGTGCATGTTCTTTCCATGGTTATTTTATCTACCAACCGCTGTTTTGCTTATTATGTCTAGAGACATTCAGGTTCCAAATTAACTGACTAAAATATCATTCAAACAAGCCATTAAATTGTTGTAAATATATAGTTTTCTTATAGGAATATGCACAATAAACGTCAAAGGTTGAACTGATAAACAGTGAGTTGACAAATTAAATAATTAGAAACTGAGTGGGAGACATGGCAAGCCCATTTTGCATCCTCCTTTAGAAGCAAGTCAAAAAGCATAGTGAAATCACAATGCCAGCAAATAGCAACTTAACAACCATGGTCAAAGAAAGCCTCACTATCTCCAACCACGTGCAAGATAATTAGCAACAAAGAGTTGCACTCTAAGGGCACAAAAGTCTATTGCATATGAGAAGCGGATATTATTGTCATATATGCAAACTTCTACAGACAAAACAGAGGGATTGAAAGTCTTTGAAAACAACAGAAGCTAGCCCCCAAGGGGCCAAATATTCCAATAACTCCATGCACGCTTATGCGCCTTCTTTCTACAAAAGCCACTCTTATTTCTTCCTCGTTATTTGTCAAAACCTACCCATAATCTCTTCTTCAAATCTCAGCCAGATCGAATTTCCAAATTTCCTTATGCTTTCTCTTTGCTCTATATAGCCTCTAGGGTTTCTCAGAGGCCTTATTCCATAGCCATTTTGGCATTCTGTCCACCTCCATTAATATTAAATGGGTTGTTTTAGAATCACCCCAAAATGGTGGCAGTTGGAGGTGGCCAGTAGGCCAAACGGGCTCTGTGAATCTGTCTCTGAGAAACCCCTTGTGGGCTCAATTCTCTTTCATAAGTCTCTTCTCAATAATTATCTTCTTCCACACCATGCACATGTTAATTGAGTTATACATTTACGTTTATCTTTAATTTTGGTCTCAGTCTAATTGGTTTTTATTTTGCAGGTTCCTACTTATCAGAAACACGTCCCTTTTCTTTGATGATGAAAATACTACGGAAGGAGGCAAGAATACTTGATGAAAATAACTATGCTTTGAAGGTACTTAGTTTTTTTATTTTTTTTTTCCTAGTAAAGAGGATCTTGGGGTTGGAAGTCTATTAACTCTGACGCGTAACTTATTGATCATATACCTATTATTTTATTTTGTTAGTGTTAACTTAAGTCAACCTCCAAACTTTAACTTGAAACGTGAATAGGTAAATACTTTTAGCATTTAACTTTCCTTTTTGTTAGTGTCCTAAACTTTTGTCTTGGCTATGATGGTAATGTTGCAACTTTTTACAAGTCTAATTAAACCTAAAGTGTTGTGGATAACTGCATGCGCTTCCACTTGTTCAAAATCCATTGGCTAGCAGAAATATTTTATGACCCATTGTAGCGGTTGCAGCATTGGATTCCTAGAAGCATTATATAATTAATTTAGACTTTGCAATGGTGTCTGAGGCCACCATTATGAGTTATAGTGTTTTCAAATGGAAACACAATTCCTACCCTAACTTATCCACAAAATGCACTCGCACGACCATGTATCTAACAGCACCACCCACCACCACCAACCAAGGATTTTTCATGAGATGGAAAATAAAAATTATTTGTCCCCGCAATGTTTGTGAATAAATATTAGCTAATAATTACTTTGTAAGGAATATACATCTTTCAATGAAAATATATTATTAATTTATTTATTGACCATATCAAAAATAATTTACATTTAACTATTTAATATGCTAAAAATTAATTTATTAAATATATTTTTATATTGTAAAATAATTTTAAATTACTTTAACAAAAACATCTTAAATTAAATTTGTTTTAATTTATTTATGGTATAAACCATAGAATTATTTACGAAATACAATCTTATTCAAAATTATCATGAATGATAATACTCTTTATACTAAAATTAGTTTAAATTCAATTAGTTAGCAAAAGATATCATGTTGGATTAATATTTGTCTAATACTATCAGCAAGAGAAATTGTATGTAAAACTTCTTAGGCTAACAACAGTAAGGAACAAAACCAGGAGTGTATTAAACGGAAGACCTTTTTTTTTTACATAATTATTTAAATATTTTAATAAATAATAAATTTTAAAAATAATTATTATTAATTTTATGGATAAATTTAGAGAATAAACTACTATTAAATTTTTTATAGCAAATATCAACTCTAAAACCTATTTTTTTATATTTCTATTAATATTTTAATTTTAATTTTTTCTCATATTTACACAAAGGATCTAAAGAGGGAAGAGGGGGCTGGGAACTCGGAGCCCAAACCCATCCTTGCCCTTCCTAGCTTGGATCTATTCCTCACAGCAACCACATGTCATGATCTAGTAAAAAATATAAATATATAATAAATATATTAAAATTAATTTATTAAACATATTTTTTAACAACATAATTTTAAATTACTCATTGAATAACATCATAAATTAAATTAGTTTTAATATTTTTATAAAAAAAAATCACAAATATCATTCAGGAATATAATTCTTAATTTATTTCATTCTGTTGTTATCCTTTAATAAGTAGGGGATCATTGCTTTTAATAGTAATAGTGAGGGTTATTTTCTATAAGAGAAGGAGGTTAACCTCAAATATAGACCTTAATTCATTTTACTCGTATATGGTACTGCTACCCATTAATTGAATATCTTTTTAGTGTAATCTTTAATGCAGGGTCTTGATTTATTCCATTCTGTTGTTATCCTAGCCTCTAAGTAGGGGTCATTGCTTTTAATAGTAATAATAGTGATAGTGAAGGGTATTCTTTTATTAAGGGAAGGGGGAACTGTTGGTACCTATTAATTGAATATTCCCTTCCCGAAGATTGTGGAACTTCAATGTTCAAAGGTTCATTTAAATTTTCGCCAACAATATAAAGAAAAATTAAAATCAACGTTAATTATTTACATATGAATGTCCATTGAGAAATTTAGGCTTTATTTGGCATATTCAATAGAAAAATTAGCTAAAATTTGAAAAGGTGAAAGTTGAAATATGAAAGTGATAATTGAGTGAATTATACGTACCGTAAGTGTTTAGTGTGTGTATATATATATATATTGTAAGTCATTTGTATATACTAATATTGTTATTGATGAGGCTTTTGTGGATATATAATCCCATTAATTATGTTTGGTTAGTAAAATAATATTTGGTGTAGATAGATCGAACCTATTGCCCAATGACTTCGCCGTTCACCCTTGAGGTCCGCAACAAATAATTTTATTAAGAATAATTTGGAGTTTGGACAACTTTGATGTTAGTTTGAGTCATGGAGGTGAAATTAGACGTTATTTTATATATTTTTTTAAAGAAAACTAATCAGCCTAAAATGTTAAAAATGACTCATTCAAATCTATGTTTTGTTTGGTTTGATTTATCAACAAAGTTGATCCTTAGTAATAAAACTAAGTTTCCATTTGAATAAACTTTTTTTATAAGTATTTATAAAAAGGAAAAAAAACGAAGTAAATTTTTTCTATAAGTTAAAATCAGCGTAAGGATAGGCTATTTATAAAAACTCTCCATCTTCAAAAGCTATATTTTATCTTCCTTTCAGAACTCAACTCTTCTTTTTAATTGTTTCAATGAAGTTGGTTATGTAAACGTCATTTGAAAATAATTATGGCCCAATATTGGTGAGTAAAGTACAGTAAAAATAGACACTCCTCTGGGCATTTTTTTTAAAGAGTGATTATATTTTGATAATATTTTTAAAAAAATATCTAATCAATAATTCTCATCATATTACATTGAATCATCAATTAAATCAATTACTTATCTTTTATATCTTTCTTTCTCTCTCAAATTTAAAGTTCTCTATGAAACATTTTCTTTTTTAAATAAGCCAAGATTATAGATATTGTTGTTTCCCCCCACCATTGGCCTTATTATATAAGAACACAAATCCGTGTAGAGCTGTTTGCTTGACTGGCTTTCTGTTGGAAAAAAGAAAATTTTGGTCTTTTGTGAACAATAATACAACCCACAGACAATCTTTTGGAATTTTAGTCATATCTAGGAAACGCTGAATGTGTATTTACATTTGCCAATCCGCATAAACCATTGAATTGCTCTTATGTAACAGAAGGCAAATGATGCTACATTTATTTTGAAGATACTTTTCCTTAGATAATCTTTTGTAAACAATGGGAGGGAGGAATCTATTAGTGTCCTTTGGAGCTCACACATATCAGTCACCATATATCATGTTATGATGCAACAATTAATGAATCACTGTTCAGGATTTCAAAGCGGAAATAAACAGTTTTAATTTCTCAATAGTGTAGTTACCTCTATAATGTAATGCAACTAACATAATGATTAAAATTTTACGAACCCTACCAAGATCTTTGTTCCTATGCATGACTTTACATTTCATTTAATTTAATTTTGTTTTGGCGGGACCAACTTCAGCTTTCATTTTGTTAGACACTGGGGTCAGGCCTGAAAGAAATTAATGACAGCAAGTTCCTTATGTTAAAGTTTGAAATGATTGCTTGATTATGCAATTGCCAATTTGTTCTGAAAGACATTATAAATTGGTCCCGCACTCGGCAGGTTCACAAGTTTTATATTAGGTAGCAATTTGCAAATGACCTCAAATTAAAGTCCAGATTCAGCTTATCTTTAATTAGAGTCATGGATTTCTTATTTTTATATATATTTGATTTCATCATTTATTCTTAAGAAATGTTGAGGAATGTCTGTTTATTGTCTTGCAAAGTAGAAAAACAAATGCTCCCATCATTTTTTTCCGTCCAAACGTCACATTAATTTATTGTTACAATTAAATTACCTATGATTTTGTCTCATTGATTGTTGGCTGGCTGTGTTTAGATTTAAGCCAATAAATTTTGTTTGTGTTTAATTGAGTATTTCTGGATTTACCAAAAAAAATTGAGTATTTATTGATTTTTTTTTACTTTTTATCATACAAGTCTAATTAATTCTTGTCTAACATTTAAATCAAATCACACATCTCATTTAATCCTTATATGTCTAGCTAATTAAAAAGAATTTAATTTCTATACAGCATAAAATATTTTACATTATCAACTAATTAAAAATTATGATAAATAGAATTTTTTAAGTAATTATTATAAAAGTCAATTTAATATAAATATCAATATGTAATTGAATGATATTATAAAATAATTACACAATTAATACAAAGACTATGTTCTTTTCAAAAATGATATATGATTCAAAAACGTTTATACTTTTAAATTTATTTTTTACCATATTATAAGTGGAAATTGATTATTACTAATCTTAAATTAAGTTCCTGTTGAATCTGAATGGGAGGAGGACCAGGATATTCACATTAGCATCGCAAGGGAGTATTGAAGACATTAAGAAATTATTCAAGCATTGCAAGAGCATCTCTATGGAATTGAAAGGCAAGGCTTCCTATAGAGTTCAGCCACTTCAAATGGGAGCATCTCTAGAGAATTGAATGAGCTAGCACAAAAAAAGAGTATATTAAGGAAAAACAAGGGGAGTACCGTATAATTAAAAAGAAAAATTGTAAATAGCAATTACCTTCTTTTTTTGCCACATAATTATATATTTGGTCACTTTGAATAATATTTAGAAATAAGCCAATAAATCTTGTGGGTTTGTTTGAATAATAATAACTAGATCGATTTTGGGGCTTTTTTTTCTTCTTTTTTCTCTAATTCACTGTCATTCTCGTTCACATTGGTGCATGTATTAGTCCTATACTATACGATACGGTATATTAAGTTGAGTTTAGTTTAGTTAGTAATTTACAAGTTGAGCTAATGTAATAATCATATACAGCCAATTAAGGTCTTGGGTGATTTTCGCATAACGTTAAGGTGATTAATATTGGAATGTAGATTTAGGTGTTTTTTTTTCTTTGTTGAAAGATATTTTGTTTGTTGATGTTTAATTGTTTTTTTTAATGTAGATGAATTGAAGTATCGTATACTCACTAATTATTTAAACTTTGCTTTTTTTAAATAAAAAAAGGCTAAATAATCACTGGTTCCTGAAAATGTAAGACTGTGATAATTTAGCCCCAAACTATGTATGCATGTTTCGATAATTTGCAGAATCGATTTTAGCTCGAAAATTCATGGTGGAGAATTGAAAGCAACAAAGAGTTGTTTTCACCATAAACTTTAAAAAAAATTGATTTCTGACCAATGTATTGTGTATCCAAATATTTGCTATATAGTATTGAAAATTGAATTCACTAACAAGTGAGGAAAATGAATCGTGAGTAATATATAATTTCCATAAAAGACTTTGAATAAAATATAATTTTAGTCATGTGCCATGTTTTTTCTTTTATATTTAAAAAAAGAAATGTTATTTCTATAATATTTTATATAACAAGTTGTACTGTAACATTTTTTTGTGTTTATCTCTATCATACACATTAATTAGTACATGTCATAATGGTGCAGGAGATAAACACAAATTAATGTTGTACAAATTATTATATAAATTGTTTTATATCTATTTCATCTCAAATTTAAATGGTTAAAATGTATTTTTGATTTTCGTACTTTTTACAATTAGTAATTTTGGTTCATCTATTTTAAAATTAAAATATTTAGTCTTCTTATTTTGAAAAATTAGTAATTTTGATTCCAGCATTCAAATATAGACGCTTACCCTTAAAAATTAACATTAACCTACACCTACTCTTGAGAAAATTACTTGTCAACCCTTTCACACCATTCTTATAAGTTCTAACTGCACATTAGTCATTACCCTTTTCAAACCTTGGTAACATGACTGCCAAATCCAAACATATCTCCAACGAAGTCATCATCATCATTGTCGCCATCTCCAATGAAGGCAATTGGTTTGCACCCTAGTTACCTTACTCCATAAAAGCACCATGAGCACCCCTCAACCTCAACCTCTTACTTATTTATTAACCTTTTATTCCACCCCTTCCCCTCCCTTCACCAAGCACCATGGCATTACCAGAGACAATACACAAAAGGCTATTTGTATTTGTGTAAGCATCGTTGTCTTCTTTGGCTCATGCTTCCATATCGGCATTTTTGGACCCGAATGATATTCAGCAGACCTTCTCTAGGGTTCACAACATTTCAATTTATTGTTGAGGTCTGAAATTTTAATCAACACCAAATGATTTGATTTATTAATAAGATTTTATGCTAACTTGATTTATGTTTTGCTTGAATTAAATGGAGTGCTTAACATATGGAACTTTTCTACTTGTTTCAACTCAACACCAACTTCGTGTTAGTGAAAATTAGATGAAAGCTCAGAAAATGCTTCACTCTTTTAAATCTTTGAACATTTTTTTTCCTTTGATTTTCGTAGATCATAGCTGGTAATTGGAAAAACAAGTAATTAATTAAACAACTTAAAGCGAATTAAAAAAGAAAAAGAATAAAAGCAAGCAATTGGCACACTAGATAGAAGTTGCTAGATCTGTTGGAGAGATTCAAGCAATAAAGGTGGAGATAGGTTGTTAAGAAAGTGATTGGTTTTGTCTACTTAGTTGGTTAATGTTTGCCCATGAAAAAGTCAACATTATAAAACTAATAGTAATGCCTAATTTGGATGGTGTGAGATCCAAATTACTAAATTTTCAGAATAGTGGAATGTGTCTCAATTTTAAAATAAAAGGATTAAAGTTACTAATTATAAAAAATATGGGGACAAAAATGCATTTTAGCCAATTTAAAATTATAAAACAATAGTTAAACTTCTCTAGCTCCCCAAGCAATGGCCCATAGATGAAAATAAAGTTACAAACCATAGATCAAAATTGTAATTCTGGCTCATTGTGTCTCACCTTCAGCCTAGATCTCTTGTTTCTTACACTAATCTCTTGAACCTTGTCTTTAAAATGAATAAAAAATAAAAGAAAATATCCAAAGATACTAACCAAGGGCTATTGCATCCATGCACTTCTTCTGTTACATTCTGCACCTCCTATTATATTCCGAAATGAACTTTTCAAAATTAAATAAAAAGTAGAAGATGCAATAATGAAAATGCAAGAAATAACTGTCACCCCAAAGCCTTTTCCTTTAGGTCAACCCACAAAGTCCAACCATTTGCATCAAAAAGGACATTGCTTAGCGCGCCTCATTATTTACTTTGTGCACCCCAAGTGCATTTCCAAAGCAAATAATAAGATGTGTTAAATAATTACCCATAAAAAATGACGACTGCAGGCCAATTGTAATGGGGTGGTTGGAGAGTGCTGGGGCACTACTGCCTCAAAAATGATGACTCAAGGCCATGGATTGGGCCAGAGTCATAATGCTTTTGATTTAGGGACAGAAATATTACACCCGGCCCTATAGTCATAATGGTTTTAATTCAGTATCATTAAAGTTAGATATACGGACTTTAATTCACAAGTTGATTGTATAAATTTGAAAATTTGTCGATTTGAGTCTAAAAAGCAGTGTTCCATTTAATTGAGAGTTTATGTGAGTTGATTTATATAACTTTTAAGTTAAATGAGTTGAATTGGTGGGCTTGTTGGGTTATTAGCCCACAAAAGTTTAAAATATATTTCATTTGAATTTAAATATGTAATATTAATTATACTTACACTAATGAATAAAATTATTTAATATCATTTAAATCTACTAATCATATTTAAAAATTAATTATTTTCTTAAAATTTTCTTCATTAAAACTTGATATAAAGAAGAATTCTTTTTTATTGAAAATAGAATCTCAATTAATTAAAATATATTTTTTAGATTATATCATTAAGTAGTATGAAAGTAGTCATAATTTATTTAAATTTAAGTATAATTTTTTTATGTTTCTTATGATTAAGACTATAGTAGTATTTTTTTATTACTATTATTTTAATATAGAAAAACAAAGAAAATATAAGTAAAAAGTTTATCTTTTTTATTATTATAAAGAAACGTATCTCGTACATCATTCTCATATATCATTTAACATGGAACAGTCAGAATTCTTTTTTATTTTTTATTTATCAATTAAGTTTAATTTAATATTTAAATATCTTTTTTATAAATATGTTACTTTTCCTAAAAATATGTAGTTTTTCCTATTTTAGTTCTTACAATTATGTAGCTTTTTTTTTAGTTTCCGCAAATAAATATTTTATTTTGGTTCTTGTAAATATGTCATTTTTTCTTTTAGTCATTAATAATATTATTACAATGAATAACACTTTTGATGACGATCTTATTTTACACGTAAGAATTAAAATTGTTAAATAAAATAAAATTAAGAGGAACCAAAAGAAAAAACTCATATGCTATAGGTAGTAAAAAGTTCATTGTAAAGAATATATGATAAAATTATATAATTATAAATTTTAATAGAATTTAATTAAAGTAAGTGATGTGTGTAAACTTTCCAGTATTGTTAAAGATTATACATTGAAAGTGTAAAACAGTTTTATACTATCATTCAATCACAAATTACTGTTTGAATAGTTTTAAAATAATTATTTTAAAAGTCAATAAATTTATCATACATAATCAACCATGATTTGATGATTATGTAAAACTTTATACATTGCTAGTGCATAACTTTTTTCTCTTATTAGTTAGATGAATGCTAGTGACACTCTTTTTATCGCTCTTTGTGATTGGTTGAAATTTTTTAAATATCAATTTTGGTGGATCTCATCCAAGTCAAGAGAGACAAACATTGAATGATAAGTGACACCCACCCAAAATGGTAATTTTTTTAACAAATTTCAGTTAATCACAAGAAGAATGTTGAAAAGAGAATATTTTAGAAAAAGTGTTGAAAACATTTATCTATTAATTAATAATTTTTTTATATATAATAAGTTTTTAATTTTTATAATAATTGTATATGATATTATGATTTTTTTTATATCATCCATATATGACACTTAAACACTAACATGTTTGACACAAGTGGTAATGACTTATGTTTCTTAATCGTCAAATCTCAATTGATAATTGAATATTAATAAATTTTATTGGAAGAAAATACTTATCTTGTGTATACTCAAAATCTCAAACGAAGATTTATTAATACTTCTACGTATACAACTTTGTACCAATATAGTAAGAGAAAATTTTATGACACTTATACTCTCTATCTAATTTATTAAAAAATGATATAATTATATAATCGTTAAAATATTACCAAATGATTCAATAATTATATTTATTTAAGTTGTTTTTTAGTATATGAAAATGAAAGTGGCCTAAGCAAGATTTAGTTTGTATTTTACTAAACGTTATAAGTTCTGAAGTAAGACCTACACTTAAGAGTAGAGAGAGAGAGAGAGATCACATACTGCCGAAATTTATTCTTAATAGATAAGTGACATTTATAGAAGAGCACACATAGCTACCTTTTATCTTAACACACACCTATATCGATCTGCTTATTTAAAGGAACTAACTTCCCACTAAAGGTGCAATATGCATTACAATACAATATGTATGAGTAGAGAGAAGTTAACTTCAGGTAGCATTGATGGCAATTTTCATCCCAGCCTCGCAGTGACCAACATAATTGCAGATGAAGTAGTTCTGTCCCCTGGCAAGTCTGATCTGATCCTTCCCTGACCGATACACTTTGGCTCCTCTTGGAGTCTTGCAGCTATCATATCCAGCCTTGTTCACTGCCACCACATTGTGAGCCCCAGGACTATAATTGAAAGCTGCACCCCATACACAAAAATGTATCACATGCTTTCAAAAGTTAGCTAGATAAAAGAATTATCAAAAAGGGAACTTCTTCCATGTGTTATATACTGTGTGGAAGACATTGTAACAAACTCTTCACATATTTAAGAGACTTGTATTAATTTCACCTAATAATAAAAATTAAGTAACACACCCTTCACTTATCTATATAATTGACTTCTAATTATTATCAATTTATTACACTTATGAAATCAATTTAGTCACACGTGACAAACTATAAAATGTTATGTCACATCAGTATTTATCACGTCAGTTAAAATTAATATTACTGATATAAAATCTGACAAAAGGATCAGTTTAGTCTAATAAAAATACTTTAATGACCAAAATAATTTTTTTAACTTAACAAGTTAAATTAAAACAAAATATATTTTAGCTATTTATTAATTAGAATCAGATTTGAGGTATAAATTTATTTAAAACAAAGAATCGAGGTATTAAGTTGTGGGAGGTTCAAAATGACAAATTAAATTGAGAAATTAAAGCAGTTATTAAAAGAACTCAAGAGGGATTTATCTAATAGCAAATGTTATAAAGATAGAATAATTGGAACTGACCAAGTGTGTCACCAGCCCGAAAGCGCTTTCCTTTAGGCCAGGCAGCAGTGTTAAAGGTCCAACCAGCAGCATCTCCAACTTTGTAGGTAGCAGCACGAGCCATCTCAGAGTGAAGCAGCAAGAAGCAAAGTAGTAGAACCACTGCACTGCCTCTTCCCAGAGCCATCTCCTTCAGTTGACTAAGAAGGATATTTGTTTTGGAGGTGAGTGCATAAGGTGACTAAGAACCTAGGTTTTATAATGGTAGAGTCAGGGAGGGCCCACACATTTAATGGGTAGTTGGTTATTAATTACTAAATACCATGGCTGGACTCCTTGTCCGATAAATTGTGACCAAGCCACATGCGTCTGCCAAGTAAGGGTCATTACTTTTTATCTATAGACTACATTTTCTTTACTAAAATATTTTTATGAAATATTTATTGGTATAAATAATAATTAATTTTTATTTAGAATACTAAGTGTATATAAACTATATATATATATATATATATATATTATTTTAAATATGATTTATTTTATATTTATAGTCATGATTTAAATTAGACATATTGATTAAAAGAAACAAATGATTATCATTTTTGTCAATTAATATCGGTCTCTATAAACTATAAATATTCTCTAAAAAAATAATTTTATTTAAATTAAATATGACATTATAAGTAATAAAGTTCTTTATAAAATAATCTAATTTTTATTTTCTTATTAATTGTATATGATTTTTAGAGTTATCATGAATTTGAAGTATTTATTAATTTTATTAGTAAATAATTTTTACCGAAAAATTTAACTAGTTATCTTATGAATTTTTCCTTTTTAAACACATTATTTTTCATTTATAGAACTTAAACATGGGAGACCTTACTTAAAAACTTAAACTCAATTTTACTATAACCAATAATATATAATAAAAATGAGAGAAGAAAAAATTTGAAATTTAATTTGAGAGAAAGTGAAAGAAAAAAAAATTCTTCCACTTTCTTTCCAATCAAACAAAGAAAACAAATATAATTATTCATATTTTCTTTTCTTTCATTTTCATCCTTTCTGAACCATGCATCCTATGCGTAGGATTAAAAATATGCCAATTTATTTTTAGGGTAAAATCTGAATAAATATTTAATAGGCATCAAACTCAAAATCATGATATATTTATATAAAAAAAACATATTTAACCCTGAAACATCTAATAAACCTTTTTTTTTCATTTTAATGTTTCACAACAAAATAAACACATCTTATGTTCAGTATGTCAAGTGTTATATTGTTGTTTTCTAATTAAAATTGGAGTTTGATTTTGGTAATCACCATCAACCTATAATACTATCTTTTATTGTATGCCTATTAGAAAAAAACTATCTTAAATATATTGTATGATTTATCTAGGTAAAGTTCTATTTTTTATTGAAAAAAATACTGAACTCCCCCCTAAAATACAATATTTATAACTTTTCTATATTAAAGTAAGTTTCTTAACTTGTTTTAATATGGTAACTTATGATATAAGCTCTCACGTGATAAATTTATTAAATAAATCAATACTTAATGAAGCTATTTATCCTAACAGATTTTCCATCATAAAAGAACCAGGATCATGTCACAAAGGGCAGAATCTAATGAAGTCTCCTACCCGATGCGTAGTAGTTCTGGATGTACGTGTTTTCCGCCTTAATTCAAGTTGTTAAAGATTCTTCATAACTTATCACTTGTGTTGTAATTTGATATTAAATATCATGTGATATGATACATAATTTTATATCTTATAGAGATATAATTATGAGTTCGATTTTAAAAAAATATATAAAAAATATATGTTAAAATAAATCATCCTATAAATGGATATCAGCATCTTAAATAATAATTGATTTTTAACTTTGACCAATAAATATCTTATTCATCTAAATTTTTATATTAAATGTCATATCTATATCATACAAAGTTCCAATTTGTACGAAAGTGGATTTTGACTTCGTTTTGTTTTAACTTTTTATCTTTTGGCGTGCCATGAAATTTTGAGTGCTGCCTAACGCATTTCCTACTTAAGACGGAATACCAAACAATCTGAGCCAACCTCCCACCATGGTCATCTTCCAACCTTTTTCCTTTAAAATGTTCTACCATTAATCAATGATAATTGATCACGACCAAATTCTAGCTACTTGTTGTAATTTACAGTCCATAATTTCGGCGGAATTTCATGTCACATTTACTACTCTGGGACCAAAAGACCTCAAGAAAAAATAAAGAAGAAATTAAAGTCTCAAGTTTCTTAGGAAAACGATAAGCACAATATGGCCCCTAGGAGGGGGAGACGAATTCTAGAATGGTTCAATCCTGCAAAAATTCAACAACTTACCACCATTTTAAAAAAATATTATATATATAAGGATGTCAGTATATAATTTTCAAAAATTAAGAGGAGTTGGTATAGGGGTAGAAAAAAAGTAATTAAGGAGTGATTATGTAATTTCATGAAATCTCAAAGATAATTAGTGTAATTTACTCAAATATCTGTGTCGGCCTTTTTCTTTAAGAAATGAAGATAGTTCTTCCAGGTGTGCTGAATTGAGTTTATTATTGGGGATGTTTATGTTGGGTGTTTAATAAGATATTTTGTTTTGCATTCTATTGGCTGTGTTAATACACACATTGCTGGTTATAGTAATTGTTTTGCTTGAATTTTTTACTTGGTTACCAGCTAGTGGCTGGGAAATCAAAGTGTCTGTATGTTATTTTATTTATAAACCAACTGTATATTAACAGTGGTAAGAGTCACAAATGTATTTTAATATTTTGAATCTCACGATCTTGGATCAGGCTAATTGTAACCGTGAGATCTGAATTGATATGCTTGTAATTGGTAAATAAACAAGTTACAGCTTTTCAAATTTCTCAAACAATAAATTAAGAATAGTATCCATACTGCTTCATCAATGAAATCTGAAAACACCACTACTACAAACAAGTCCTTCTAAGTCGGTTCTAAAGGTCATTCAAAGACCGTTCTCCACCCCTCTTTATTGTAAACGTCTTTGAAAGTTTAATTTTCGAAGTCGATTATGAGACTGTCTTAGTATTTGTGATTCTAAGACGGTTGTAACAATGAACCGTCTTAGAAGATCTAAAAAAAAAAGAAAAAAAATTTCATCAAATCTAAGACGATTATATGTATGAACCGTCTTAGAATGGTGGCTTTCTAAGATGGTTGTACATATAACCGTCTTAGATTTGATGAATTTTTTTTTTCTTTTAGGCCTTCTAAGACGGTTATTCACCAAAACCGTCTTAGAATGGTGGCTTTCTAAGACGGGTTTAGCCAACAACCGTCTTTGATTTATTGTACAGCCGTCTTAGATTTGATGAATTTTTTTTTCTTTTAGGCCTTCTAAGACGGTTATTCACCAAAATCGTCTTCGAATGGTGGCTTTCTAAGATGGGTTTAGCCAACAACCATCTTTGATTTATTGTACAGGCCTGCTAAGACTGTTATCTACATAACCGTCTTAGAATATTAGATTTCAAAGACAGGTTTACTTTAAAACCGTCTTAGATTTAATGTTTTTATTTTTATTTATAATCATTCTAAGACGGTTGTATCTTATAACCGTCTTAGATTTGTTTTTTTTTAAATGCTTTATTTTACGATTTTCCTAAATTTTTTATTTTGTTAAAAATTAAAATATCATAATTACTAATTGAAACACACAAACTGAATAATATTAATGATATATATACCACATTTAATTAAATGCATGTTCTATTAATGGAACAGAATAGGAACAGAATAACAACTTACAATTGCTTTTTCTTTCAATTATAACATTCATAATTTGTGTTGGGATGAATTCATAAAAACAATTGCAGTGCGTTCAACTAAAAACAATAACATTCACATTTAGCCAATGAATTTAAACAATCATTTGTCATACACTCATGTGCAAAAAGCATGGATCTTATTCTAGCAATGGAGTTGTCATTTGTAACATCCCAGGCACTGACGAGGGCGGGGAGTGATCGCCGATGCAATAAGACACGAAAAAGGAGCGACTCCTGGCAGACTTTCAGCGAGAAGGGTACATGAATGAATCGAATACACACCCGAATGAGAGGGATCCAGAGGCTGTGCAAGTATAAGACTGTACAGTTGAGGATAATTTAAAAGGAAATAATAGGTACTACCTATACCAACAAGGTGCATATACTTTTCGGTAGCCCATAACTTAAGAACTCCATAGTTAAACGTGCTTGACTTGGAACAATACTGGGATGGGTGACCTCCTGAGAAGTTTCTCAGGAAGTGTGAGTGAGGACAAAGCACGCTGAAAAGTCTTGTATTAGTATGTGGGGACAGTCAGTGATCCTACAAGTGATTGGGCGTTACAAGTGGCATCGGAGCAGGGTCTCTCTACCAGTACGGTGTGGTTCGAGGACGAACCAGACAGAAGCTGGTGGGCATGTAACATCTTAGGCGCTGACGAGGGCGGGGAGTGATCGCCGGTGCAATGAGGCACGAAAAAGGAACGGCTCCTGGTAGGCTTCTAGCGGGAGGGGTACATGAATGAATCGAATACACACCCGAATGAGAGGGATCCAGAGACTGTGCAGGTATGAGACTGTACAGTTGAGGATAACTTAAAAGGAAATAATAGATACTATCTATACCAACAAGGTGCATCTACTTTTCGGTAACCTATATAACTTAAGAACTTCATAGTTAAGCGTGCTTGACTTGGAGCAATTCTGGGGTGGGTTACCTCCTGAGAAGTTTCTCAGGAAGTGTGTGAGTGAGGACAGAACACGCTGAAAAGTCTTGTGTTGGTATGTGGGGACAGTCATTGATCCAACAAGTAACTGGGCGTTACATCATCCCATCATGGCTAAAGCTTGTCCACAACTCATCTCACAGGATCATCCAAAACTAAGGCTTCACCATATCCAACTTCAAGTGGTTGTTGTCCTTAGATAACAACATTTCCTATACCAACTATCAAAATCTCCTATAAGAAAAGGTTTAATTAATATAAAAATTTTAAGTGTAAATATACAAGGAAGAAAGGCAAACCATTGCTGTTTTCGTATTTTGAAATGAAAACAATGAAAAGGGACAATATGAGGCAATTACTTGTTTTTGCAGTGCTTTGACATTTGAGGCTGTTCATCTTTCTTCTCCCCCACTATTTGAACATAAATAACAACGTTGGTATTCATTTTAAATGGTATTAGAAGTTCAAAACAACAATAAACAGCAAGAAATCCAAAAAAATCTCAGTAACAGTGAAAAGAAAAAAAAAACCTAGAAAATCAGAGCAACACAATTTGCATATTTCATCATTCCCTGATGTAAATTGCTTTAACAGTCAGAGCTCATTCCCAATATAATGACTACACCATGTTAAATGATCCCAAATAAAGAGTAAGATACATTTTAAAAAAATAGTCAATGTTTGAACAGAAAGCATAAACAAAATATAAACTGTTAATATCTTATGTTTTTTTATTTGTCTCATTTTTTTATACTTCTTTTAGCATGATAGCCACATTAACAGTCAAAAACTAAACTCAAGCAAAGACTCACCGCAGAGAGAGAGAGAGAGAGCAAAAAGATAGGCACACCGCACACCGCACACCAGAAGTGTTAAAAAATATTAAAAATAGGGATGATAAGTATGAGAAAAGAGCAGGAAATGTGGTTTAATTCACCCAAGACAAGCAAATTAGTTAAAAACAATGGCTCAGTCAAAAACTTCAACAAAAGGGTAAATTTTACATTCATTAGTCAACAGTCCAAACTCCAGCAAGATGCAAAAAAATGCAATTAACCAATCTTCGTCGGTCTTAAGAGGTTTCCTTCACACACTTAAGTCCTTAACCCATCTCTTTCGTTTTAATTTTAAATGTTAAAATTAGGGCAGAGAAAGATGGCAAACAAAAAATAACCTTATCTGAGCATAATTTTTCTCCCTTTTTGAATCACACCAGCTCGAGGCAATTTATTTCTTTTCTTAGAAATCTACCTCACCCCTTACTGGGCAGGTAACAACAAAAATGAAGTAAAATACTCCAACATTTTTCCACCCTATTCTCAACTTTGCCTTACTAAATCCACCATCTGACCATCATTAGCCATAGGTTCAATCAATATTCTTAGTAAAAATAAAAAGTTGCACCAGTAAATTATCATCTTTCATTTACTTCATAAATCAATTTTAGAAGAAAATCCTTATTTTGACATTTTTTCTACAACACATGAATAAGCATAAAGGTATCAAGGGAGACTGCATTCCACAAACAAAATTTATATGTATCGAAATATCTTTGTATGGTTAGTGACATTTGATTAAAAGAAGTCCAGTTTTCTCTAACATTAACCCTATGTAGAAAGCCATTACTGTCACCTGCGTCTTTCAAGATAAAAAAAAATGCAAAAGAAATTAAAATTACCTACGGTAAAGATCCTTTGGGTTAATACTTTTCCTAAGAACTGTCCGTTCTGAAAGCCCACCCCAATATGGAAGTCTTTTCAGTTCAGGGCAGAAGCGCTCAAGTTCCTCATTCCAATTATTTAATACAGAAGCAGGTGCAACAACCAGAAAAGGTCCCCATATATTTTTTTCCTGAAAGTGACAAACAGGTTACAAAAAAGTCATAGTCATGTACCAAAACATGGGGTTGAATAGCTACCTCAGCTAAATGGGCCAAAAAAGCCATGGCCTGAATGGTCTTTCCAAGTCCCATCTCATCCGCTAGAATGCCATTTAAACCCAGAAAGATGCCAAAAGCCTTCAAATTAACAACCAAATGAAATAAATCATTGAGACTTTATTAAGGATTGCTCAACAACCTGCTCATAGCAATTAACGAGCCATTGAAGACCTTTTAGCTGATATTCTTTAAGAACCCCTTTAAATAATTCAGGTGTCCGAACAGTGGATGCCACTGGCATGGTGGAGCTGCAACACATCGACACAAAAAGTTTAATTCAAATGAATACAATATTGCTTAACTCACCTCCCAATATTATTCAGATGAATATCAATTTTTTTAGATCTTCTCTTTTCCTTCTCCCTTCACCATGTGTCTCTCTTAAACTCAAAGTAATTAACTAATGTATGAATGTTGATTGTATTTTTAGACACGAGATCATTGGGGTGGTAACTAAGGTGGGGAGCGACGTGAAGGGGTTCAAGGAAGGAGACAGAGTGGGTGTGGGGTGTTTGGCGGCTTCATGTTTGGAATGTGACCACTGCAAGACTGATAAGGAAAACTACTGTGAAAAGTTGCAATTTGTCTACAACGGAATATTCTGGGATGGCAGCATCACTTATGGTGGCTACTCTCAAATTTTTGTCGCAGATTACAGATTGGTGTTGGTTCATTCATCATTTCTTAATATTTCCCCCCCTCATCCTCTACTTTTAGAGTTTCATAGAATGAAAAACAAATTAAGATTAAAGTATTAAATTAAAATAGAGTATAAAAATATGAATTCTTGAGTTTTTATCTAATATCTTAAGCTTTTAGAAGAATTGTTGGGCTATAGGGATTTAGGTAGAAGTGAGGCTGGTGTCCACCACAACCACGGACAGAGTGGCATTGATGGAATAACAGACAGCAGCCAGTTTGTGGCCAATCAAGTAAAACAAAGCCGACAACCAGTATTGTGGCCAGATGTTCCTTCACTTATTAGAAAACCAAATGACAGCATGACGGACCATGGTAGCTCATGGATGCTCTGGTAGCAAATGATTTGGTGGGTTTTGACAACCAGATGCTGTTGAAGATTATAGTATGGTCAGCTGCTGGAGTTGATGCTTAGACTTGAACAGCAGCAGTGGTGTGGAGGAGATAAGAAAAGGGAATGTGTCCCTATGAGAACACGTGAGAGGTTGGTTTGACTTAAAAGGTGACAAGAGAAGTGGGTGGCTGGAGATGGTGGGAAGAACACTCTGTGATACGAATTGAGTAACAAGCTTAGTGTTTAATAAATAAGGTAAAAGGGAAATCAGTGCACACCACTATATCTGTCTGTAAAGTGGAGACTGAAACTTGAAATCCACCAAGAAATAAAGATCACAACTTCGTGGAACAGGGCCAGGGTTAAACTCTGATATGATTATCAAATGCTGAAACAAGGTACTCTGCGACACAGTTGTCTAGAAACACAACAAAATAAAAGCACAACAAAATAGCAATCAGTGGAAATTAAGAGCAAACTCTGTATGCAAAATTTAAAAAAGAGAGAAAGAAATGAAGAGAAAAACAAAGATCCATGTTCATGACTATGTGAGAAAAACAAATAGCTATAATGGCCTAAAATTATAGACAACAACCTAGAAACAAGTTGTAAGAAGTAAAAGTTTAAAACTCATAAAAAAGTATACAAGCCGCAAACTTACGAGATAATATCATAATCCTCATACCATTAGTTGGGATGAGTAGACAGAAATTCAAACAGCACAGAGAGAACAAAGAAAAAGAATAAAGAGTAACAAAGAATTGGAAAAAGAAATGGAAACAAAATATAAGGGACTAATGAACAGACAGATTGATTACTTGAGAGAACCAAATCAATTGATTGCCTGAGACCTGAGATGTTAATTAAAATGGTTTTCCAATTTGGGGTTAGGTTTAGCAAAACAGAAAATAATGTGAGACCGCATGCTGGAATTCCAGGGTTTAAAACATATAGAATGTTTTTCTTTTTTCTTTGTAAAGAGTAATTGCTGCCTTTTCTACCATTTTCATGGTCAGCACCATGAGTGCTATGGCAAAAAGAAAAAAAGTTGCTATTTAGTACGAACATAATATAATGGTACACAAATTTACAAAATAATTATTTGCCAAATAATTCTCTTGTACACAAATTTACACACAGGAAGAAGATATTTACATGACTCAAACTGCTGGCTTTGAAAACAGCAACAAGCAGCTTGTGTGCAAACTGCACAAAGCCATCTATGGCTTAAAACAACCTCCTAGAGCTTGGTTTGACAAACTTAAAGCTATTCTTCTTGAATACCAGTTCTGGTCAAGCAAGTGTGATCCTTCTTTATTCATTTACACTGAATCCACCACTGTGATTTATAAGTTGGTGTATGTTGATGACATTATTGTCACAGGCAACAATCCTACATTAATTAAATCCCTGGTTACCAAACTCAATTCTGAATTTTCTCTTAAGGATTTAGGAAATCTAGACTATTTTTTGGGTATTGAAGTAAGACCTCAGCCTAATGGTGCTGTCATTCTAACTCAGTCCAAGGATATAAGAGACCTATTGACTAATACCAAAAAATGGAGATAAATTATTGTAAATCAATTAAAGAGATAGTGTCTAAGGAGGGAGATAAATTATTGTAAATCAATTGAAGTAAGACCTTTGAATCATTTTCCAAGTTAGCCTTCACAACAGTCTGAGATCCCCCACTCTCCTAGCTGTGACTCAACTCTATTAACAATGAGGGAAAATTCTGAGGGACATTTACCTTTGTCAATCGTGATCTTGAAGCAAAGAATACTTTTGAGAAGAATAATAAAGTCTTAATTCCTTTCTCTTTTGTTTTCTAGAATTTCTATTCTACTCTAATAGTAATATCCACAAGTCAACTACAGAGTTTTTTCTTCTTTGTTTTATTTAAACCTTGTTTCTCTCATTTACCCTCACCACCTGTTACTTAGAACACTTTTTAGTTTTCACACTTTACTTAATCTCCATGTATTCCTTTTTTTTTTATTTACTTCTCCCAGAACTAACTTGGTTTTGTTTCCGGTGGACAGAGAATGCCATGATAAGTGTCACAGGTAGACCAATAAAATTTAGGTGCTGATTTTGATTAGTTAGTAGTAATGAACAAGTTTAACAAGCGTTGTGATGGTTTGGGTTGTTAAGAAAGGCGAAGACAAAGAGGAGGTGAAAATTTTAGTGTCCAAGTTCACATCGTCCACTCC
>CM023945.1:23778042-23849032 GCA_013407115.1 Glycine latifolia | reverse complement strand
AACTCATGTTAGCTTCAAGATAGAAAGAAAAGGAGCTTAAATTTTTTTGATCGAAAGGAATCAAACCAAGTAACTTAAGCTTTATAATAACTTACACTTAAGACTAGGTTAAGACACTTTTGGCCTTTGGTAGCCTAAATAGATGTAATGTAATATAAAGTAATTAATCCAGAGACGTGGAACAGTAATGGGTATAAATTTTGGAAATCTATTTCAAAAGGCCAAAGTCATAAAAAAAATATGTACAGCTGAAATTACAAGTTTTCTAATTATAACCTTTCTAAGAGGGCCGATTGCTCTTAATTTCCTATATAAAAAAATTGGGTTTTCTAAAACATAGTACTAAATTTCAAGAAGACAAATAAAATATTCAATAAGTCAAGACTTAAATTTTATTTAAGTTGGAAGTTAACAAATGCAACATTAGAGAATATATAATCCTTTAAACATTTGAACCCATAAAGCATTAGAGTTATGTATTAGCTCGTTAGGCTTGTTTAGCCTAAAAGGCCGCATTTATGTGGATATAGTATTTGAAGCCCATTCCTCCCTTTCGTTTGCTATCAGTTTAACACCCATAATAAGAAATGGGCTGCAACCTAATGTTCAAACTCAATCCACAGCTCATAAGAATAGGTAATTGCTATATACACTCTCCTTATTATTCAGTTTTCTGGAAAATAAATTGAAAAAAAGGAAATGAATAAGCAAAGAAGGGGAGTGGATATAGCAACTGCCTAAAAATATTTTAACACTCAACTATTTGGTACATTTTGATAAAATAAATAAATAAATTGCTACATGGAATTGATATGAAATAAGATCAAATTCAATTTAAGTGACATGCCTTCATGATGAAAAAAGATGGATTATAAATTCCATATAAAATATTTATTTTTTATAAACTATTAATGAAATGTTATTGCCAAAATATTAACACGTGAGAAAAAAATTGATAGGTGTACAAATGTTTTAGATAAAATACTTCGTAATATTTATGAAAACTTCTTGATATAATTACATTCTATCTCACTATTTTATCTTTTATAATATTTAAAATATTTTTAACATTATTATTCTGTATTTTTTTACAAAAATATTTATAATTAAGTTAGCTAAAGGATAAACTGTAAAATAACAATTTACAAAAGGAGTTTTTTTTTTTTTACGAAGACAAAATGACAAATTTAAAGAATATAAGAACTGTCCTTCAAAATGATAGAGTCACCATTCTACCACTAACGAGATCAATGGCGAGTGTTCATTTATGAAATAAAATATAGATATTAACCTATACATAATTTATAAATCATCATTTTAAAGTGCATCACGTGATGTGGATACGTAAGTATTTTTAAAATAATGGAAAATGATTATAATATAATTATATATATATATATTTTAAATTTTATTATGTTTATATAAACTTATGCTCATTTTTAAAATATAAATTTCTTAGAGATTTAAATTTTTTATTCTATGTAAGTTTATATTAATTTTATATATTGTATTATTTGTCTTGTTTATAATATTTAGCATTTTATCTACGCTTCTATAGTTGCTAATGATAATGTAGATACACGTTTAATATTTTCTGTGGGCACCCAATTGGTTGCAAACAAATATATTACTGATAATTTTTATTTGTTCAAGAATTGTTTTAAATTTTTAACTGACTTATCTGTAGGGTGAAGGGGATATTTATTTATTTTTCCAAAACCTTTATGGAATATCACAAATTATGATTTATGATAAACAACCCATGTTCTTGAGAATTACTGTGCCCCTGTACGGAAAGTCGTGTATTATGAATTTGAAACAAATAGACACATATCAGTACTTCGGACATATTTGTTCATTTTAAATATGGACACGATATTAAAAATCATATTAATATGTATTTTATTTAATTCAAAATAAATATATACTAATTAAGAATATATCATGTATATGTGTTTTTCTCACAAATTATTATTATTATTATTATTAGAATTTGAATTAATATACAAAGCGCGTCATATCAAGGAATTTGTTTAGTTAATTGAACATGTACTTGAATTATTGTAAATTTTTTTATACTTGAGTTTGATGTCCTTAAAAACAACATACCCTAAAAACTATTGCATCTCTCGAAAAGTTATGTATGTAAAACTAAGATACTTCATGTTGGTGCAAATTTCGTGAGTTTTTTTTATCTTTCAAATTACATATAATATCACTCTTTTAATTTTCTTTATTTCTATACTAACCTCATTTTATATTTAAAACATTACATTATTGTCACTCTATATGCTATGCTAACACTGTCTTAATGTTCATAAACATTACACTAACACTCTTTATATATTATATTAACATCTCTTACAAGAAAGATTCTTGTAATAGTTAAAAAACAAAAGAAATGTTTATATAATATCACAAAACCAGTTAATCAACCGTTTGAATCTCCATTGAAAGAGGTACCAATATTTTTCATAACATTTCATATCGAATACTTTATATACACCTATTAAAAACTTAATTCCTGTCCTGTCCCTTAGCTAAATACTGAGCTTGTGAAGAAAATGCCATATCATAAGATTCGTAACTAATACCTAGAAGTATCTCATAGATTATAAGTTAAACCTCTAGTGCAGCTCTATATCAGCAATCACTAAATTATCAACGCCTATTAGCTCATGTCTAGCAAGTAAAAGGAAAAAAGAATTACATTCAACAACATCAGGACTTCATCTTAATAAATCTAGAAGTGCTGACGGAGAGTTTTTAGTTATGTCAACCGATAGTGTGGAGTAAAATCTCTAACAATCCATTTTCATGTTGAGGAGTAGACATTTTTTATTTATTTAATCATTTTGTGCAGTTTTTTTTTAAATGTACGTAAGTAAGCAGTTTGTAAGATTGGATATTTATAAGTATTCTGATAATAATTAACCTAATCATGGGTGATTCAATAGATCCAAGATCGGTCTTGATATTTTATCAACATGGGATGAAATAATAAAATAAGATCTTATATATAAGTATTTTAAAATATAAACATAAATCATATTAAAAAGCAGGGCATATAATTTAATTAAAAATTATATATTTTATTAATTAAGTGAATAACAACATTTTAACAAATTTAAATATGATGAATTACATTATCATTCAATTTACTCCTTGCTATCGCTAGTCATTGGCAAAAATATCATTGTCACATATTAAACTTACATGCATGTTAATTTATTACTGTACTAGTTTTAACTAGTATTTTAGTTTGTGTGTTACATCAGATAAGTAGTTATTTTTATATAATTATTATTATGATTATAATTCATTATAAACATGTTTGTTAAAATATATATAAATTAAATGTTAGATTCATAATAACTACTTTAAATTGTGGTTTTATTTTTAAATTGGAACGAATAGATGATTAAGAAACTTAATATAATTAAAAAAACATAAATAGAGAGTTAATTGAGATTATTAATAGAGATGTTTTTTATTCAATTATAGAGAATGTGTGGGAAAGGCACTTGTCAGATGGAGGAAAGAAAGTTCTACAAATTTCTAGTTGAGATAGGAAGGAGAGTTAAAGTTTTATTATCCAAATTTGGGATTTTAATTTATTGTATAAAAATAAACTCTTTTATAATTTGAGTTATAGTTTGTGTTTTTTTCCTTTTGATAAAACAAACACTTCATGTCAATATATTATTATATGTGCATTACATGTTGAATTGTTGACATGTTACACTAAGAGAAAAATTAATTTAACATATATAAACTTATAGACATAATACATTGAAAAAACTAACAACTAAAATATTAATATTTTATAATCACATGCTATACTTTAATTCAGATATAAAAAAATAGGTGATAAAAAAATATTTTTAATTTACTTATAAAAATAATACAAAATAACATTAAGAAATTACAATATATATATATATTATTTTATTTTTTTATAATTTATTTTTTGGGATCCCTCTTTTCTGTGGGTCCTTGGTGATCTCACCCATTTGTCACCCCTACCTAGGATCGGCCTTGAATAGGTACAACAATAATTGTTATAATAAATTTTAATATGATCTTTGAATTTAAATTGTGACCTAGATAAGTTCTAAAAGTTAATTCTTATAATAAAAAATGTTTTTACTTATATATATTATTTTAATCCCATCATACATCATGTGAGATTTGAACACTAAATTTTATTCTTTATAAGAGAAAATTGTATTTTTTAGTATATATATATATATATATATATATATATATATATATATATATATTTAAATTTTAGATCTTGGTGATGAGTTCTTTATTCATTTCCTTTAAAAAAATGATTACAAAAGTTAATGACTGGTGTTAAAAAAAATTATACCGATAATCAAAGATATTGTTTTCTCGTACGGATATTAAAATTTAAAATAAAAAGTTACAGGAATCAAATAAAATAACTATTATAACATCCTAAAAAAACCTAGTATAACGAATATTACTTATATAGGGACTAGTTTGCAATTTTAATAAAATAGTGACTCCTTTTGGTTATTACAGAAGGGTAAAGCATATTTGGCCACGATGTGTATGAAGGTAGGGGTGTTTATTAACCGATCTAAATCGATGCAAATCGTGGTGATTGAATCGAAAAATTAAAAACTGAAAAATCGAAAATCGAAAAAAAAAAACGAAAATTTTCACTGGATTGGATTGATTTTCGATTTGGCCATGAAAACCGATCCAATCCAAACCGATCAAATTATAAATCTTATTTTACCCTTTACCTACTTGAGCCTATTCCCCATCACAGCCCAAAAATCAAAAATCCAATACACAATAAACTAAACCCAAGACCCACTAAACTAAACCCGAGTCTAAACTGTTTGTCCAATGAAAATTAGAAAATGATCTTTGTTTTTGTCCAATGAATATGTTTGTTTCTACTAGATATTCCTTATTTTGATAAAAATAAGTCTCATAAGTTTTATTTTTAGACTTTTTAAAAAATCGAAAACTGATCTAATCCAAATCAAAAAAATTGGATCGAATTTGAAAAAAATTTCAAATCAAAAAAATTGGATCGAATAATTTTTTGCTTCAAAACCTATCAAATTTAAACCATGAACACCCCTATGTGAAGGGGACCCCCACAGAAGAAGCGTGTGTTTGGATAGCTTGAACAATCATAAAATAAATCAATTTTAATTTTGATCAAATTTTATATATTTAAATTATTTTTATAAATATCTTAAAATTGAAATAAACAAAAGTAATTTTTACTTCTATCAAAATAAATTTGATAATAATTAATCATGAGAGAGTCGAAGTCGAAGAGAAGGTGCCTTTTTTTTTATTGGTGGTAGAAGTAATTTTGTTTGATTAAGTGCTTAAGTGAGTAGTGACAGAGAGAGAGAGGCGCAGCATAAGCATATAGGAAGAAGAAGAAGTAGTAGTAGTTGAAAAGGAAGAAAGATGAGCGACGAGGAAAGGAAGAAGCAAATAGCGGAGCTGAGCAAAAGCCTGAAAGAAGGAGAGAGGATCGTGGGCCCAACGAGACGGCCCGACGGAACCCTCCGCAAGCCCATTCGAATCCGCGCCGGCTACACCCCTCAAGACGAAGTCGCCATTTACCAACCCAAAGGAGCACTCGTCCGTTCCCTAATTTCTTCTTCTTATTCTTATTATTCCATTTCCCTTTCTCTCACTCTTGTTCTCTGCAGTTGAAAAAGGAGATGGGCTCGGCTGGGCCTCCCGGGTACGACCCCGACGCCGATTCCAAGCCCAAGACCAAGTCCGTCAAGAGGAACGAGAGAAAGAAGGAAAAGCGCATTCAGGTATGTGTGCTGATATAAAATTAGTGTTCTACTTTACTTTGCTTAATTGATAAACTTGATTAATGCGAATTATATAATGTGTTATTGCAGGCTGCGCTTGAAAAGGAAAAGAATGTGAGTGAAGTCGAAGAGAGTGGGAAGCAGGAATCTGTGGAGGCATTGACTTCGCAGGTAAATGAGCTCGCTGTGGAAGATTCCCAAGCTCACGATATTGATAAAAGAATTCGAGCTCTCAAAAAGAAGGTGCGCCGTTTATGCTTTGATGATTCATACCCTTTTCTATTGCCGCCCCATTCTTCAACAATATTATGCCTTTCGTGAGAGATTTTAATTTCATGTGTTTACATTGGAAAATTATCTCCCCGATCAGACTCATACACACAGACCTAAGAATTCAACAAATTTAGTTATTTGTCAATCATACCACGTCATGTATGTTAGTTCGATCTTTTATTCATATTTCTTAAGATTTCAGTTTTTTTTTTTTCCGTGTCTCTTGCATATTTGAGCAACATTGACACAGTTTCTCTTTGTCTCTCTGTTTTTATCACATATCACCTACTACATTGAAGTGTCCACAAAACATTTCCCTTATTTGAGTTTCTCTGTCTCTTTGTCTTCTATGTACAACCTTTAAGCTCTTTTAAGTACCTCGTAAACAGCCAATTCCTTTTTCTTAAATGATGTAAGATGAACAAAGATTTCCATTTGGCAAAGATGTCCTAAAAATGTAGGAAGCATCCCTGCCCTTTAGTTCCTTGGTGGTTCAGTGTGCTGCGACTTATCCTGCTAATATGTCCCTCAATTATTTATTGCGAAGAAAATGAAGCTTCTTAACATGTCTCTTGTTGCAACATGAAATAGTAGAGTTAAGAATTTTAATAAAACAAATCTTTAAATGTATGATTGATGTGATATGTGCTTGTCAAAGTGGAAATTGGATCCTCTAGAATTCTGATAAGAGTGCAGGATCAGGCAGTTTCATCTTTGGCAGTTTAAAATTGTATAAATTTGTATTTTGCCTTTATTGCTTAATGAACAGAAACAAAATTGGAAGAAAATGGTACAGTAGAAACTGTTATGTGTGTGTGTTGTCCTGTATTTTGAACATTAGTTGTGTCCATGTCATATCTAGTGTTTGGGTTGTGCTTCATATATCATAGGTTATGGTGCTGCTGTCTATCTAGTATTGTTTATGCATGAGCCATGAGGAGTATTAGACTTAATTTCATGGGTATAGGTTGGCATGGATTGCCCATATTTTCAAGGGTGTCTCATTACCTTATGTGATAGGATTTGTTTTGTGTCTGCTACTCACTTCTGTTTCGAGGGAATTTATAACCGATATGCTGCTAGATTGGAGAGCTACCTTGCTCTCTCTGTCTGTCTGTCTCTCTTTTATTTATTGGATAAAAGATGAGTTTTGCTGCATTTTGTAGCCTCTGCAGCTTTCTGTTTACATTTTTCTTTTTTATATGATCCCTTATCTCTCCTTTCTTTCTATTAATGTTCTTAATATCTGGTAAAAAATGAAGGAAAGAAGATATTCAAGTAATCTTGTTCCATGAACTTTTAAATCTTTTCGGCTCAGCAAACTCAAGATATATAAGAAAGAACACTCAAATATAAGAAGGAACGTCACTTGTTTCTCGAATGCAAATGACAATGAGAAAAGCTCTCCATATACTAATGATCCTACAAGGCTATTTTTGGCTAAAAAGAAGCTTAAAATTGTGGAAAAATTATGTCAACAAGGGATTACAAAGGAATCTTATTAATTACTATGGTGCATCAATGGGTTGTTTGTAATTCCTATAACAGTTGACCGTTATTCATGATATGCATGGCCCCTTCTTAGTTACCACCATTACGGTTCATGACTTCTCATCATCCTGTATTACTTATGCTACTCAAGATCTAATACAACTTACAGAATATTGACCATTTAGTTTAAAAGAGGAGAAGGAAATGGGAGGCAAATAGTGGAGGGGAGGGACTATTGCCCACTCATTTTCTCTCCTCTCCCTTCCAAACTTTTGAATCAAACAAGGATTTTTATCAAAATCCCTCCCCTCCCTTTCATTTCTTTCTCTACCAAACACAATGTTAGTGATGCAAAGGTTTCACTAGTCCCATTTTTAGGTAGCTTCGTTTGTTTTGACCATAAGGATGGATCCTTGCTATCATCTCTCTTGTTGTAGGTTGCAGTATGATACTGAGATGAATCTTGATCATGACATATAAGAGATATTCAATTTTGTAGTTAATGGTGTGGTTCAGGAGAAAATATTGCTATAGGTAGGTTGCTGGAAAAGTGAATGTTGTATTATTGTTCCTAATGAATTCTTTGGAATCTGTTTGTTCTTTTGGAGCATTGGATATGTTTCCATAAGTTGTTACCATTATAAAATCTAATAGGTTTATGATTTTATGTGGCTAATATTTTAGCTAGTCTAGTTGAAGAATTCTCAGAAGATGCATCCACATTAACACAATCCTTCTGGGAAGCACTTGGGATTTTGCATGACTTGTCTCATTAAACAAGTGTATATGTGTGTCCTTATTAATGACAAATGTACAGAACTTCAAATAATTATATCAACTTTACCAAGGAGATTGTGTCAGAGTAAACACTTGAAGGACAATAGGAGGCTTTATAAACAAAATGATTGTGATTAGAGAAATGAATATCAGAATTAGAAAGTATAATACTATGATAGGCTAAGCAACTTAGTTCAATAATTAAAGGTAAAATTGTTTTGGCCATTATCTAGAGAATTTGAATGCATGACATGGTGGATGTGTTTTTATTCTCGGTCTTGCTAAAGAACTATCTCAAATAGTGTTTTCAAATTTTCCTAGCCTAATATTTTGACTGTTAAATTCAGATTCGACTTACAGAAGCATTGGAGCAGAAAAGTACAGAGCAAAGTCTGAAGCCAGAGCAGTTGGAAAAGCTAGCAAAATTAGAAGATTGGTGTAGGGAGTTAAAGCTATTGGAAGATGAGAAGGGTGAAACAACCGTATCATGAACAAAGTATTCGAAATTGCATGACAAAAATGTGTAGTTTTATCCATGTCTTCTTGAAAGATATATTCCATGGAAACAGGTTTACCAAAGATTTTCCATTAATCGCCATCTTTTGTGTGCAACTTGTCAGATAAAGTCAGCCTGAATTTGGATGAACTTTTCAACAAGTTATAGGAAAGGAAAATTTAGAAGTAAAATCAATTTTCTCATCTGTTTTCTCAAAAATTGAAAAATATATTTATCTTGATTTTAACTTGTAAAAGGATTGATTGATTTTACCTGTGTTTGTGTCCCAGTTTATTTAAACTAGACTTTAATCTTCATTTGTTTTAAAAAACAAGTTGCAATCTATATTTAATATTTACTTTAAAGATTGTAGGAGCTCTGATTCGTTGCCATTAAATATCAATTAGGAAGCTTGTATAAATTTTTAAAACTTAGTGTTTTGGTAAATAAAATGGAGGCTGCTATTGTAAATTTCTGAGGGCCTAACTTCTAATAGAACCCCTCCATCTTTTCCTTTCTCATTCTTTCACCTGTAATAGTCTCCCATATTCTTCCCCCAAAGCTCCCTTTGACCCTCCTTGAATCAGTGAGTTTGCTTCCTTTGCTCACAAAATTTTAACCATTTCTCACTTGTACATTTCTATCTATCTATCTTCCTGCTGCAAGAAATGTCGTGAGTGCAGTTTGAGACCCAAAAAGGGCCCTACAGCCCAGCTAATCATTTCTCACTTGTACATTTCCTGATTAGTATAATTTTTTGAAAATTATTACCTCCATGGGCCACATAATTTTCCTAAGCTCATAATTATTTGCTGTAAAACTTTGTTTGGCTTTCCAGTCTGAAGCCTGAATTAGTATGAGTGGAGGAAGTTGTGGCTTCATGTGGTAATCTTAGCGGTGTTTGATTTCTTGATTGAGTACATTTGGTTTATGGAAGTGTCCTTTTTAATTGCCCTCGACTGAGATTATGATGTGTTCTTGACACTTTATTTTATTCTATTTTATGTTGATTTTGCCGTTGGTTCATCAAATTAATTGTTGATTTGGGATAAATTTATTGGAGTGGCGATGTGAGAAGTTGTAATTGATGGAATGTTTACCATCCCCGTGTATGTTGTTGCTTGACCAAAGGAAAGTGTTGGGGTTGTTGTCTTGGAATTTTCGTGCTTCTTACCTCTGCGAGGGAACCGTGAAAGTTTTTGGTGTAATTGCATACTAGAATCCCACTCTTGTTAGTATGTGGGCTAGGGTTGGATTTCAATGGGTGATCTCACACTCGTGTGGTTGTGTTCCATTTTTTTCTTCTTGGGTTGAGCCGAAGGAATGCTGGGCCTAGGTTAATGGGTTATAGTAATCTGTTGAGCTTTTAAAAACAAACAAGACCAGAGATAACCCATTTACGAATGTGGCTATAAGACACACGACTAAAACTTAGTCAACAATAATAAAAAGTAACATTTTTTTAAAGAAATAAGTTACAGATTAATAACTTAAATAATAAGATAATAATGAGCATATGTAGCTCAAGAACATCAAGTTGGGATTCTCAATTACTCAAGAACATCAAGTTACAGATCATGTACACCCCTTTATCATGTGATAGAAATATATAATGGATTAAAGATGCTTTTGATGTGTTTTATTGCCATGGGAGGAAGAGAAATATTTTAAATGATTTGGTTGTCATGTGTTTTTAAAATGCTTTGGTTATGTAACTGTTTGTGGTGTGTGTGTGTGTGGGGGGGGGGGGGGGGGGGGGGGGAGATATTATTCAGTGTATGTGTTGTTTAACTTTCAAATTAATTAATAGGCCTCCATCCAATTCTCATATAGACTTGTCTTTTCCAATTTGAAGACATTTGAAGCTATTATATTTAGACAAATAAACTCGTTTTAGTTAGTCAATTGGTATTTAATTCTGTAGTTTTAAAATGTTTATCTGAAAGTAGGATAATTAATTGATTGTAATGGAGAAGAATTTCCACTTTTGACCCATTAGGAATGCCTAATTAGTAGAATTTTAACATGCCACAACCAAATATTGCGAAATGGTTTAAGCAAATCTATGGACTAATATACAATCTAACCCAAAAAAAAAGTGACGAGTTAGGAAAGTTGATCCGACAGATTCAACACACCTTGCTATCAGTATGCATATTAAAGTAAAATAGGTTCAAAGGCAAAAAAAACATGCATATGGGGCAAAGTGAGTTGTCTCTTAACTACACGCGGTTCTCTTATTTGGTCTCTCTGTGTTTTTGAATTTCACACCGTGTTTGGTGGAAAGCTTGATATTAAAAATTCAAAGTCCACCTAATTTGACAAGGAAAGCACCAGGTAGCGTTTCATCTAATGTTTTCTCCATATAGTTGACTATTTACCTAAGTTCATGACGATGTCAACAATGCAAGTTGTACGACTAAACTTCTTCCTTGTGCAATAAAATGCCATCTATTACAATTTACAAAGGATGTTTTACTGTCACTTAAAGGATGTATTTGGTACGACAACATTTAGAAAATTATAAATTTATTTGACTAATTTGTAAAATAATTTGAACAAATAAATTTTATTTGATACGAGTTTATTTTAATAGTTTATCATGTATTATTAAGTGGTCTAAAATATATATTCAGAATCACCTAATAATTTTTCACACGAGTGAAAAATTATATCAAAATCATTTAAGCATGACATTTCACTTCACTTGTTTGTAAAACATCAAGGAAATCTAGCTTAGTTGGATAAATAGAATATGTGAGTGTTATAAATTTTTTAATACCATTTTGCATTCTTTTGAAAAAAATTGACTCGCAAAACTTGAAAGGTAATTTAGTTTCATATGATTGAGAATGAGGCACTAACCTTCTTTTCGTAATATTAAATTTTCTTTAACTTTTTTAAAGTAAAGGATACTTGATTAGAAGATTACTAATAAGTGAAAACTTTACACATAAGAAGCAGGTGGAGAAAGTGTAAGTTTGTAACCGACCACACGAAAAAGTACTAATAATCTAATATGAACATAGGATGAAGAGATCCATCACAGATTGGACGGTGGGGGACCAATGGCACACAAAAATTCCCATCCTAGTTTTTGGAGTAATTAATGAACTAGTAGCAATTATATAAGAAGTCTTCATCTGTTATATATTCTGCATCAATTTTGTTAAATAAAAAACTCTGTAAATTAATTGGCCATGTGTTATTTTTTGGTACGTGGGATACTTTAATTTTTTTTTTCAAAGAGGATAGTTTAAAAATTAGAAGCCACCTTATTGTTTACTTAGATCGGAGAAAAATAAGAATCATTGATACTTTAAACATTAATATATCATCATTAATCATTGATTAATTTGAAATGAACAAAGATGGGCGATGCAATGGAAAGAAACCGGTGGTGATAGAAAGTTGAGTTTCATGGGACACGTAGGTCCCAAAGTGGAAAAACGATGTCCCATATATATATGATGATATGATGCCATGCAGATAGTACGCAACAAGTGCTACCACATCATTGGATGCTCACAAAGCTGTTGCAATTTCGAGTTTCAAGTACCAGTACCAACCCTTTTAATAAGTAACTGCTATTTTTTTTAACAATTCAATTCAAATATATTAAAAAAATTCACCCCATTATAAATTATAATATATGCTACAAGCATTGAAGTTTATAATAATTATTTTAAAAATTAGAGTACAAATGTCACAATAATTTTTTTACATCATTAACTAATTATAAATTATTGTTATATATTTATTTTTTTATAAGTTATATATAAGATGATTATTACTTAGTTTTTTTTAAAATTTCTATACGAACAATATATATTAAAATTAAAAGCTTTTTAATGAGTAAATAATTTATATATGATCAGTATAAATCATCCAATCACATTTTTTACACAATATTGATAATGATGATCAAACATAGGTTTTATATTAATACTCCAACCCTTCACTATTAACTAAGATTTAACGGATATAATTCAATTAGTTAAACTTATGTGTAAGTTATTATAGATAATTTCTGTATTTTTACCAATTAAGAAACCTTCACTTTTTAACCAATTCTAATAGTTTGCTATTATGTATAACAAATTTATTATACCACTACTTATCTTACAAATCATACTTAGCATAAATTTTTTAATTACCTGTAAAATTTCTACAATTAAACTCTATTAATTTAAAAACAAATATACTTAAAGAAATTAAGAAAAAAACAAAAACAAAAAAGAAATCCTATAATGTTGTTGTTCCTTTGATTCAGGGTCGGGTCACTCTCTCTTTTCTCTCCCTCTAACGTTTCGACAACATGGACTGCACGCACAGAACTCCCCGCCACTCTCTCTCTTCTCTCTTCTGTCTCTCTCTCTTCATCAATATTCAAGGCTCTCAAGACCATCCTTCAATTTTGGACCCTTCCATATTCGTGTGCACCTCTCTTTCCATTTTCTACATCTTTCCATTTTCCACTATTCTCTCCACCGTCTTCTATTCTGGTACACATTTTTATCCTCTTCTTTGTAGCTCTTCAATTTTTTTCTCTCTTTTCTATTAAGATCTTGTGGGTAACTGTGAAAGCTCGTGTCTTCTTTTTTTTTCATTGTTTTTCCTTAGAGGTAATTATGATTGCGGCTTTGGGTCTGGTTCTGATGAAGGACTTCGTTTTTGTTATTTAAGCTTATAATTCGTTTTTGTTTTCTGGGAATTTTGTGTGATCCTGAATTTTTGTATGTTGGGTTGTTTGAAGCGTGGTTGAGCTGAAACGGTTAATGATGGGTTTTTGTTCGCTTTTGTCATGTGTTGGATCTTAAAACCGTGGAGTCTTCTGGGGTTGTTCAAAATTTGCAGCTTTTTCTCATTAAGTTGTTAAATGGGAATGTGGTCCTCTTGGGGGGTTCGTTTTTTCCCCCGTTTCCTTATTCGCGTTTAATGCTCCAGAAACAATTTGGTTTGCATGTCTTTTGTTAGTGTCATGAATAATGAGTTATGAAGAGCCTAACTTTTAGCTTTGCGTGTGTGTTTTAAATTTTTTATTGGTTCGTTCTTGAACTGGTTAATGTGGATCTTGGAATTCTTGATGTCTTCTCTATGGTTGACCATGTTTCAGTTTTGAATTTATTTGTGAATTGCAGTGGCTTAATTTCATTTGGCTAAAATGTTTTGGTTATTTGAATTCTATGTTTTTTCATTGGCTTAATTTGCCCCCCTCCTTTTTGCTATTTTTGCTTTAATGTTTATCCTTTTTAATTATTTTACTTTACTGTGTTTTCTGGGGTCAACCTTTGCTTGTTTTTTAAATTTTTTGTTTGGTGGCTTTTCATTTTTGACTTCTTTGGGTTGTTTCGCATTTTAGAGGAGAAAATATCTCATGTGGTGTGATTTTAACTGCAGGATGTCTCTCAAGATCTGTCTGGGGAGTGAAGCTTAATTTGATTATTGATATTAAGGAATAAGATCTCATTCAACACACTAAACAATAGGGATTTTGCAAATGCTAAATTTTGGCAGGTCCAGAAATCAGTCAAGGGCAGCCAGAGCTACAACAATGGGAGGTATGATTCTGTCCTCTAAATTTGATCATGAATGGTAGTATGATCAACTTTCTTATTTTTTTTCCCTTGAATGAAGTTGGTTGCTTAAAGTATTAATCAATTTGAAAATGGGATTAGATTATTGGAAAGCTTTACCTTTTTTAACACTTGACTATAGGATAGACTGGGTGCAGGTATATGAATTGACAACATAAGGTGTTTGTGAATTCATTAATTGTCAATGTCCTGTAATTTGTTGTTATCCGCCCCCCCCCCCTCTTCCCCCACTTATCATGTAATTGGTGTATTAAAATGTAGTTTCTGTCTTTCTGTCCTTTAGGCATGGATTATGCAGATCCAAAAAGGAAGGGCAATTTTGTTGGGAAAGTATTTCTTGCTGCGGCATTAACAACACTATGCATAATCATGATCAAGCGGTCTCCATCTTTGAATTCCCCTAGTCCGGTAGTCCCTATACCATTGATACAATTAAAATGCCATACACCATTACCATGGTCAACCTACATATGTTAGTGCATGGGTTATGTTTGTTGTATGACTTGTATCTGTAGATTAGATTATATTGTTTATTGTAGTTGATGTTATAATACATTTGTACCTAACAATTAGACTTGGGAGATTTAGGTATAAATCCTGTTACACATGAATGCAATGCTTTCTCTTGACAGCTATAATATTTCATATTTTATTTCATTGTGAATTTGTGTGTTCATAAAAGAGACTGGAGACATTTATTAGGCCATTGAAATTTGAGAGGCCTACTGCATAGTGGTTTTCAGTTATAATTCTCTTCTTTCTCTCGCTCAATCTTCTTACGTAATAAGTCAACTGTACTTTTTTCTCTTTTTATTCATCTAGCTATTTCTAATTCGTTTTTTTTCTTCTGTTTCTCCCCCCTTTTTCAGTTTGCAGTTCATGAACCTGGGGTCACTCATGTTTTAGTAACAGGGGGTGCAGGATATATTGGTTCACATGCTACTCTACGACTTCTGAAGGAGAATTATCGTGTCACCATAGTAGTATGTCAATTCATAAAGATGATTCTGTTAAAGCTAAATGGACTGATCAGTGTGGTTGCTACATACATAACATTTTTTTTTTTCTGGCAGGACAATCTGTCACGAGGAAATTTGGGGGCCATCAAGGTTCTTCAGGACTTATTTCCAGAACCTGGAAGGCTTCAATTTATTTATGCTGACTTGGGAGATCCAATATCTGTATGATTACACACTTTGTTACAAGAAATACTTTGGTGGCACTTCTTTTTTATTATTAACAGCATATATGGGGAAGGCCCATGAAAGATAGTTTATTCGACTGGTTATCAGGTTAATAAAATATTTTTGGAGAACAAATTTGATGCTGTGATGCACTTTGCTGCTGTTGCATATGTGGGAGAAAGCACTGTTGATCCTCTTAAGTAAGCACTTCTAGATTTTGTTCATCACATTTATCTCAGCTGAAAAAGTTGTGGAAGTGGCACTTGTGTTCAGTTTCTAATTTTCACCATCTATATCTTAGTACCACAAATCACATTTTCTTTTTAGATACACATTGACATTTTAAACATTATTTGAACTGGCACAGAGATTTCTATTATGGTCTTGGCTTTGCCAATCAAGTCACGCATTGAGTCCCACAAACTGTGATGCAAGATAATATATTTTTCTATTTACTGTTCAATATTATAGATAAGAACTTCAAAGACAAACCATAGTTGTTCTTATTGACGTAATGTTTGCAATGCATACCAGACTAGTAATAGACAAGTTGGACCATTTGAAAATCATCTTTATCTAGAGGATATTTTTGGTTTGAGTGCACCTATATTTGCTATTGCTACTCTATGAAATGCATTATGCTGTTGCTATTGCTATTGCCATTCTTTGTAATTAGATATGATTTTGTTGAGAGTTGGACAAATTGTTGTTATGAGAATGATAATTTAGTGTTGGATTGATCAGCTTTGGTTTTACTTTATAGATTTAATTTATTTCTAATTCACATGTTTGCCAGGTATTATCACAATATTACATCAAACACCTTGTTGGTATTGGAGTCTATGGCTAAACATGATGTGAAGACATTGATATATTCCAGTACATGTGCAACATACGGGGAACCTGAGAAGATGCCCATTACAGAAGAAACAAAGCAGGTGGGAATCTAAGGATAGTTGAATTATGGGGGTTGGTTGAGAGCATTTTGTTTTTCATTGCATCCTGATTTGACTTTACTGCTTGAGGAGATTTAGTGTTAAAATTGATGTTCTATTTCTATATATCAGGTCCCAATAAATCCATATGGGAAAGCCAAAAAGATGGCAGAAGATATTATTCTTGATTTTTCTAAAAACTCCGAAATGGCAATAATGATTCTGAGGTTTGTATTTTGGATTTACATTTCCCTTCATTTTAAATAGATTTTCATATCTTATTTTTATTCCATTTGCCCTTTGTTGCAAAAGCTGTAAGTGATTCTTACTATATCTGAAATATATGGAAACCTTGCAAAATGATCCATTTAATCAATGCATAGTTGGGAAAAATTATGGAGCTTCTGACACATTCCTTTATGTGTGGAAAACACAAAAAAAAAAACTACATTTTTGTATTTGGATTCGTTGGCTTTACAAAACTGTCTACCTCATGTTGTTTGGACTATTGATACATATACAGTTTGAGGTTTGACTATGGATGAAATATAGCCAATCATTGGAAGTTGATGATGTTTTAGAATTATCCATGCTGGTAATTATTGATAACTTTTCTTTGGGAAACCACCAGATACTTCAATGTGATTGGATCAGACCCTGAGGGCAGATTGGGTGAGGCTCCTAGGCCTGAACTGCGAGAGCAAGGTCGAATATCGGGTGCCTGCTTTGATGCTGCTCGTGGTATTGTACCTGGTTTAAAGGTATGCCCATTTTATTTATGCTTATGGCTAAAAAGGAATTCTCAATAGAAGTCAGGCTATGTTTGGATATTTAATGATAAGTGAAATAGAATGGAATGGAGCGAAATGGGCTTAAAAAGTTCACACTTCATTGTTCAGACTTTAAAAAGGTATGCCCTAGTTCCTCCCACATGACAACTCCCCTTCCCCCCAAATTAGAGGGTAAGAAATAGGAGTATTGGATGGAATGGATTCAAATGCATTCATTCAAGTTCCATTCCATCCCATTCTATTGCAAATGCCAAACAATAGAACGTAGTAACATTCTATTTCATTACACTTCATTACAAAAATCGGAAATTGCCCATCTTAAGGAGATTGCAGTGCATATATTATGCATTTTCAGAGGAATTGAACCAATATGGGGCAACTAGCTTAGGCGTAATATTTTTCAGAGACATCAAAGTCTTGATAAATCTTCTACTTTTCTTTTCCATACATTTAGTCTAGAATATAAGTTTTTAACTGAATTTTCCAACATCAGAATAATGTTCATATTTTTCTTGCAAGTGAAAAACTCGAGCTGTTATGTATTTAATTTGTAATTGCTTAGCATTCATATAAGATATTGACTTAGTCCTAAGTTTCCTGCCAATCACGTTGAAGAATACTACATCTATGGCTTTTCAACCGTTAGAGGTTGTTGCATTTGCATTTCATTTATGCTGAAAACTTGGTAGAAAAAGGTTTGTAAGCTCCTATACAAAATCTGAAAAGAATTTGGTCATACAAGTCCTGGAAATGGTTTGTAAGCTTAAAATTTTAATTTTATGGTACATGGAAATCTTGAGCGTCCATAATCATTTATTTCTTACTATTTACAACTTGCTCAAATGGTCTAGATTATTATGTCATGAACTTGTCCAATTTTATCGAATTCATTTCATGTAGTACTTGCAAGTGTGCTCATTTTGTGCTGCCACCTTGCAGGTAAGAGGAACAGACTATAAGACGGCTGATGGAACTTGTGTACGAGATTATATTGATGTAACTGACCTGGTTGATGCTCATGTGAAAGCTCTGGAAAAAGCACAACCTAGTAAAGTCGGGTTCTACAATGTTGGCACTGGAAAGGGTAGGTTAAAACACTTTGATCCTGAATAGAGCACTTTAGGGGTCGTTTAATTTTGAAAAAAAAAATATGTTTTCACTTTCCTGCTTCTTGAAATTTATACAGGAAAAAGTGAAAATATTGAAAGGGGGGGTGTTTACTTGTGTTTTTATTTTCTGTTTTTTTCTTTTTAATTACCAAACTTGCCATCTTGTTTTAAATCTGTTTCCTGTTTTTAAAGATTTGTACAGGAGGTAAAGAAAGAAAAAAAGTTATTCTGTGTTTCTTGTACAAATCTTTGAAAACAGATTGAAAACAATGTGTGTTTTTTGTAATTAAAAATGAAAACAGCAAATGAAGACAATAATTAAAAGCACAAGTAAACGCCCCCTAAAACAATAAAACATTTTTTTCACTGTTTTCTGTATTAACATCTGAAAACAAGAAATAAAGTAAAAACGGAAAATAGAACTGGAAAATGTTCTTAAACCATTGTACATTTCTTTGTAGTAAAATAGTTTAGCACATATCTTAGTTGTGTCAAGATTCTCACAGGGTGTTATGTTTATCAGGTAGTTCAGTGAAGGAGTTTGTGGAAGCTTGTAAAAAGGCCACAGGGGTGGACATTAAAGTAGACTACCTTCCACGTCGACCTGGCGATTATGCTGAGGTGTACAGTGACCCGACAAAGATCAAACATGAATTGAATTGGATTGCTAAGCACACTGATCTTCAACAGAGTTTGAAGGTTGCATGGAGATGGCAAAAATCTCATCGTGATGGTTATGGGGTTTCAAATGCAGTAATTTGAATTACTTAGAATTCTAACATAGCAGAAGACTAGAAGAAACCCCGACAGCATCCATTTCAGCTGCACTTCTATGATATCTTAGAATAGGGGTTGATATTATTTTTTTCTTCTTTTACTCCAGTGATTTGGCACTGGGGAATTTGTTCTTAGGGAGCATGTAGTCCATTCGTTACATGTTACATGTATTGACCGTATAATATGATTCAATAATATAGTGCAGAGGCTCTATTATAGCTTTTCTCTACAATGATATTTATATCACATTACTTTCATATCTTTCATTTCTCTCTCTCTCTCTCACTTTTTCCCATCCCTTATTTCTCTTCACCCTTACACCACAAAATACATAAGGTTTTTCATCTTTGAATTCTTTCCTTGTCAAGGGCGTGGTGTAGTGATTGTTGTGCCTGAATAAAATCAACAGGTGGGGGTGTCCTTTTGGTATTGTTTGGTCAATTGGACATTGCGGAGAACTGACGATAATTCCCCAAAAGGAAGCATTCATTGAGGTTAGATGGGACGCCCGTGTGTTCTTGCACTAATTGGCCAAAGCGTTAGACATAGGCTAAGTAGTGTTTATGGACCATCGTTTCTTCTTGATTAGATCCATGCCCTTCACACATGGCCTTCACAAGTGTTAACTTTTTAGTAACATTCTTAAATATAATACACATGTACAATTGTAAATTACCCTTATAATTTGAAATATAGGAAAAAAAATCAATTCATAAGAAAAATTCTCACATGATAGCCCTCGTGTGTGAGTATATTATATATATATATATATATATATATATATTATTTTTTATAATAACAATAATAATAAGTATTCACTTAATAAGTCTTTAAAAATAAATAAGTTGGTCCAAGTGATATTTGACTCAGATCTCTTGTATAAGGTTTTGAATTTAAATTTTGTGAATGAAAAAAATTAGATTTAAAAGAAAGACTACACTCATAATAGCTAATCAAGTTATGTGACATAGATTAATCACTAATAAAATTGATTATACTTTACATTAAATTAATGTTATGGTAACAAAAAAATGTGTATAGAATGAGATTAAGTAATCTTATCATTGAATTGAAGTGTTTCATAAAATAAATTTAGTTTATAAAATTTCATGTAAACTAAAAATTAATTGATATTTAATTGTTCTATTTTATTGTGATATATAAATTATATCAATTTTAATATTAAATAATTTAATAACTAAATTACTTAATTTCATATTATACAAAGAGTTATTAATAAATTTAGGTGGTTCTTTCTTCTTTACATGCATGTTTTAAAGTTATTAAGACATAATTATATGACACCCTAAAAAATGTGTGTGCGCGCTTGTCGTCCTTGTCGTCATGCATGCATGGTCCAAGACTTTTGAGGGGTTAATTGTCTTAGGTGTTCTGTGTTGTCGCTTTTGGTTTATGAATTTGTGGTCCAGTATCTCGGTGTATTGAATGAATGAAATTATTAGTTGACCGCTAATCACGCTGCTTTCAGTAACAATTAAATTCAGATAGGTCTGGATTAATCGTACAATTAATTAATATGAAAAACTCTTATATTAGGTACGAAGGACTACGACTTAATTGCATTTTTTCATCATAGTTTTCCTTTCGAGCTATTTAATATGGAGAAAAAAAATGATAGACGTTCACTATACATACATTTGAAGTGAATTTTGGATAGAAGAAGAGATTGATAGGAAGTAAAAAGGAAAAGGTAGAAAGAGAAACTGAAAAATATAGTAGTAAGTAATGTGATAAGTAAAGAAGAGATAGAAAGAAAAAAAAATGAATATAATTACTGATATAATATAAATTATGAATTCTTCTAAAGTTAATGTAATGTTTTTTCTCCCTCTACACAATGACAAGAACACATTGAGAATATTCTTAAATTTTAATTGAAATATACTCTTTCATACAATCATGACTAGTTTATAATTTGTTACCGTGATAACAATATATCAAAATTAAATTCATTCTATCTTATTATATATTGTCTTAACTACAGATAATTGTATGACGAATTTTACATCGTTATACACTCAAGGATGTTTTTTCAAACGCTTCATGTTCACAATATATTTACTCACCAAAACTTAAGGTTCCCTTTGGTAATAAAAATATGATTGAATAAGATACAGATTTAGGAACTAAAGTCAATGGAAATATATATATATATATATATATATATATATATATATATATATATATTTTTTTTTTTTTTAAATATTTATTATCACATATATGAAAATAAACTAAAAAATATGATAAAATATATTTTTGGTCCTTCTAAAATTTTAAAATTCAGTTTTAAATTTTCTATTTACTTTTTCATTTTTTGTCCCTCTATTTTTGAAATGCGCCATTTTTTATCCTCTAAGCGTTATCTAAATCACTTTTAATATTTTTGTAAAAAAATGAAAAAAAATATTTTTGAGGTCCGACTTAGAAAAAATTTAAGGAACTAGTAACATATTTTATCATATAAATTATAATAAATGGTCCAATCAAATAAAGTATAAAATGGATGAAATATAAAAAAGAAATTAGTCAATAATAAATATAGGGAGCACAAATATAATAACAGTACATATATCTTTATGTTTTTTTACAACGGTTAATTATCCTATTATGTTGTAATTAATTATTTGATGCACCATTATATGATTTTTCAATCATATTAGTATAGTGAAATTCTCATCTTAAGGAGGAAGCTGCATTTTAAAACAATAGATAAGAATAGTTGCTCTCTCTCACCCTCTCACCACAATCATCAGTCCAACAATCCCACCATTTTCTATAATGACAATTATTATCGTTACCATTACATTATTATTATGGTTATCAAGTTATAATTGTTATGATCATCGTCATTATCATTATTAACATTTATCGTTACCATATTCTTATCAAATATAAAACAAGATATAACACCCTAATTAAATAGGATTAAAATTTATTATACTCTTATTATCATATCTAACTACCAAATGAGTGGTAAGAATAATTTTCTGGTAGCGCATTCTCGTCTTTGTCATCATGCATGCATGGTCTAGACTTTCGGGGTATCCAACGTGTTGTTCGTTGTCGCTTTTGGTTTATGAATTTGTGGTCCAGTATCTCGTTGTCCAATGAATTTCGATTGTTAGTTGACTATACTAATCACGCTGCTTTCAATAACAAATCAAATTCAGGTGGGTTGGGACCATATTGATGGATATGAACATCTCTTTTAATAGGATTTTGCACGTACGGATGGATCATGACTTATTGTTAAATGATAATAGCTACTAAACATCACTTTTTTCCCTCTAGAAAATGACTAGAATAGATTGAGAATATTCTTATTACATTATCATCACATTACATTTAGACATATAATCGTATAACCAACTTTACATTTTGTTTGGGGCATTTGTCACCTTTATTATGGTATTGATCATATTCTCCATGTAATCTGCACTGATAGATAAACTATACACCCAAAGATTTTCTTCAAACTTCACAATATATGCACTCATGAAAACTTAGTAGTGATGAAGACGTATAGGAATTCCCTCTGCTGGGATAGGTATCGAAGAACCTGAAACCTTCTCATCAGGAAGTATAACTTCCCACTTGAACTTGGTTATGAGAATGTGAATGAAATTGAGGACCACAAACCGTGCGTAGTCTTTTCCAGGGCAAGTTCTTGGTCCAGCTCCAAAGGGTATCCAAGTGTATGGAACAGGAACATTCCCTTCAAACCTTGAGGGATCAAAACTTTCAGGTTCATGAAAGTACTTTGGATTCTTATTTGTTCCAATAAATGCCCAAAAGATCTGTGAAAATAAATGCAAATAAAGAAGTTAGTGACAAATTTAATTTACATGTTTCAATTAATATCTTAACAATCTTTCTTTATCAAGGTACCTTCCACCCCTTTGGAATAGTGAAACCTTCATAGGTTATATCTGTTATTGCCTCTCTGAATGCACCTGGTGCAGTTGGGTAGAGTCTCATGGTCTCTTGTGCAACAGCCCATGTGTATTTCAATTTCTGTATGCTGTTCCAATCTAGTGCAGTACCGGATCCTTTGGATTTTGTAATATCAGCATGCTCTGATTCAAATAAAAGTAAGCAAGATATATAGCCTTTTTTAGAAAGGAAAATTAAGCATACATAATTCTGTTGGGCCTTATTTGTGTCTGCCCCTTATATTTTGGCTATGTGGTATGTCAACCTTATTTTGTTTCAGAATCTTGCATTTTGAGTCCAAAAAGAAAAGCCAAAAACACAAACTGTACCTTAAACCCAAAATCATATTTTATCTCATACCACCTTAAAATAGCTACAATATTTTACACAGATAAAACTTAGATGCAGTTTCTTAGCTATTTCAATTCTGGTATTGTTTTCTGATTAAAATTAGAATTTCACCTCAGCAATTTGCATAATAAAGATTTAGGTAAAAAGTTACTTTAAGTTATTAAGGTGGAACTTCAATTCTGATTAGAGAGCTGCACTAAAAGTAGCTAAGAAGCTGAATTTAAATTTTGTCATGTTATATACAATTAGTATCTTAAATTACCGGATAAGATTTTTTGGTAGATATCAGGCCTCTGTCCAATGTGTTTGATCATGAAAGCCAGAATAATAGCTATTGGCATGTGGCTGGAACTCATCAACCCCATGATGATGTTGCTTATTTCAAGTCTTGGCACATATTTTCCACCCTGCTCAGCACCAACTACGTGTGCTATTAGGTCATCCACAACTTGCCCCTTGGACAAAGCATCAATCTTCTCTTTGATCAGAAATTGGATCTCTTTCCTTATAGCAGCTGCAGCCTTCAGTGCCCTATGGTATGTGGAGCCTGGAAAATTCACAGGAACAGAATAGATCCCAAAATACAAGTTCTCAAACTCACTGGCAAATTTTGGTCCATCAATTCCTAAGAAGAATTGGCACACAAGTGTAAGGGTAAAGGCCTTCACCAAAGGGTACACCTTCACTTCTTTTTTTCCTTCCCAGTGTGTCATGAAATGTTGGTGCATGGTGGATTCAATCTTGTTGCCCATATACCTAGATATTCCCTCAGGTTTCAGAATCCCCAAGATCTTCACAGGAGCAGCAGATGCAGCTTCTTGTGTTGGTTTTGGCATAGGTGCATGTGTTTGATCAGGAATGTTGAAGAACCTGCGCTGAGTCTTCATGTACGAAACCTTGACAAGCTTTGTCTCATTGGTGGAGACCAACTTGTTTGCTCCAGGGCCACAAAGAACTACTGTTGACTCTCCTAGAATGTGTGTGTGGAAGATCTCCGAGGAGTGCTTTTGAACCCTCTCTTGAAGGAAATGTTCAATCTTGTTAAACAAAAATTGGTAGGTTTCACCCATTAGGGGCCACCCAAAGCTACCTGGGGGCAAGCTTTTAGTGCCACCTAGTACTGGTAGTCGTCTTCTTTTCTGCAAAACAAAGATAGATGCAAACAAGGTGAGCAAAGTAAGTAACAAAGATTGCATGAAAAAATCCATTTCAAGCTACAAAGTTTGCTTGCTAGATGGTAGTCTAGAAATGTTGATTGTTGAACACTTTATAAAAAAGTCACCGAGCCAGTCCACATTTCTCTCTCTCCAACTGATGTCATAGTTTGTTTTGGATAATAATTCATTACATCCATGACCTAACACTTGGACATAGAAGAAAGGAAAATATAAATATAATATATGATATGATAAAAAAATAATAAATGTTCATAAAAATATTTGATATATATATATATACGAGTGTTCATACATAATTATGAATCCATTTTCTTTGAAAAATGAGACAAAGTTTAAAGAATAAAGAACTGTTTGTTTGTGATAATGATTCTATCTTTATTGTTGTCATTGTAAAAATAAATAAAAAAACTGCTTCCGTTTCTCTCTCTATACAGCAGATATTATAAAAAAATGTTAATCGATGTTGTTTTACTACAATTTTTTAACGCATGTTATTGTACTAGTGATTTTTAATATTTTTCTTAAATTTTATCTAATATATATTGTATATGTGCATGCAATACTCATTATTAAGCTAAATTGTTAAGTTGAGCTCCGCTGGGTTACAGATATTAGTCTCGTAAATTACTCTCGAAATGAATAAATACAAGAGCAGTGAAAGATTTATTTCCTGCATTTTTTTTAAGTTTTCAACTGAGGAAATTATGGTTTAAGGTCATCAACGGAACGGTACCTGATTCTACATTCAACACATTGGAATAATTGTTTGACAACTTTTATTTTTTTAAAACTTAAAAGAGGCTATAGAATAGATAAGAGAAATAACAAAAATTGATAGATTTCACTCACTAGAAGCCACCCAAAACTAAGTGGAGGCAACCTTTTACTGCCACCTAGTCTTCGTCTTTGCAAAACACATGTGCAGTCAAGGTGATTATAATTAGTATAATAAATTTGCTAGAATATTCCATTTCAAACTACACAAGTTCTAGATGATAGTGCATGTTGAACTGCTTTTATATATATAGGTCGCCAAATAATGTCTTTGGTGGTTTTTTTTTTTTTTTTTGTAATTTCTAAAGCTTCCCCAGATCATGATTTAGTCAAAGATTATACAAAACAAACTTTTCCACAAATCGCGATTTTTCTAACTACGTGATTTGTCTATTGCACCTATCTATCTCTCTACTTGGCATAATGTATATAATTTCTTTATATTTCTTGCTGGTTTTATATTTTCTCTCACCCTACGTATAAAACAATGGGCGTACATTTGACTTTTGACAAATGTCCATTGATAAATGTCATCATTTTTTATTTATAATAAAATCAATTTCGCGGATGCTTCTTCCCTTAAGTTGATTTAGTCCCGTTTGGAGTGGGAATGAATTTCAGTTTTTAGTTTTAAAATATATGAAAATAGAACCTACTAGGGTAAAATGGAATTGAAATTGAGTTAGTTTTTCACTTGATTTTTAAACACTTTTTCTTAGTTTTGAAAATTAAAAAAAAAATCATATAAGATGTCCTTTAAGAATGTCATTAGGCACATGACTTTTGTTAATTGATCAAGTATTATTAAATTTTGATAATTTATGTATGGTTTACTAGTTTAATTTTTTTTATTGAGAGATATTCAAAATTTCTTATGTGACATTCAACTAATTATCTTTCATAGTGTTGATTCATTTTGGGATAAAATGATATTTTTAGTTGTGATTTTGTACTCAAACCAAAAATCATATCCTAAACCTTAATTAAAAAAATGATGAAGTGCTGAACCATTTGTACCATCAACTTCTAAAAAAGTTACTCTTTTCACTCATAAAAAAATGAGTCTTGCCAAATACATATTTCTGTATGTTTATATGTATATGTGAGATTTTTTTTTATTGTAAGAAATAAATGTTATAAACAATCATATTTAAATAAACGAGATTAAAAACACTCATTAACACCTTAAAATTTTCATAGCAATTATTTGTTCCAATTATTATTGACGGACTTACATGCAAAATTTTCCTTAGAAAGGTAGATTAAAGAGGATTTTTATATAACCTATAATTTATATTATAATTTTTGAATTTTTAAAATAAAATAATCTATAATTATTCTTCATTTAAATATAGTTTTTTCATTTTAGGATATACGTCACGAAGTTTTATATCAAATCAAATTAGTATTCTTTCACTAATTAAGTTTTTCAATCAAAAGAGATTTTTAGTTCTCGTAATTATTTTTGTAAGTTAATAATGAGTTTAAGTCTACATCCACACTATTACCTATCAGATTGTATTAGTCAAGAAGTATAATTTAATTAATTGAATAGAATGTATAAATTATTATAATTTTTTTATATTATTTTATATTCCCATCTATCTTAAAATATCAGACCCTATCATCTACTAGATAACCTGCAGCCAATGAAGAAGGATCAAAGTGATGGCTTTTAATATTATCAATAGACAAAATTCATAATCAATGACATTAATTTGTAGTCTACCTTTTTAATTAAAGATTGAATAGGAATTTATACATACTATTAAAAGGAAAGCTGCTAGTAGTTTAGTACTGTTGTCAGGTCACTATAGTCTTTCCCCTAAAAAAAAAGAGGTCACTATAGTCTTGCCCATTAAAAAAGTACAAGTATGCATAAAGACAACTAATTATTAATCAAAATGTATGAAACAGCATAAGAGTATAAAATAAAAACAAACGTCAGCATAAAAAATGAAAAACAATTATAAACTTAACAAAATATCTCAAACTATATTTTAGTTGTATCGATATATATTCCTAGCAATTTAATTCTATTTTAATACATCAATAATCATACTATAGTTGTTACCCGATTCTTAGTTTTCCCTCGGCATCACTTTTCTCATAGTACATTATCTTTCCATTATTATTAATGTTGTGCCTAGTCATTTGAATTATTTTGTATGTCTCCATTGTTAGTTTTAGATGGATGCTCTTTGTGGTCCTGTATCTGGTCCTTCTTCACTGTCACCGGACATTAATCATAATATTGCCCTTAATTGGAGATTTAATTTTCCCTAGCCTCCCCAATGTAATATAAATAAAAATCATAATAGTGGCTTTTAAGTTTTATATAACTCTTTAAAAAAAAGGTTTTATATTAAGAGCTATACGTGCTTGCAAAAGTCAAGTATCCATTAAAATAATTAGACCCAAATATAATGAGTATTCATTAAAACTATCTACAATACATAGATAATAATTCATTTATATGGGTCTCTATATCCACAAAAATTTTAAAGTATGAGTGTAGGTTTGTCTATTATTATAATGTCCGAAGAGTATTAAGTAAGGGGGTATTTATACAAGAGGATAATAAGAATAAGTTTGGATCATATAATCATAGATAGATAAATACAATGACGAACTTACATAATAAAAAATTCACTGATATATAAATGTATTTCCCGAATTTAATAAAATTACAAGTAAAAATATAGCTAAGATTCACACATCTTATTTTCTCATAATAAAAGTCTTCTTACTTGATATGCCACATGTGTGAATATTGAGAAAATTAATTGAGCTAGATGGCATACCCATAATTAATGTTTTATAAATTCATTACAATTAGTTCTAATATTGAAATGGCATATTTGTCTTGTAAAAAAGAAGGCATTAAAATATTTCATTAAAATGACACTCTCTTTATTTTATCAACACACTCTATATAATCAATATTCACTCTCTCTATTATATTATAATTATTATCCTAGGTTGTTTTATATATAAGAAAAAAATTAATAAAAAAATGAAAAAGTAAATAAAATTTTTATTAAATTAATCTTTATCATCGTTCACTCATTTTTTTGTTTTGGGTGTGTGATACAAAGAAAACCATCAAGAAGCTAGGCCAGCCCAACTAAGGCAGTGAGGCCCGTCTACCAGTAGAACAAGGCCTAAAACCCTACCCATGTGGGTCATTGGGTTTGACGACCAAGAACAATCCGCAAGTAGGAGCAAGTAGGATTTGTTTGTTAACTGGTTCCAATAAAAAGAACGTCAGTACCGCGATTATGGTCTGAGAAGAACGTTGGAACTTGGAAGTGATAGGTGATAACATAAAACAGAGTTTCATTGAATCTGCACTAAAACCCTACGCACACATCTTGGTGTAAGTTCAATCGATATAGCAGCAATGTCTACGCTCGAAATTGAAGCTCGAGAGTAAGTAGTTTCATTTGCGAACTCTTGGAAATAGGGAAGTTTAATTTTCTTCTTTTACTGAATCACATGTTTCAATTTTGTTTGACGTCTAATTGAAGCTCATTTAATGGTTCTTTCGCACAATAGATCTTTTTTCTCTTTTAAATTTATGTTTAATTTTCAATTTTTGTTTGCCCCTTCGCAGTGTCATCAAAATTGTGCTTCAGTTTTGCAAAGAAAATTCGTTGCATCAGACTTTTCAGATGCTGCAGAACGAATGCCAGGTTTCTCTGAACACGGTTGACAGCATTGAAACCTTTGTTGCTGATATTAATAGTGGAAGATGGGATGCGATATTGCCTCAAGTTTCTCAACTCAAGCTTCCCAGGAATAAGTTGGAGGATTTGTATGAGCAGGTATTTTGTGCTGCGTGTGACTCACTTTGGTTTATGGTTTGTCACTGCTTAGTGTATGTTCACTCTCACAAACTTCAATGCTGGGTATGGACTTTTTGACGGCTTTTAAAGCCTGTCATTTATATGATCAGCTTTAAATTTTAATTGGGCAATGAGGTTGGGTGGAGTTGTTGAGATTTGGTAGTATAGGATGAAATGTTGAAATAGAGGCTGGTGAGGGTCAAAATAGTGATGCAGTTGGCATAGGAAATGCTGAATGCTGTTGCTAATCAATCTTCCTAGATGAATGTTGTTGTTAATCAATCTGCCTAACCTAAACTCTGTTGCTGATTAGTGTTAGCAATTAGTAGCTATTGGCGTGGTGCCCTTTTAGATATTGAGTTGTTGATCCTCATTTGCTTGACATTTGCTTTTTGTGTAGCTGGTTCACTAGCTTTTAAGTGCATAATCATTTTTTTTTAATCATGTGCTGTTCAAATTTTTGGGGAGTTGTAATATTTTCTGTACCATATAAGTAGTTTAATAATTTTTAACCTGCTTTACTTTGGGATAGAATTGTGTTCATGTGTGATCCCCCCCCTTCCCCCAATTGGCTAAAATACAATGTGTTAATAACTTATTTCAAAAAAGAGAGAATCTTAAGGACTTCAATAACTGATTTAAGTTATTAATTCCACTCTCCGCATGGGTGGAATAAAGGGTGTTCTAATTTTGGTAGAAATTGATGCTGAAAGAATTTATTTTGGAACAATTTAGGTTAAAAAAATATTATTTGTATTTGCAAGTGATATTTTAAGAGTGAGTTGAGAAGAAACAATTTTGTTAGATGGCAAAGTATAATTTTTGAACTATAAATATAAATTATTATTTGTGCCCCACATCTGATTCAATTCTTGTCACTGGAGTAAGCTAAAAAATTTCACTTATCTTTGAGAATGCTTGATAGTTGCCAAATGAGGTAGGCTACTAGGAATCAATTTTCCCCCCTTCAATGTGAAAGTGATGCTAACAAATCAGGCTAAAAGAGTGTTGAGCTGAGCGAATACAAATAAAGTGATATTCTGGAATTGTTGTTCAGCAGTGTTTGACTGTTTGCTATTCATAAACGCTTGTCTTGTACTCTGTAACACTTGATCTGTATAACACTCTAATAATGTTGTCTGTTTCAGTCAAGTTAGTGATGTTTCAAATAGATTTGTATTTTAACATGATTGCAGATTGTATTAGAAATGATTGAACTTCGAGAACTGGATACTGCACGTGCTATTTTAAGGCAAACACAGGTGATGGGTGTAATGAAACAAGAGCAGCCTGAAAGATATTTGCGTCTTGAGCATCTCCTAGTTAGAACTTATTTTGATCCAAATGAGGTTAGAAATACATTCTGTAATTCTTTTTTTTCTTTTCAATTTCATGTTGTGAATTAAGCAACTTGTCACTTGTTTCCCTTTTTTCTATTTTGTTTCTGCACTCTGCTACAATTGTATCATCATTCAGCTTTAACTCCGATGGAAAATTTTCAAGGACTAAAAAATATTATTAACACTTATTATTATCTGTTCTTGGAATAATGAGTATTATAGAACAAATTATGACTTTTGAAGTTTTATTTCTAGCCGTGTCCTCAGGATTGATATTTATTGGACCTCATTTTGTTTCTTTGCACAAGGGTTTATGATTTATGTCCTATGTGACAGGCTTATCAAGACTCAACAAAAGAGAAGCGACGTGCACAAATAGCCCAAGGTTTCTGTCTTTTACTTTTGTAGTAGTTACTATCTAGTTGTGATACTATTCTTTTTTTTACTTTTTTATTTTAATGAACAACTGTTTCTTGGTTGGAAATGAAAGTTTTCTTCTTTCATTGCTAGGGATACAGACAAACAGTTTGTTATTGATCTTTTTTTTGGGTTTTTACTTTAAGAACTTCTCTTTCATTGCATTTTCAGCTATTGCAGCAGAAGTTACTGTAGTGCCACCATCTCGATTGATGGCTTTAATTGGTCAGGCTTTGAAGTGGCAGCAGCATCAAGGTAATTGCCTGGTAACATGTTGATGCCACATTAAATTACTTTCATGGTCAACTTTTATATGAAAATTAAGATTTATCATCACTGTGGTCATCTGCTTACAAGTTCTTTTGTTGTGTTTCTTATGCAATTCACCGTGTTATTTTTTTTTCTTTTGGCTCGGGAGCCAAGACAAAGCCTTTACTTCATTTCTGCAACTTATAGATGCTAGGAATGAATATTTCAGTTATATGCATGCATGATGCATCTTTCATTTCTCTAATAATAAGCAGAAAAGAAACTTCTTGTTGGCAAGGCACTTTAATTGTGGTCACTCTAAGCCTGCCTTCATTGAAGCCTCCAACACCTTCTTTGTGCTGGGCGTGAATGGCTGTGTTTAGTCCTGCATCGCTTAGTGATATGGCATAACTGTCTAAGTAGTGCTTATAAGGCATGTTTGGTTGTATTGGAAAAAAACCCAAGTCCCACATCGGCTAGAGATAAGGCCAAGATAGAATATATAAGTGAGGGGCAACCCTCACCCCATGAGCTAGCTTTTGGGGTTAAGTTAGGCCCAAATCCAAATTCTAAGATGGTATCAGAGCCTATTCTAGATCCATCAAACGGGCCACCCACCATGTCATTCACACATCAAGCCCAAAAGTGTCTGGGCATGAGGGGATGTATTGGGAAAAAACTCAAGTTCCATATCGACTAAAGATAAGGCTAAAATAGAATATATAAGTTTGTAGGAAAATTTATATCTTTACATCTTGGTTGAGCTATGCTTTCCTTTGGGCTTTCTCAGGGTTACTTCCTCCAGGAACGCAGTTTGATTTGTTTCGTGGAACAGCTGCTATGAAACAAGATGTGGATGACATGTATCCAACAACTCTTTCTCACACGATAAAGGTATGCTTTCTATATTCATTTAGGCATTGTTTCGCAGTTTGATTAGTTTTATTCTGCCAAATCACATTGAAGGTTGCATAATCTGACCATTTCTCTATTTTTCTTTCATATGAAATTTTTTATCATTATTTTCCCTGTCTTATTATTTTTAACGGCTTGCATAATCTGACCCTTATGTTTTGTGTCTGCTTGTTTAGTTTGGGACAAAAAGTCATGCAGAATGTGCTTGCTTTTCACCAGATGGGCAGTTTCTTGTATCATGCTCAGTTGATGGGTTTATTGAGGTATACATAATTTGAGTTTAAAGTTTCATTTTCAGCAGTTTTCTTCCTGATTTTTTGGACATATTTTTAGGTGTGGGATTACATAAGTGGAAAGCTGAAGAAAGATCTACAGTACCAGGCTGATGTGAGTGAGTTTTTTTTTGAACGGCTTTACCTGCCAAGAATAAATAAATGTCTTGTATGTGGTAGTTGATGATGAATTTGGAAATAGATATTTGGCTGATATATTGCCTTGGTAAAATTTACTTAGCCCCAAGGTTACCAAACACTTTTGTTACTCTGGTACCTTTACATTTATAACTGCATTCAAAGCTCTAGAAAATATATTTCACTCAGATCTCTGTTGTCATTTTAGGAACTATTTAAACTTTGACTGTAACATTAAGTACAGTTTGGCTGTTCTGTAATATATATAAATATAAATTTATGCACAGATTACTCCTTTTACTCATGTGATTGTACTTTCTTTCATGATACGATGTCTTGTTTGATGATTTGTCTCGTCCTCACTTTGTGTTCAGTAAGTGTATGAAGTTATGAACTTATCTGCTTGATTTATGCTGTCTTAGAATTTTAATACTATCGATTTAAAGGAAATTTCTTATAGTTTACCAAAAGTCTTTGCCTTAGACATTTTCTGATTCTATGAACTTGCAGGAAGTGTTCATGATGCATGATGATGCTGTGCTTTGTGTAGACTTTAGCAGAGATTCAGAAATGCTTGCATCTGGGTCTCAAGATGGAAAGATTAAAGTGAGTAATACTTGTCTGCATTTAAGACTGCATGAGCTAACCTCTAGAAGAAATTCCTGTATTCTTGATTTTGTACATTTTTATATTTTCAAGGTGTGCACTGCACATATAACTTCGCTATTTCTGTGAAATATAACTGAGCTACCAAACAAAATTCATTTGGTGAAATTTAGATTGTATGACTGTGAAGCACGGGTTAATAGTGAATAGTGTCAAATTGTGCAACAATAGTATAGTGATGATGTGGGGAAGATTGGCCTCTGGTAGCTTTAATTTGTGGTTGCATTGTGTTTTTGCTTTGCACTGATTGCAATCTAGATGTTGGTATTTTATGGACGAAATTGTGAAGTGGCTGCAACTTTAGGCAGTGGTGAAATCATGTATTTTGCCCACCCTCCACCCTTTTATGGCATTGGCCACTCATTTTTGTAGGGAGATGTTTGTGATTTTACACCATTTTTTGCAACAGTAGGATTTTAGGATTAGAATCCCTTCATCAATACAGAAAAAACCCAGCCACCCCACCCTGTATTTGCACCTCCATATTCTTCCCTCATCTTTTCTGGCTACCAAGTACCACCCAGCAACCCGAGTGTTTTCTGGCCATTGGCCAAACCTGTCCTTTTTTTTGGCAGCCAGAGCTTCTGTACTCAGGTCTTTGCTCTGTCACCTCTATTTTGCATAGCTTAGTCAGTCCCACCATCCTGTCTTGCATGGCTTTATTTTTTTCATGGGTGATAATCTGCGCTGTCTTTTTCTTCCCTTATGCTTGACTGTTGTTATTGACTTGTAAATTAAGTCTTAGATTAGTGGTAATTGTGTCTAGGCTGATTTTTATTTTTTAATGATGAATATGTCTTTAATTTGGTTTTCTTTCTTTCTTTTTTTTTGAAAAAAGAGCATTTATATGAATGTGGTATAAATTATTTATTGTGCATGTTGGGCCATCTTGCATTCCATTTCACTCTATGATTTGTGTTTATAACTTTATATAGTCCTACTTTGTCTCATTATCTTGTGGTTCCTTGAATTTTTGCTGTCTTCAGTTCTTGTCGATGTTGTAGTTGCTGACTTGCATTTTTTGGAAATGTTAATATGTAAAACTTAAAACTGCATGTTTCACATTTCATTTTAGGTCTGGCGTATCAGGACTGGTCAGTGCTTACGGCGTCTTGAACGTGCTCATTCTCAAGGTGTCACAAGTGTTTCCTTCTCCCGTGATGGAAGCCAGTTATTAAGCACTTCATTTGACAGCACAGCAAGGTTTTTGATTTAATTTTACGTATTTAACGTTTTTTGTTAGAGATAACCATTTATAGGCCATTAGCTCACCTGACATAAAATTTAGGCTTGAAATTAAGAAGCAGATCATGAATGACCAAGTGATTAGAAGTTGGCATTATTATTAGTAGATGGTAGCAAGCCTAAAATCCACCATACAAATGTCAGGTTGACATTGTGGTCAATGGAGGCAAGCATGGTGGTTACTGGTTGCAATATATTTTTCTTTTCAAATGCTAAAATAAATCTACCAAATATAATTGTCATGTACTAACTATCTGGAAAGGTTAAGCTGCGCTGAAAGGACATGAATGGTCCTCCTTTTCCTCTATATAATCATCATTTCATTGTCTTCAAGTGAGACATATCCTTTTTCCTGTACTTCCAATTTGTCATAGCCTCTTCTTCATTCTTCTTCCAAACATTGGCGCTAGAGCTTGTGAGAGGATTCTTATTAGAGATATTGGAGGAGATGCAAATGAAATTACTCGTTAGTGTGCTGCTCTTTATTCTTTAATTTAGGGCACAACTCCTTGTTCAAATCTTTAATGCTTTATTACTGCAGTGTATTTTATATCTTAACATTATGAAATGCTTTGATAAAATGTTAGCAACTGTTAAGTGAAAATGTTCCCCTTTTTGTAATACAGAATTCATGGCCTCAAATCTGGAAAGATGTTGAAAGAGTTCCGTGGCCATACATCTTATGTGAATGATGCAATTTTTACAAATGATGGGAGTCGTGTTATTACTGCCTCAAGTGACTGTACAATCAAGGTCTGTTACTTGGCATTGTACTTGAAGTTCCTTGTTTATCTGGTGTTCATAAGAGATGTAATTTTTCCTTGGTATTGTAGGTCTGGGATGTGAAGACTACAGACTGCATACAAACTTTTAAGCCACCTCCTCCTTTAAGGGTGTGTCTTCAAAAATTTACTATTATGGGTTTTTGCTATTCAATTTTCTGATGTCATCCCAGAAAATTTGTTCATTTTTCTAATTTCTGATTTCTTTGGAATGTTAGGGAGGTGATGCTTCTGTCAATTCTGTTCACATTTTCCCCAAGAATACTGATCACATTGTTGTTTCTAACAAAACGTCATCCATATATATCATGACACTTCAAGGACAGGTATACATAAAAGAGTGGATGACTGGAAGTTATTTTGTTTATACTTATTTCATTAGTGTCTTTATATTAGTATTATGGATGTTGGCATTGTCTTAATGAATTGTCTGTTCTGACAAGGATAAGTATATATGTAATTCTGCATATTCATGCTGGCTGAATGTGGACATTTACTTACGTGCGGTTTGGAGAACCTTGGGCTATACTTGTTCTCATTTCTTTTCATCTGTTTTTACAATGAAGTTTTGTAGCAGCATGTTAGGATCTAATTGCAAGGTATGAAATTAAGTTCATTATTTCTGTCAATTGGTAGGTTGTGAAGAGCTTCTCATCAGGTAAAAGAGAAGGCGGAGACTTTGTTGCAGCCTGTGTTTCACCTAAAGGAGAATGGATTTACTGTGTTGGTGAAGACAGGTATCCTAATTTATGTATAATATGACACAGCTCCTTCATTTAATCCAGTAGACAAAGATTTTAAGTACATTTTGTAAACTACTTCATCACATATGCTTTATGATTGATATTTTCCCATATTCCTTAAGCACAATAACTTGGCCTAATTTTGCAGTACCATAAGTGAGTTTGATGACATTTTCCAAATCAGTAATTTTTTTTGGTCGAAATAATATCTGTAATTCACCAATTATCTTTCCAAAAATTGTTATATTCTTCATGGAACTGCAAATTGAATGCAGGAATATGTACTGCTTCAGCTATCAATCTGGCAAATTGGAGCATCTAATGAAGGTATGTGTAATTTTATATTGATTTAGTCAGAGATTAGATCTATAAATTTGTTTCAAATTGGTCTCAATTTCCATCAATATTGTAATACTGTTTTTATATATCTATTATGGTATTACATGTTTTAAATTAGTGTGTCTTTCTTTGGTATTTTTATGTCACCAAGAAATGTTATTTGTCCAAAAATTTATAAAACAATTTGTATAACTAAGAGAGAGAAAGACAGAAATATGAAATGTATAAATGATATAATGGAGACAAATAGACAAAAAAAAAATTGTGTACATTTTGTTATTTGAGTTCTATAAATAACAACTCTTTACCACCTTCATCTTGTTGCATCTTTTGTTAAAAATGGGGAACCATGTAAAATATGTAAATACTAACTAGAACTGGAATCAGCCCGCTTGGTGGTTTTTTATGCCTTGAAGCTCATTTCTTTAGATAATACGCTGGGCATTCTCTGTTGATCAATCCTCTTCTGCATTGCGTGTGGTTAAATGGGATTTTATTTTCTCGTATTCTGTTCCGAGGCAATATGCTTATTTTTCTACTGAGGTTGTTATCTTGATATATGAATTTATTTACGATATAATGAAATTCTCTCTGGCTAACGGCAGGTCCATGAGAAGGAAGTTATAGGTGTCACTCATCATCCCCATAGGAATCTTGTTGCAACATTTAGTGAAGACTGCACAATGAAGTTGTGGAAGCCATGAATCTTGTCTGCTTTAAGTCTATTTCTATTCTATCTTGTTAACATAATTGAACATTTGTGTAGTTTGTGCAATGTATATATTCAGAAGTTTAATTTTAATGTATTGTTGGTAAAATTATTTTATATTGTTGACGAATGATATGTTGGTAGGAAGTCGATGCTGAGGTGGAGTTGTTGACAGATTGAAATTTCAAAATGTCTATTTACAATTTTTACTTCAGTTTTTATTTTATTTTTAAATCTATCCTTTTCTTTTTTTCTGAAACGTCCTAATTATATAAACTTTTTCATGTATTATATGCAATACTAAACACAATTTACTTTTTAATAATGTATTTGTAATGTACTTGAAACTGTATACTATATATTTTGATTTACATGAAGGAATGATATAAGTATATATTTCCAGTACTGTGAATAGATCCCTCAAAGAATAGATATGAAAGAAAAGCAACTAGAATATACACTCTTATATTAACATAATCAACACTAACTCATATATATCATGTATATATTACTTAAGCATGTTGTCAGGGTTTGATTTTTGGTCAAGTAAATGAAATTTTTTTTTGTTAGAAAGAGATAAAATTTATTTTGATGAACTTTATGTATGGAAAGAAATTAAATTCCAATTATTGGTTAGAGACATCTTTAGTGTATATAAAAATTAAAGATGTATTTTTTTTAATGAGCAAGTAGTTATTAACTTATTATCTTTTTAACGAGTAGACATGTAATCCTCAATGCAACACTAAACATATATTATGACATGATTTCATAACCATTTTTTCCCGAGTAAAATGAAAATAAGACTTTTTCACGTACAAACATCTTTTTTTTTTCCTTTTTGCTGTGAAAAAAAATACCTCCTTTCGCTGTAAAATGTTTCGTGCAAGTCAAACACATGAAAATGACACTTTGGTTATACATGGAAGAAAAACAGTATTCATTAGATATTGTATACAATATTTAATGAATACTAGAGATAATACAATCAAATTCATGTCCTAGTAAGAAATTTATACCATAACCAAAACTAAAGGAGAAACTATGGCCTTGTTCTCTCATTTTCTTGCTCATTTTACCTTATTACTCCTTTTCCTCCCTCTTGAGCCACACAACCTTTTGATTGGTGTATCATCAGCCACTTTAAGCATCACGACAGACAGAGAAGCCTTGATCTCATTCAAGTTTCAACTGAGTAATGAGACTCTTAGCCCCTTATCTTCTTGGAACCATAATTCATCTCCTTGCAATTGGACTGGTGTTCTATGTGACAGGCTTGGCCAAAGAGTAACTGGCTTGAATCTTTCAGGCTTTGGACTCTCAGGTCACTTAAGTCCTTATATTGGCAACCTTTCCTCCCTTCAGTCGCTCCAATTGCAGAATAACCAACTCAGAGGAGTGATTCCTGATCAAATTGGCAACCTATTCAGTATTAAAGTTCTAAATATGAGCTCTAACATGTTAGAAGGAAAGCTTCCTTCAAACATCACCCACTTGAATCAGCTTCAGGTTCTTGATTTATCCTCGAACAAGATTGTCAGCAAGATTCCTGAGGATATCGGCAGCTTGAAAAAGCTCGAGGTTTCAAAACTGGGAAGGAATAGCCTCTATGGTGCAATACCAGCATCTCTAGGGAACATTTCCTCTCATAACATAAGTATGAGTTTGGGCACAAACTTTCTCAGTGGCCCGATTCCCAATGAATTGGGTAGGCTCCATGATTTGATTGAGCTTGATCTCACTCTTAACAATCTCAATGGGACGGTTCCACCTGCTATATTCAACTTATCTTCCCTTGTTAACTTTGCCTTAGCTTCAAACACTTTGTGGGGGGAGATTCCTCAAGATGTTGGTCAAAAACTTCCAAAACTCATAGTTTTCCATATCTGCTTCAATTATTTCACAGGTGGAATTCCGAGATCTTTGCACAACCTCACCAACATTCAGGTCATTCGCATGGCTTCCAACCATTTGGATGGAACAGTGCCACCTGGTTTGGGAAATCTCCCATTTCTTTGCACGTATAATATTCAGTATAACAGGATAGTGAGTTCAGGTGTTAGTGGTTTAGACTTCATTAGTTCTTTGACAAACAGCACTCACCTGAAATTTCTGGCAATTGATGGCAATATGCTGGAAGCTGTGATTCCTGAAACCATTGGCAATCTCTCCATCGGTCATCTAAGTGGCTTGAAGTTGTTAAACTTAAGCTACAATTCAATCTCTGGAGAAATTCCACAAGAGCTAGGCCAGTTAGAGGAACTACAAGCGTTATCTCTGGCTGGAAATGAGATATCAGGAGGTATTCCTAACAAGTTTTGGGAATTTGCATAACCTGCTTTACATGGACTTATCAAGCAACCAACTCAACGGAAGCATAACTATGGAAATCCTCAATCTCCCAACTTTGAGCAATGTTTTGAACATGTCAATGAACTTATTGAGTGGACCAATACCTCAAGTTGGCAGATTGAGTAGTGTGGCCTCCATTGACTTTTCTAACAACCAATTGTATGGTGGCATCCCCAGCTCATTCAGCAATTGTCTCAGCTTGGAAAAATTATCTTTGGCCAGGAATCAGCTTTCAGGTCCCATTCCAAAGGCTCTTGAAGATGTTAGAGGCTTGGAAACTTTGGACCTATCCTCCAACCAACTCTCTGGAACCATTCCTATTGAAATTCAAAAGTTACTCGGGCTTAAGCTATTGAACCTCTCGTACAATGATATAGAAGGAGCCATTCCTAGTGGTGGAGATTTTCAATGCTGATTGCTAGCTGGTGATGTATATAGTTTTGGAATAGTGTTATTAGAACTCTTCTCCTCGCAATTATTAATGGATTTTTTCTTCTTCACATTAAAACAAAAATTTCATTTAGTTAATTTTGAAAAAAAAAACTTCCAACTTAAATAAAATTTAAGTATTGAATTATTGAATATTTTATTTGTCTTCTTGAAATTTAGTACTATGTTTTAGAAAATCCAATTTTTTTATATAGGAAATTAAGAGCAATCAGCCCTCTTAGAAAGGTTATAATTAGAAAACTTGTAATTTCAGCTGTACAGATTTTTTTTTATGACTTTGGCCTTTTGAAATAGATTTCCAAAATTTATACCAATTACTGTTCTACGTCTCTGGATTAATTACTTTATTTTACATTACATCTATTTAGGCTACCAAAGGCCAAAAGTGTCTTAAGTGTAAGTTATTATAAAGCTTAAGTTACTTGGTTTGATTCCTTTCGATCGAAAAAATTTAAGCTCCTTTTCTTTCTATCTTGAAGCTAACATGAGTTTGAGGAAGCACTGAAACCGTTACTCTTTTCCTTTTTCTGTTTTCACTCTTTATTTGTTAATTTCCTTTTATTTTCCCGCTAGCCCAATGCACGTTTTCAATCATTAATTTAATTTAGTTTCATAATTTTTTTTTTATTCTCGGTGACGCCATGCATATTACTTGGCCGAGACAGAAGATTGGGATTGTTTAAAATTTCGTTGCATCAGCGTGTGACAATCAGAACTGCATGTACATGTAGTTCCAAAAAATGTAGTGTTTTGACAACTTTAGATATATTCTTTTTCTTCTTCCAAGCAGCCATGCATGCACGTTGGATTAAGGATTGGTCTATCACAAAACTTAATCAAGATTACAAGAGAAAAATATATATAACTGATATTAATATGAAAATAATGCAGCAGTGATAATTAGAATATTTGTATTCATTAGTGTTTCTTGGACTTAGATGAATAAAATAATAAAAAATCAATGATAGTAATTAATAAAAAAAGTAACAACAAATCAATATTACATTTTTTAAAACTAAAGTCAGATTTCTTAATAAGGTCATTCGAGTGATGAAAAAAAAAAAGTAATCGAGAGAGAAAATTCTATCAAAAATAGTTAGTCGAGTTTTTTATCGATATTATTTATCAACAAAATTTATAATATAATATAATAAAAAAGGAACAACAATACTAATATTATTAATTATTCCAAAAATAATAGTAATAATAAAAAGTTAGACTTCCTTGCTAAAAGAATTAGTCTCTACTAGAAGAGAGATATCCTGGTGTAAATAAATAATGTTATTGTAAATCAAAATAAACTACTTAACTAACAAAACTTAATTAAAAATGCTTGAATTAAATGATAAAAAAATTGCTTGAATTAATATATAAGCAGTGTCAATAATCATCTTTTTCGCACAAAGTGTAAGCCATCAATGATCCAGCATTCTTCTTTATAGTCATAAGTAAGTTTTACAAGAGACAGAGTTACACATAAACATAAACACAATTGTTAGTAATTTATTAATACCCTATTTAAAGTTTGGTGGTCGAAATGCCTCTATTTCCACCACACATGACTAGAGTCTAGAGTTCACTGTATTGAAACATGGAAGTAACGCTTGGAATTTCTTGTAGGACTCTCATCAGACAGTTTCCAAAGAGAGTCTCTAGCATCTTTTAGTTGGCGAACAGCATCTCTAATGCCAATGCGTTCATCTGGGTTGTCTGCAGTGCAAGATATGCCAACTCCTACAGTTGCATCCAAATAATGGAGTTGCAGATTTGGTCCCTCAGAAGGGTCATCATGGAAAGTGAGGGACAGCAACTGAGGGTCAATGACTTGCACTGTCTTGTTTTTCATTGCTGATTGCACCCATCTTCTTATACTTAGGCCTCCTGTGAAACACTCATCTATTGGGCTTTTACCAGAGAAGAGCTCTAGTAACACAATACCAAAACTGTATACATCTCCAGCTGCAGATGGTTTCTCTCCCCATCCATACTCTGCATTGGACAAGTAACAATACTAATTATTTATCATGTTTCACAATTTGTAATGGAATTAATTAAAAGTTTAATAAAGAAAAAGTAGTAAGGATTCTAACCTGGAGGTATGTAACCAATTGAGCCCCTAAGGACATGAGAGGAGCTAATGGAAACTTGATTAGTTGAGTTTTGAATCAGCGACCTAGCCAATCCAAAGTCTCCAACCTTTGCTGTCATGTCTTCATCCAATAGAATGTTACTAGGCTTCAAATCACAGTGCACAACTGGGATTTCACTATCATTGTGCAGGTAATCCAATGCACAAGCAACATCTATAGCTATGTTCAGTCTCTCCATAAGGTTCAACCCATTTCCGTTTGCATGATTTCTCCTCCCCTTGATCCAATCTTCCAAGCTACCATTGCACAGGTACTCATACACCAGAGCCAGAAAATCATTGTTTTTGAAGTCAACACTAGAGCATGATGTGATCAGCTTAACCAAATTTCGATGCCTTGACTTCTTCATAGCCTCACATTCTGCAAAGAAACTCTTCAAAGAGCCCGTTCTTAGGGTGTCAAGAACTTTCACTGCAACAGTAGCTCCATGACTTAGATGGCCTTTATAAACTGAGCCAAAGCTTCCAACTCCTAATAGGTTTTCCTGGCTGAACTCCTCAGTTGCCAGACGAAGTTCATCATAAGAGACCATTGGTGCATGAGGTTTCAGCTGTTCAGATGTTGCTGCAGCTGCTGTTAACTTCTCCCTTTTGTTCTTTATATACAGTAGCAAGCCAATTGTGAGACATAGTATTAATGTTACCACGATGGCTATGATGATGTAAAGTCTTGCATTTCTTCCATGGCCATGAGGCATGCATGGGAAATACAAGCAGAGTTTTCTATTGCCTTCTAAATGAACAGCAGAGAGATTTTGGAAAACTCCACCACTAGGAATTGCTCCTTCTAAATCATTGTACGAGAGGTTTAAGAACTTAAGGACATGTAGATTTTGTAGTTCAATAGGTAAGGCTCCAGAGAGTTGGTTGGAGGACAAGTCCAAAGTTTCCAAGCCTTTCACATCTCCAAGAGCCTTTGGAATGGGACCTGAAAGCTGATTCCGGGCCAAAAACAAATTTTCTAAGCTGAGACAATTGCTGAATGAGATGGGGATGCCACCAAACAATTGGTTGCTAGAAAAGTCAATGGAGGCAACAGTAGTCAATCTCCCTATTTGAGGTATTGGTCCACTCAAAAAGTTCATAGACAGGTTCAAAACATTGCTCAAAGTTGGGAGATTGAGTATTTCCATAGGTATGCTTCCATCGAGTTTGTTGCTGGATAAGTCCATGTAAAGCAGGTTTTGCAAATTCCCAAAACTGGTAGGTATTCTCCCCACAAGTTTGTTTTTTGACAAATCAATCTGGTTTAACTTCAGGAGATTACCAAGGGAGTTTGGAATTCCTCCTGATATATCATTTCCCGCAAGAAATAGCTCTTGTAGTTCCTCTAACTGGCCTAACTCATTTGGGATATCTCCAAAGATTGAATTGTAGCTTAAGTTTAACAACTTCAAGCCACTTAGACGACCAATGGAGGAGGGTATGCTTCCATTGAAACTATTCTGTCCCATGTATAATATTGTGAGATCCTTGGAGAGATTGCCAATGCTTTCAGGAATTACACCTTCCAACATGTTGCCATCAATAGCCAGAAAGTTCAGGTGAGTGCTGTTTGTCAAAGAAGTGATGAAGTCTAGACCTCTCACACCTGAACTCACTATCCTGTTATAGCCAATATTATACATGCGAAGAAATGGGAGATTTCCCAAACCAGGTGGCACTGTTCCTTCCAAAAGGTTGGAAGCCATACGAATGACCCGAATGTTGGTGAGGTTGTGCAATGAGCCTGGAATTCCACCTGTGAATTTATTGAAGCAGAAATTGAACACTAGGAGTTTTGGAAGTTTTTGACCAACATCCTGAGGAATCTCACCCCAAAAAGAGTTTGCAGCTAAGGCCAAGTTGACAAGGGAAGATAAGTTGTATATAACAGGTGGAACAGTCCCAGTGAGATTGTTGAGAGTGAGATCAAGCTCAATCAAGTTGTGGAGCCTACCCAAGTCACTAGGAATCCAGCCAGTGAGAAAGTTGGTGCCAAAACTAATATTTTTTAGAGAAGAAATGTTCCCTATGGATGCTGGTATTGCACCATAGAGGCTATTCCTTCCCAGTTTCAAAGCCTGAAGCTTTTGCAAGCTGCTAATGTCCTCAGGAATCTTGCTGGCAATCTTGTTTGAGGATAAATCAAGAATCTGGAGCTGTTTCAGGTGGGTGGTGTTTGAAGGAAGCTTTCCTTCTAACATGTTAGTGCTCATATTTAGAACTCTCAGATTGAATAGGTTGCCAATTTGGTCAGGAATCAGTCCTGAGAGTAGGTTATTCTGCAATTGGAGGGACTGAAGAGAGGAGAGGTTACCAATATAAGGGCTTAAGTGACCTGAGAGTCCCAAGCCTGAAAGATCCAGGCCTGTGACTCTTTGGCCATGCTTGTCACACAGGACACCAGTCCAGTTGCAGGGGGATGAATTATGGTTCCAAGAAGATAAAGGGCTAAGAGTGTCATTACTCAGTTGAGATTTGAATGAGATCAAGGCTTCTCTGTCTGAGGTGATGCTTAAAGTGGCTGATGATACACCAATCAAAAGGTTGTGTAGCTCAAGAAAGAGGAAAAGGAGTAATAAGGCAAAATGAACAGGTAATTGAGAAAGCAAAGCCATACTTTGCTGTTTGCTTCTTAGGCTTGTGTATGATATTAATTTCTTACTAAGATGTCTATTTATAATAGTCCGGCTGCAGCTGCGCATGCAATGCATTGCTTAGCTTTTCTCTTTACTAGATATTTACCCGCCCGTTACGCCTACGCTTAAATATTTGACAAATAGTGTATATAGTTATGATTCTTGAGTAATGACATCAGTAGTTATATTTTCACATATCAATATTCCAAACATTTCATTGACAATTTTTATTTTTGTATTTTTTTATCACATTATTTCATCTATCATATTTATAATTTTCTTTTTCACTAGATGTCTACAAATATTTTGGTGTCAAATTATATTTTTCCTAATGATATATGGGTACCTATCTGTTACCCAAAAAAATGGATACTCATATTTAATACCTATTTGACACTTTCTTTTCCTCAATTTCTCTTTTTTTATATCAAATTATACTATTTGTCATAATTTATACCTATACTTTTTCTATTATTTATCTTTATCACTCAAGATAAGAACACAGATATCTCCATATATCATTATCCAATACTTATACTCTAAATTAGTTTTATACGAATGACTCTTCTAATAACTATTTTATAAGTTATACTTATACTGATTTATGATTAGTTAATTATATATAAAATTTTACTTTAACCATGCATAGTCATTAAATTCAAGATATTTTTCTTTTAATATTATAATTGTTACGCTAAAGTAATATGTAATTTAAAATCATGTTTTGATAATAATTTAAATTTCAAATAGTGTCCTTAATATATTTTTTTCTTTATCCTAACATTGTATTGTTGAGGTCCTTGTGGATACTTGGTGCTTTGAACTCATGTAGACAATGGAGCAGACTAATTCCATTATATAAATAGGTTATTCAGGAAGAATACGTCAGTAACTTTCATTCAAAAGAGTAATTGAAATATCATAATGAAAGAAATTTAATAAATCATACATTAAGAAGAAAGATAAATAATTGATCGAAGGGAGTGTGACTAATTGCTTGAGAGGAAGGGAAATACTTAACCAAGACATGATAGAAATGATAAACCATTGATGTGCTACGACATGTTATTATGTTAATCAAGCAGTTTAAACGTCAACACCACAATTCATGTTTCAACTTTTATATATTATAAATAAATAGATAAGTATATTTATTTAAGAGTAAATCGTATATATACTAATCGATGATGTAAAAGATTTTTATTTATACAAATTGTCGACATATATGATTTAAAGATATATGCTTGTATTATTACGCAATTTTTACAACAAAAAAAGGAGGAAAAAAGTGAAATGACAATTAAAAAAATTCTGAAAATTTATTTAGCCAACACGTGGAGATAAGTGAATAATTTTTATAATACTATTGATTATCATAAAAGTCATACCTATTATTTTTTTATTGGTTGAGTGTGTCATTTTTTTTACATTGACATGCATAGAAATTAAAATTTGTTTTGATTATAGATTCTTTTAAAAATATATATTTGCACAAAATTGTATATATTTTTATAATAAAAAATTGAAGTACGAAGTAAAATAATTAATATAATTGAAAAAGATAAAAATAATATTATAAAAAGTATATGAATAATATAGTTCTATCATTTGCATGTAAAGCCCTGTTATATATAATATATTTTTTATTTTAACCTTTGTTCTATCTATTATGGGACGTATATCTTACAATTTTCTCTCTTATCTTCTTGTGTGCCTTTTCTAGCATAAAAATCGAACTGAATTGACCGATCAGACAAAAAAACTGGTGAATTGATCTTATGACCGGTTCAAATAATCAATAACAACTTGAATAAAAATTGGTCAAATCGGAGAAAACCAGTCAATAATCAGCAAGAAAAAAATGCTTGAGTGAAGAAAAATTGAATTTTAATTCTTAATTAAGGCCAAGAAGATATTATCTTTTACTTTTTAATAAAAAAATATTATCTTTTATTTTTTATGTATGAAATCCGGAGGTAATATCTTTTTCTCCAGTAGAAAAAGTCTTATGTAATAGTTAATGCAACAGGTTTGTGGACAGCATAGTCAATGCAACATTAAACACTCATAGAAACATATTTTAATAACAGGTGTACTTTTAACATATGTCACATAAATTTGCATATATTTAATGTTAATATAAAGTATCTAGTAAGCTACTAAGATCCAGTGGTTTATAATAAAAATATTAAATATAAAGTGTCTAGTAATTAGGCTACTAACATCCAATGGTTTATATATAATAAAGAGAAATATAACCTCAAATTTTGTTTTCAACACTGTTTTTGGAATTGACTATTTTTTTTAAAACAATTAATTTTGATGAATCTTATATTTAAATTATAAAAGAAAATCATCAAATGATAAATATTACTCATTAAGTTTAATAATTTTAATAAATTTACATCAATTTTTAGTTAATCACATTAATATTTAATTATAAAAAGAATATCGTTAACATTTCTCCTAATAAAATGCGTTGTCCTCTTAGCCGTAAAACATCATACTTAATAGAATTAGTTCTCTTAACTCTTACAATTAAAAATGAGAACGCCTGAATGGTAAACTACTAAGAATTTTTAGAGATTACTTAAAGAAGATATTATGTGAAACTTGTCTAACCTTTACCGCACGAAATTTTTTTGAGTAAAATCAGAAATAATTACATGTCAATATATTTTTATTTTTTTTCAATACGACATTAAACACCTAACTTATTTATATATTATATTTTCCTTTTAAGAAATATTCATATTATATCCTGTGCATCCTTGAAAATCTGAGGGTTTTTGGACTGCTATTGAAAATCTCTCTTTCTCTCTCCCTATCTCTTCTTTATTAGTGTGCTCAAATTCATTCAATCATTGGTAAAAAAAAATTATAGCAAAATCCTTATACTTATTTGTACCATAGCAACTCTCAATTTATGCTTAAAAAAAGCTCTCAAATTACAATTATTATGCTCCAAGTCATTAACCATCAAGCTTCCAAATGCACTCAAATTGTCACTTTGTCTTTTTTTTTTAACTACATGACTGGTCCTATGTCGCGTTTATATTTTTCTTCTTGGAGCTCTAATTATGCACATTTTTTGACAAGAGAAAAACATAAGCGAATGTTATAGCTAGAAAAACGTTATCAAAATATTTCTTTGGTCAAACTGACACATGGGTAAATTTGGAGGCAAGTAGAACACTTACCTTACTACATTTGTGTTTGACATTGTTAGTTGATTGAAGAAGGTGACAATTGGATTAACTTGTGAACCATGATTTTCAATTTTAGAAATTGTTCTTAAATTTTGATAATTGTAGGAACTAAATTAACGTACGAAATCCTGCAATTTCATGCTATATTAAAATGATAATATTTTATGACTAGGCTATCATGTGTCAGGCAACATGGGTGATAGTAGGACACTTGATGTGTCACATTAGCATGTCTAATGTTAGTTGATTAAAAGTGATTATTAGACATTTAGATTTTAGACGATTAATTTCATCAACAATCTACAATATATTTCAGAAATTATTTTTAAAATTTAATAATTTCACAGACTAAATTATCTTAAACTTTGCAACTAAAATGATAATTTTGATAAATTAATGGTTTTTGGTTAATGTATAGTTGTTCCGACTTACTGAGGATATAGTCCAGCAGATTTACTCAAGGATAATTTTTTCTAACACGTTGAAGCAAGTCCCACTCTAACGCACGAGATAATTCCGATTGATATCTAAATGTTTGGTTATGCGTTTGTTTTATACTAAATGTTGGGTTATGCGTTTGATAATTCAAATTGATATCTAAATGTTGGGTTATGCATTGATTCACTACTTGTCTACTTTTAGTTTATATTTTTATAGATTAATTTCAAAAGAATAATAATATTTTCAAAATGCATTTACATTTAAGATGATGTTAAAACAAGTTTAAAACAAAAAATACTTTAAATAATAGTAAGAATAATTATCTTGATAATATAATTTTTCAAAAAAAATCCCATTTAAAATTAATTCTATTTTTTTTTGTTATGATATTATTGACTCAAATCAAAAACTTACTTAAGAGACAGACTAATCATTTGTTGATTAAAAATTAATTATATTAATTATGAAAATTAAAATTTTAAGTTTTATCTAAAATAATTCTACTCAAATTAAAAAAGAAGTTTTGAGAACTCAAAAAATAATCTGAACAATCCAGTTTATTGGCCGAAATAGTTGGCAAACACCAAACAGTTAAGTTATTGGATTATAAAAATAGCAATTGAAAAGCCACCGAAAATTAAGGTAAGGTCAATGCTCCTAGTTAATAGCGTCATGCAAAACGCCAAGTTGTTGAGAAAAATATAAAGAAACTAAAAGTCTGGATCAAGGATTGTGTTGCATCATACAATGCAAGGTCAAGGTGATAGTGATAGTACTACGAAATAATTTTGATTCTCTGCAGGCTCTCCACAGCTAGCCATTTATATATCTCTATGTTTCCTTTCAAGTTTCAATCATCTATTCATCTAACTTCAGCCTTTTATATTCTCTCTTTTTTCCTTTGTGTTTTTTTTGGCTGATGGGGCAGCACTGCTATAGATTGAGAATCCAAATTCACTATGAAAATATTAATGTAAAATATATATTTTTAAATATTTATATATAAGAATTACTAACACACTGACACTTCTTTTCCAGTTAGAGTAGATTAGTAATCTACACCAAAATTTGTTTCACAAAAAAAATCAATCCTTCCACTACTTCAATAAATATAGTTAAGGGTATTATAATAACTCAAATTTGTTTGTTTAAAATATTATTTCTCTCTCTTTTTTTTTGAAGAATATGTAAATATATTAACCAAGAAAGATATATACAAGTACTCAGGGCAACCCCTGGCGGATCACAAAGACAGAGGCTACAAGCCCATCAAAACCAAAGAAAGATATACAATAACACAGGGTAAACCCTGGTAGAACAAGCCTGCAAGGGGTTACCAAAAAGGAAACATCTCATGCCAAAAGAAAGGAACACAAAAACACAGGGCATTCCCTGGCAAAATAACAACAAAACACACTTGCCAAGAGAAGCAAATGCACCAGCCAACAAAAGAAAGCCAAAGCATTTGCTAATACAAGTGAGTCAAATGAGCGTATCTGTATATCCTAAATTTAATGCTATCCACAATGTCTGTCGAATTAAAGACATGCTGGTCAAAGAGAATGGCATTCCTGCAGCTCCAGATACTGAAGACAGTGGAAGCCAACGCCAAGCAACGGAGCTTACCCTGCAAGCCCGAGACAGCTCTGAAGTGGACCAATGAGTTCAGCACACCTTGCAATGAGATATTCTTCCTCGGATAACCAATCCAGTCTCTAATCTGGGCCCAAATTCTGAAAATGATACGGCATTTAAAGAAAAGGTGATCCGTGGATTCCTCTACCTGGTTACAAAAGCAACAAAGAACCCCTTTGTTAAGAAAGGGGGCACGGTCCAGGGTCAGTAGTTTACTGCTGGCTGCCAACCAAAGAGTAAAAGCTTCCTTAGGTGGGTTTGAGGAAATCCATACCACCTTGGCCCAAAATCTGTTTGGCCGACTATTTCTGAAAAAATTATAAGCAGCATCAGCTTTAAAGCTTCCTGTTTGCGTCCAAGAGAGCAGGAGAGCAGCTGCCAGGTCGGGCCTTCCCTCCTTATCAATCATCAAATCTCGGATGGCGCACAACCTTTTAATCAAAGCTGAATCAGATTTCGTGCAAATATAGTTCCAAGCCGATACACCTTTGAAATAGAAATGGTTAACCCACCTAACCCAAAGAGTCTCCTTGTTAGACGAAATGTCCCAAAGCACTTTTACAAGGAGAGCCTTGTTCCAGTCCTTCAAGCTATGCAACCCCAGCCCCCCCTCTTTCTTAGGAGAGCAAACTATTTTCCAAGCTATAAGAGGTTTCTTTCTCCCCAACTCTCCTTTGCCCCACAAGAAGTTTCTACAACAAGCATCAATTCTATCTGTGACTGCCACCGGAAGAGGAAATAAGGCCAGCCAGAAGTTAACAATTCCCCCAACTACTCCTCTAATCAGTTCTAATCTACCTGCATAAGATAACTTCCTAGCATGCCATCTCTGAATGAAGCCACCAATCCTATCTAAGAGGGGAGAGTAGTGGCAGATGTTCAATCTAGATGCCATCAAGGGGATCCCCAGGTAACGGATAGGAAATTTCCCAATCTGGAAACCAGTAAGCTGAAGCAGAGATTCCAAGGTATCAGCATCCATACCCGAAGCAAAGATTGAAGATTTGTTCACACTAATGGACAGCCCCGAGCATTTGCAAAAACCAATCAGGTTGTTATAAAGGGTGGCCACTGAAGAGTAGTCACCTCTAGAAAAAAGCATAAGATCATCTGCGAACGCCAAATGCGTTATATTAATAGCTGCACAAGCTGGGTGAAAATTGAACAGCATGTTATCCTTTAGAGAGTTGAGCTGTCTGGAGAGATATTCCAAGCAGATAACAAAAAGATAAGGGGAGAGAGGGTCCCCCTGTCTTAATCCACGTTTTCCAGCAAAATGGCCAAAGATGCTTCCATTTACCGAAATGCTGAACGATGAAGTGGTTACACACTCCATAATCCAGTTAGAAAACGTCACCGGGAAACCCAAGGCATCCAGCATTCTCCTAAGGAACTCCCACGATATGGTATCATAGGCTTTGTGGAGGTCCACGTTGAGTAAGCATCTAGGGGAATTCCTCTTACGCGAGTATTTCCTGACCAACTCTTGAACAAGAAAAATATTGTCCGCCATGCTCCTTGAATTCACAAAAGCCACTTGAGCCGGATCAATAATGGAAGGTAAAACATTTCTGATTCTGTTAGCTATGACCTTAGATATGATCTTGTAGAGGACATTGCAGCAGGAGATAGGTCTAAATTGCGTCACCTTGCAAGCATTATCAAATTTTGGAATTAATGCAATGACTGCATGGTTCACCTGCTTCAGCAATCTGCCCGAACAGAAAAATTCCTGCACTGCCTGAATAACATCATCCCCAATGACAGTCCAAGCTTCCTTAAAAAAACAGGCATTATACCCATCCGGACCTGGGGATTTGTTAATGTTCATCCCAGCCACTATCCCCCAAACTTCGTCTGCAGTTACAGGTTTAGTAAGATCGGGGACCAACTCGGTAGGCACAAGATTTCCTGTAAGATTAAACTCAGCAGAGGGGTTTTCAGTTTGATAAGGGGTTCCCAGCAACGAGGTGAAAAAATTCACAAATTCAAGGCCAATATCTTCCTGAGAAGTGGTGCTAGTTCCATTCTCTCTCGTAATAGTCGGGATAAAACGGGCATTTCTTTCCTTGTTAATGAAGGAGTAAAAGAATTTGGAATTCCTGTCAGCTTGGACTATGTATTTGTTTTTGGCTAGCTGAGCAATTTTCCTTGATTCTGCTACACGAAGCTGTAGAGTTCTGGACCTGGAAGCAGCCACCTCTACAATCAAATTCTGATTATTAGGGTGGTTCTGGGCTTGCATAAGTTTGCTGAGATAGTCTTCCTCTGCACTGTCAATATTAGTCATCATATCCCCAAACTGAGTACGATATAAATCCTTCAAGACAGGTTTCAACAATTTCAACTTTTTACAAATTTGAAACATCTTACAGCCAGCAATATCTGTTGACCAGATAGCTCTAACTGCATCAAGGAAATCTCTGCACTCCACAGTCGCATTATTAAATCTGAACAAGGATCTGCCCCTGGCCCTAGGGGGAGCCAAAAAAACCACCAGAGGTGCATGGTCAGAAACTGACCTGAATTCATCCACCATAACATAGGAATTGATGAACTCCGTCAGCCATTGATTATTACACAGGGCTCTATCAATTCTGCTCCACGTTCTCCCATTCGTCCATGTGAATTGATTACCCACTGTTCTCAATTGATGGAGCCCAAGGTCTGAACAACAATCGTTAAAATCTACAGATTCATAGACAGATACCGCAGATCCATTCTTTCTATCTTCCGGGCTCCTAACAGAATTAAAGTCCCCCATAATCAGCCAAGGACCAGTACCAGCATTGGCCACTTGCTCAAGACCAGCCCACATGCTCCTTCTGTCCAAAATCGAATGAAGGCCATACATAAAAGAAACAGATCCTGTCTCCTTGGTCACTTTACTTTTGACGTAGCAATGAATGAATTGAGGATTGAGCGTTATGTCTGACACTAACACTCTATCAGATTTCCACAAGAGCAGAATCCGACCATTTTTATGGAGCTCAAAGTTATGAGCATAGGACCACCCATGGAACTTTCTCTTCATCAACGATCCAAGAGAATCTACATTCATCTTAGTTTCAAAAAGAGCCATAATCTCTACTTCTTTACTAAGCAAGAAGTTATGCACCGCTTGGTGCTTGAGGGGCTTATTGAAACCCCTAACATTCCAAGACGCAATAATCATGTCTTTATCCGGGAAGAAAACTTCCCTTCAAAAGTTCTGCTTGCTCTGCTTATTTTCTCCCTTTCTGCCAAACCTGGTTTAGTGGCTCCCTTATCCCTCTGTGGCCCTTGAACATCTTTTTTGTTCTTGACTTTCTTCCTATTATACACCTCCCAGTCATCCTTGGCCTGTGCAGTGATGTTATCAGTAGAAAATCTTCCCTCTCTATCCTTGTCAGTCTCATCTTCTGACCAGTTCGTCACTTCAGCTACCTCCTGGTTTTCTAGATGACTATTATTTTTTGGATTCTGGCCTGTCTTCCTAATCTTGGTTACCTTGGCAGAGGATGAAGGCAACTTAGGTACCTGATCCTCCTCCGCGTTGGGTCCTATAGTTGACACTTTGCCACCAGCCACCTCTCTGGAGTTGTCAATGTTTGTGTCATCCTGAGCCTTATGCACTAAGGCCCCCTGCTTCTCCATTACTGGATTTTTGTGGATCAACTCTGCTTCCTGAATATTTCCCTGATTCAGTAGCTCCATGTTCACCTTATTTTCCTTGGTCAAGTCTTTCGCCATCCTGCAACCCTTAGTACTATGCCCTATAATTTTGCAGTGGCTGCAAAAGACTGGCACTGTTTCATATTCAATATGCTGTACAAAATCTTTCCCTCTAGTTGTTTTGATGAGCACTTCATGCACCAGCTCACCCGAAGCGTCCACTTCTACTAACACCCTTGCAAAGGATAAAGAACCTCTAGCAGCTGTTAGATGATCCGTTCGGATAGGTGTTCCCACTAGAGATACTATCTTGGCCAGAGCAGAGGAATTCCACAGCTCCAAGGGTAAGTTTCTCAATTTAATCCAAACCGGGAATTTACACAATTCCTCATCTCCAAAATTAAAGAGGTCTGGCAATATTTTCAGAAGGAGAGGCCTTTGAAAGATGAAATAGGGACCATTGGCTAAAACCAATTCCCTGTCTTCTTCAGATTGGAATTTGAACACCAGCCATCCACTATCATGAGTGGAGAAAGTGTATTGCACTCCCCATTTGTCACAACAATTCAACAATGCTTTCTTGCCTGGGAACCTCCAGGCCACATAACCAATTAGGCCATACCCCCAATGTCTGTCTAGGGGCTGAATATCCTCCTCCTCTATCAGAGCAAAGTCAGGATTCTTCACTCTAACAGGTTCAATGACTAACCCCTTGGACGGCTGACGATTATGCTTGAAGAGATTGACCCAAGGTGTATTTCCTTCATTTCCTGAAGCATTCTTCTGTTTGTCCCCTTCAACATCATTTAACCCCTTTCCACCATCTACAGAATTAGCCACATTGGTGTCCTCAGTACCAAGGGTTATGGAAACATTATCAGATGAGTTCGCGGATAAATCGCCATCAATTGACCTATCTTGGGGCTGGCCTGCTGATGCTTGGATATCAACAGGGATGGGCTCGACAAAAGACCTCCCAATATGTTGTTCTTTTGTTTCAGGCAATTCATCGAACACTAGGTGGGCATCAGAGTCTGGACTTTCAATAGTGTCGTGAGAAGAACTTCCCACCGCTCCAGAGTTACCCAACTGGTTTAACCCCTTCAACCCCGATTTTTTCCTCCCCTTTCCCATGGTTCAGACACCAGAGGACATGGAAGAGGCCTAGCGGATAAACGGGTACCTACAAGAAACCCAACCGGAGTAGTCCAGGACTGCTGCTCCGGGCAAGATGAAGAGACCAAGCAGCGGACAGCCAAAGGCTGGTTACAGAGAACTCACAGAATACACAGACAAATGAAAAGCAGAAATTACAGAACCAAAAATTACAATGGCCACAACCGCCTGCGAAAGAAAGAAAGAAAGAAAAGCAACTGCCTTCAGGAATCTTCCACTTCAGAACAGCAAGTCGACCCAAGCTACAAAGGAGATAAAGGCCACGGAAATTCTACTAGGTCTCCATCTTCCTCCAGTCCGATAGCTAAGCTATAGGGATTCACCCAAGGGAAGGAGAAATATACCATAATAGCATTGAAGGAAGGGGAAACGGTGGAGTGCCCGTACTATATAGTTCTTAATGTGATCATTTTTTGGAGGCCCTGGTTTTATATTATTTCTCTCTCTTAGTCGCATCTGAAGTCGTCTCAACAAACTCAGGTGTGAGCGGTTCTTTTGGTGTGCAAATGAGAATTGTTGATGGAATAGTGTGAACCGATGACAAATTTCGAGTAAGAAGATGAATGCAAAGTTCGCAACTTTGGGTTAGACCAACGTGAGAGATGGAACCGAGAGACGAAAGAGAATGAGTGCAGAAAAGAGAAAATTAATATTTTAAACAAACAATTTTGACTTATTATAATACCCCTTAAACTACATTTTTTAAAGGAGGCAGCGGTCAAATCAGGCTGACGTATGTCCTGATATGAAAGTCTGAATATAAAATCTCTGATTAAATAAAAACACAAAAAATAACATAGATATTTCTTTTATAAATTATAATGTAATAAGTTATAATTTAAATAGGTGTACTATTCAGACTTCATGAGTTTTTTTAAAGCTTCTAATTTGGCTGTTTTTAATTAAAAAACTTTTTAAAAAATTAAAATTTGATTTTTTTAATAAACTACCAGGTCAAGTTGTACATCCGACTATTTAGTCTATTTCCACCTTATAAGAAAGTGATTGGATTTTTTTTCAAACAAATTTATATATTAATATGTCATTCTTATTCGTTCTCATTTAAATTCCCCTCTTATTAAGTGTGGATTTCACACAGGTAGCATGTATATAACACTTTTAATATCAATAATTTAATTGTTCCTAAATATCAAAAAACAATTTCATATTTATATCTTATTCTCAAAATTTAAATACACTTTTTAACATACATTTGATATTATAGTATCTCTTATGCTTTTAATATCAATTGAATAATTTAGCTAAACATTTTATCGTTTTTCAATCTATTATTTTTAATATATTTAATTCTAACTTGAATTTCAATATTTTTAAAAGAATTTTTTTATAATTAAAAATAATAATATATCATAATACAAATTATTTATCATAAATCTAAAATATAATTTATAAGTAAAAGAATATTTATTTATTACATATTTTAATTACAATATAATTTATATATTTAAAATTACTTATTTATTTATTATCAATTTTAATTATATAAAATAAATATTTTATCATATGTAATGTGCTGCCTAAAATGCCACTTTAGTTATAATTTTCCTTGTATACTCTCCGTCCCAATAACGTCATGAAAAAGGCCTTGTTGACAAAAACATAAAAGCCAAAAATCAGGGTCAAGATTGTGTTGCATTATATAATGGGAGGTGCTGTACCAAAAAATACATATATAATGGGAGGTGATAATGTTATGGAAAGGTCAATGCAAAATATAATTTTGGAATATTTATATTAAATAACAAATTTAGTTATAATTTCTCTAACATCCTGATTTCTTCTTTTGGGTAAATTTCTAGAAACACCTTCAGGAAAAAAAAAAGAAAAATATCATAATTTTAAATTTATGTGTGTATGTGTGTGATAGAGAGAGTTTAAAATCAGTTTTTGAAGAAGTTAATATGAGAAATTAAAACTTCTAAAAAATAGTTATGAATAAACTAATTTTAATATAGGATTAAAAATTTTCCTGAGAGAGTTTAAAATCAGTTTTTGAAGAAATTAATATGAGAAATTAAACTTCTAAAAAAAGGTTATGAATAAGCTAATTTTAATATAGTAATAAAAATTTTCCTTGTTTTTTCAGGTAGAAGTTCTTATAGATAAACTTATCCAAATAACCTCTTTATTATGACTAAAATTTATAACCTCTTAGTAATGCCAATTAAGATTTAAGAAATCTTTTTAATGACAGAGGACATGATATAGCAGGGTGCAAGATCGCATCGGTTTTTAGCAATAACTTTAATTTGGTTTATAAAAAAATAGAAGGAAAGAAAGTGAAAAGTAAAAAAAAAAAATCAAATCTTATTTGATTATGTAGAAAATGAGAAGAAAAAAAACGTATATTTGTAAAATAACATAAATATTATTTTAAAAAAATAATAAAACAATAAGAATATAAAATTACGCTCTTAGCTGTAATACAAAAAAAAAAACTAGTAAAGATACAAGATAAATTAAAAGCATAATAATAAATTAAAAAACATTTTACTACTTATAATAAAATAAAAACAAATTAGCAATATAAATTGAAAATTTATTTTATTAATTAAGGTTATTTATGTTTTTTTCACTTAATTTTACACTCTTTCTCCTTTTTTCTTTCCAAATTAGAAGGAAATAAACAGAAATAGGAACCACCACACAATAGAACTCACTTCCTTTATATTCTTTTCCCCTTCTTTTTAAATTTTGAATACAACAAAAGATTGAGTTTGTTTGGATGACTTTTTTTGGTGAACACTTATAAGATAAAAATATAAGAAAAAAATTAAATACGTTAATTTTTCTCTAAACTAAAATTAACTTATACACAAATTAAAAATGAGTTTTTAAAGATAAAATTAATTTATACATAAGTTTTTAAAGAAACGTAATATAAGAGAACCTTTATAAATTAATGTTTATACATATATTAATTTAATTTTTGAAAAAAATAATTCTTCTTCTCTTATTAATTTAAACATTATCATTTGAGCTCAAATATCTTTTGGCTCTTTGTGAGAGAAATTAGAGAAAGAGAAAATAACAGGAGAACTTTCTTTCATACATAAACAAAAAAAGAAGAAAGAGTGTGAAATTAAATCTCTAAACCTTTTCAAAATTATTTTATTACTTATGATTTTGATTTTGAGTTGTCACAAAGTAAATTGTTACAAATATTTTGAAATAATTAAAATTCAACTGTTATCTCAACACATAACAGAGATTTTTAATGTCAAGGATGAAAAAAGAAAACTGAAGTAAATATTGGAAAAATTAAAAGTGTTTAATTTAAAAAATAATACAAGTTAAAAGTTAAAAAAATTAGAATTAAAAATATAATTGATCCAAAAATTGGTTCATATATCCAAAAGGGAGATTTTTTTTTTCCCTGGTGAGGGCATTTAATATTTTTAACAGGAGTGCATAGTAAATAGAATATTCTATTTCACTATGACCTTACGAGATACGTTGCTACCGAACATCAATGTCATAAGGGTAAACATGTTGGTAAAAAATACCGCAACAGCAATAGAAGATTTCCATTTAAGAAGATGGAAGGTTGTCTTGAAGGATGAAGGAAGGGATAGGTGGTTGATTATAATTTGTTCATTAATAAAAATTAACATTAATAATTAATATTTATCTATAAAAAAAAATTCATCTCACTTGGACCCTTACCTAGGAGATACGTTGCAACTTGCAACGTATACTTTAATAGAAAGAATTATATTTTTACTTGGTCCTTACGAGATAGTACGTTGCAATCGAACACTAAATGTCTTATCAAGGCCGAACGTTTTGATACGGCACCAGAAAACCCACATCCAGTAGTTTTCTTGTGTTGAATGATTTACACCGGAAGTAGAATTCAAGTCTTCAATGCACTAAATTAATTCACATTAATGCATTGAATAAGTCTTCAGGAAATAATAATTTTGGACCCATATTTATCACAATGCGCGTTTAAAATATTTTTTTTGTTCTTATTTGTCCAATTTGAAAAACAACTTATTTTTACTTAACTATTTAATTATTCAAGATAATATTAAATATCACCATTTAATTATGCTCTTAGTTTTACTTAATTCTTAATTATTATTTTTTTCATATATAAAAGATAAATAATTCATAATAAAAACTATATTAGGAAATTTAAAATAATTTCAATATAATATATTTTTGTGGGTCTATTCAAATAAACTTTTTCACTAATATTTACAGGAAAATTAAAAAAATATAATAAACTTCTTCAAAGTCTAACCCGTTTGAGGTGATTTTTAGATGTGAGCTTAATTTTTTTTAAACAAGATTTTAGTTTTTAAAATTTATGTTTTTTATTTTATTTTTAGTTTCAAAATATACTTATTTTAAAAAAATTATCCTATTAAAATTAATTCAAGAGTTTTTCTTAGTGATGACAACTATAAACACGCAATGATGATGGTATATAATGTCAATATTGGGAGAGGTAATAATGATGATAGTAGTAATAATAGTAAAAAGGACCATGTTAAATACAAAAGTGTGTATTTTTTAAACTAAAAACAAAATTTAAAAAAAAATCTTGATTTTAAAAATGAATTAAAAATCATTTCAACTTTATTTTTGTCAAATGAATTTTGTTTTCAAAATTATATTTGATAACCAAAAACTTACAACCACCTCAAATAGATCCTAAGCTTATGCACCAGTTAATTTAAAAAATCTCTCTCAAATTAACTTCTCTAAAAGTTTATTTTTAAATTATGTATAAATTAATTTTAAAATTTCAAGTTTATTTTGTTCTTCTATGAATGCTTAAGGAAAAAATTATTAAAGCATGTGATAAGGCTTTCCGAATATGTTAGTGTTGGGTTAGTACATACGTTTGGCCATGTGAGTGCTGAATTTAGTTGAACACCACTTGTTTGATGAAAAAAATCTGAATAGAAAATGTTTTTTTTTTAATATATTGACTGAATGGTGTATGCTTTTAATTAAGTTGCTTCCAAAGATGTTGGATACTAGTTTCATGCCAGCACCACAAGTTAGCAACTAATCTTCATTTTATCTCGAGTGCCAGGTTTGAAATGGCACAAACTTGGGGGTCTATATGCGTTTTTTTATAATAAATAAACTCGTTTCGATATGCTCCTCTAATGTATTATTAATTTGGCAAAGAGGTTCATATATGTTTTAAGAATTGAATTGTTAAACCATTTATTATTGACCCGAGCATGTATTTCTTCATTCGTTGCCCAAAAATCAATACAAATCATGCAAGTCTTCAAGGATAAGGACATAGCATACGAGCATTCACCTTGAAGGGTCAATGTTGTTGACCTTCATTGCCAATGACCTTAATTTGAACCACCTTGAAAAATCTTTTTATTTTAACAAGTTTTGTGTGCTGTGGTGGGATTTTGATGCATATAAATATATAATAGAAGTTACGGAGGTTTGTTAATTATGTTATTTGTTCTCTTGATACAGGTTTTGAGCGAATTTTGTACTGAGACAAATACATTTCCTCACTAGGTGGCTGTACTGGCTGCTTCATATTTGTATTTGTGTCGGTATAAGTATGATCCATTCCTTACACATGCTACTGCTGCATTTCAACTTTTTCAAATGATAACCTCACACCTCCTTGATTTTTTTTTATTATTTGTTTGCATAATCTGTCAGACGAGTTTATGAAGTGTCATTCCCTCAAAAGTTATATTTTAAAATACTAATATAATTTAAAATTTATTTTGATGTATTTTCAATGTAAAGATAGATAACAGTATAACAAATATTTATACTATAATACTTCTAATCAAATTCTATAATTTATGAAAAACAAAAATTTTCAATTAAAATTTGATGTGTTTCCAACTTATAGTTTATCATAGTGATCAAAGATTCAAAGTAATTATCACAGCAGAGTGAAAATGAGCTTATTTCTAAATCAGATATGTTTACTTTTATTTAATTTAAAGCATATCATTAATCTTAACCAACTAAAAGTCTAGATTTTTAAATACCTCTAAAGGAACAAATAAGAAATTTTGGTCCATCAAAAAAATCCAACACATTTATAATTGGTTATGCGTAATAAATGAGTTATTTATTTTACTCTCAAAAGTGAGTTACTAGCTCTAAAGGATCATTTTGGTATTAAAAAAAAAAAAAAACCTCTAGAAGTGTAAGATCCCTAAAATTTAAAGGTAAATAAAGATGGAACATAGTTACTCAACAAAGCATATAAGAATTCACAATTATCACTAATCGCTTGTAGTGTCCTTGTTAACAACTTGGGCTGGGTGTCCTCTAAGTGCATACCGGACAAAAATAACCCAGCTCACTTATGCAACCAGACTATACGACCTTTTTTTTTTTTTTGAGCCACAGACTATACTACCTAATAAGGAGTGCTGCACAATTTGTTATTATACATACGTAACTTTACATTCTTAAGTATAACGAATGAAAAAAATAGCTTAATACATTTTTTAAACAAAGGCTAGATTAAGAAAGCAAAATAAAAAATGAATTACTTAAGAAGAAATTAAAGACACTAATCATATTAATTAGCTAGTTATAAGATTTTAAAAATTACTGCCACAGGAATGTTGACAACATGACCTTGATTACCATACAGCCCAATTCTCCCATAGCTAGCAGCAGAACTGTTGCTGGTTGCATTGAAGATCACAGACAAGACTAGTCTCTCCCCACTTGCAAGAGAGAAGTGGTTAGGAGACACTTTCATAGAAGCGCCATATGGAGCACTCCAACCAACATTGTATGTTTCATTTCCAGCAATGTTTTGGATTGTTCTTTGTACCACTCTAGATTGGTTCAACCTTGCTATTATGATTGAGGGCAAGTTCAGATCAGGGCCATATAGTGTTGAATTATAAGTCCAGCAATTTTGACCGGTGTAGTTTAGCACTGTAGGAGTTGAACCATTGATACCACATAGGAATGACATGTAATCATCATAGCCTACAAAGAAAAATATGTATAAACACATTTGGAAATTCAGAAAGCTAGATAAGTGAGACATTTGAACAACAATCGTTGCTGAATTTTTGAAACATTTGAACTTGCATGGAAATTATAATGATTTGAAAGTTCATTAGTCAAGTGAGACTTACTAGAATCAAAAAGCAATCCCGGATTTAATGCTGCAGTAGCATTCACAAAACCACTTCCCATGTCAAAGGGAGTTGCTGGAGATAGGTTTTGGTCTATGGAGGGATATGATCGCTGAGCCATTATTGGCCTCCCATTGTTGTCATACAGAGAACCTGTAGTGGAAAGTGCAGATCCAATGGCTGCAGGACTAAAATTGGGAAACTTTTGCTTAATTAGTGCAGCAAGACCAGCAACATGAGGTGCAGCCATGCTTGTGCCAGACATCATTGCAAAATTCTCACCTGTTAGAATAGTGTAGATCAGATATTCACATATCACTATATTGACATGCTTAATAAATCAGAATTCCTATTTCCTAGTATAAATATTTATAACTTAAAAAGATGTTATGTTTAACTTGGAACAGGCCAAATAAACACCTTAAACTTGTTTATGTTTTGTTTTCTAGTAAAAACAAGCTTATGTATTGACAAACCTAGAAATTCAACAGAATCAGTCGCAACAGAACTCCAAGCAGCCCATATAAAATTTCCAGGAGCTACCAAATTGGGTTTCATAATGTCAGCTTCATGAGGAAGACTGTCCTCTGGATCGGGTCCCCTGGCAGAGTAATACACAACCTTTGGGGCCTCATTATTGTAGTTGGCTTCTAATCCACCACCAATGCTAGCAACAGCCCCAAATTTAACAATTTTATTTGAATCCCCATCTATTTGCAGTGAAGAATTGTAGTATTGCAGTAATATCTGCACAGTTAAAAAAAACAAAGTGAATAGTTGGTCTCAGTGTCATTCCCACACACATGTAAGCAAGGAATAGAAATAAGTTGACTGTTGACATATGTCAAATCCACACCATGGTTTTTCATGCAGATATTAGGTGTTGCTTGCACTACTCTCCAATTAGAATTAGAGCTTCACCTCAGTAATTTGCATAATTAAATGTTTGCATTAAAGGATTATTCTGATTACCAGGTGAAACTCCAATTCTGATTGAAGAACAGTACCAACAGCACCTAACAAATTGTATGTAAGTTTTATCCTTCCATATAATAAAATACAAGCGTAAAAAAATAAGAAAAAAGACAGTATACATGTGCAAGGGAGAAAATGAACAATGCACCTTGGAATCATTTGCAGATGAAATTATTATGCCAGGCATTTTCATTGGAACTGGGTTAAGCTGAAAAGCAGACACAAAAGGGTCCATGGAGAAAACAACACCAACTGCACTAAGGTTCATGGCTGTTTCTAATGCCTGTTGAATGGTGGAGAGCCCAACCACAAATCGGACTGTATAGCTACAGATCAGGAGGTTGCCAAGGACCAAATCCTGACTGAACTTACTTGCATCTTGACACTCACCAATATACATATCATCAGTAACTGTTGTGTTTTTGTTCAAAGCATGTCTTGCATGAATCAGTTTAAACATCGTGTTCTCATATGTTCCAGCTGGGGAAAGTAATTAAAGAAAAATGAAAAAAAATAGGGTATTAATAAATCTCAATAGGCGTACTGATGTAACAAATTATACTTGCACACATTAATAATTGAATCATTTTATTGCTCATCAAGGAACTTCCCCAATGTGACATGATTAAGGTCTTAAAGGTAACAAAAAGTAGTTGTTTCAGTAGTGTGGTGTCCATTTTAAATCTTGAATTTCTTTGTTCTTGGTCGGGATTCATATATAAAGTATGACATCACTTTTTGAAATCACACACTCACACCACATTTACCCCATCCAAGTAATTACTTTCCCATCTGTACTTCTTTGTTAATTTCAAGACCAAATGCCCACCAAGGCCAAAAGGCCAAGTTTGTCTAAAACAAATTCATGTATAGCTAACCAGGATTAGAGCAACAGAATTTTACGTGCAAGTCCAACTCCAGGTATGGTCACATTATTTCCAAGACATAGGGAGTTGCTATAAACTCGATCATGAGAGGTGGCACCAACAGTAAAGATCCATGGACTGAAGGAGGACATGCTCATAGGTGATGGTCCAGTATTGCCAGCAGCTTGCACTACAAAAATACCAGCTTTCACAGCTGATAGCAATGCCATATCTATTGGATTGAAGAAAGTTGCGATGCCAGAAGGACGCCTATTAGGAGTGATTGACAAGCATATTATGTCAACCCCATCCTTAGCTGCCTGTAAAGAATTGATTATACTATAAGCCATACCATAAATGTAAAATTGGGGATACAATTTAGTAAACAGATTTTGAAAGGAACACATGCAAGGAAAGTACTTTACACTTTACAGTAACTCTTCAATTCAAGACCATGCATACCCTCAATGAAAATTTAAATAAATGAATGAATAAATACATTAACAAACTTTAAATGAAAAGTAAATTATATTGGATCAACCCACAGGTTAAATTTAGAATCCTAATACAATCTATATTACATGCTCTTCACTGAATCGGAATTATTTGAAGCCAATAAACACGCTGTTGAAAAATGGATAACAATAATTATTTAGTTAATCAAGCAATCACATTGTCGCGTACTAGAGAAAGGAAGAGATAACATTAAGATGATAAAAACAAGAAAATATATCAAGTGTCAACAGATGACCTAAAGTAAAATTATCAAATATTGCTGACACATAAAAGGCATACAAAAGTACAGATACCTGGTCAATAGCTGCAACAACATCTGCTGCAAATCCTCCAAATCTCTTGTATAGTGCCTTGTAAATGGCAATGCTGTAAAAGATTGAAATGGAATGCATTCAAATGTTACATATCATAATGGTTCATCTCATAAAAATAGTTGTTTTTTTTACGGCCGGTTCACAACACCTGAGGTCAACCCTCCTCCTTTATCCTGGTTTGGGACAGGTCATGCAAGCAAGCACACATAGGCGGAGTTCATTCAAATGTTACATATATAGAATAAAAATTAATTATGCTTGCATTTAATTATTAGAAATCCAGGTTAGAACAGATCCACTCTTCATTTTGTTCTTGAATAAAAAGAATTCCATACACTGTTACTATAATTTTCTATAATCTTTTTCAAGTGCCAAATAAATTTACATAAATTGTCGGTTACTGTACATGGAGATCAATTCTATGGAATTGAAGCATTCCACAGGGAAGAAAAAGAGATAAGTGATAGAGACCAAGGCAGATAATAAAGTAGAGCATATGACAGAATAAGGGGAAAATTTAATTATGAATGGCAGGTAATGTACACCGGGACAATGGAGTGGTCCATCCCCTAGGACAGATACCTATTTTGGTTCTGAACCTGGCCCAACAATTGAAGGAGTTTTCTTTCAGTTTTTCTTGTAGAAAATCTTGTAATTTTGAGAGACAGGAAATATTTCCCCCTTACTTCTGAAAATCATATTGCAAGTCTCATTGCGGACCTTAAATGCTCTAAAACATCCTAAACTTTTGATAATTAATCAATCTCGTAAATATGACTTGGAAAAATCTTCTAGATGCACAGACCACTGACTTAATACATAGAACCACATACCCTTGCAAGGTAATAAATATCTAGAGGTCTAATATTTTAACTGCATTGATATACTAGCCTATGTTATCTTGAAGCTCAATGCAAGGAACCCTCTTTAAGAATATAGATACTCGGCTTTAGCACCTAGTTGAGCAATTCTCTGCAAAGCAAAAGGCATTAAGCGTTTCTCAGATAAATTACATCTTTCTTTCACTAGATATCAACTTTCTCTTCTTTTTTCTCCCTTTCAAGTCTATTGGTCCATTTCATCTCATCTTCTATTATTTTCCAAAATGACACAAATAATAATGACGCATGAGTTTTTAGCTTGTATAAAGTTCAAGATTAGTTACTGTGAATGAGGAGCCATCCCACTAGCATTTCCAAAAAATTGCCCAGCAACGACCACTGGAATTCCATGGTTTCCGGCTGCAACAGAAGCTGTGTGCCTGTATGTTATAGATATATCAGAATGGACATTCAGTGAAAAAACAAGTAAAATGAAGTTTTTAGTTGTGCGGCACACTTAATTCAAATACCTATCATATTTTGAACTTTTGAATGAAAGAAACATGATTGATAGTCTGGCATGAATATGTAAGTTCATTTTTAACTTTCAAGCATTGGCTAAAACCATATTGGCGAGTAGTAATTCCAGACCATTTTTCAATATATTTTATTTCTAAACTATTGAAGCTAAACAAAACAGGGGGAAAACTAATTGATGAGTTCAAAATTCTGATAAACAGAAGCTAGATAGAAATGATTCATCAAAGTTCAAGCAGAGGGAAATAAACTTCAAAAAGATAAAGTTATAGAAAGACAGATTTGTTGATATGGACAAAAAGAGGAGAATGGACCAAATGGCCAATTGTGGTTAACAACATTTGAACACAAGACTCATTTGGAAACATGAAACACTCACGTGCCATGGCCATCGCCATCAAAGGGAGAAGCATAGTCCTGGGATGAGTTAAATATTCCTCTGGTTATAGCAGAAGCTGCAAAATGTCTAGCCCCAAGAAGCTTCCTATTGCAAGAACCGGACGGAAAATCTGGCGTAACCTCACAGACGCCAGAGAAATGAGCAGGAACGGGGAATGGATGTTCAGATTTATCATCTGCAAAACTAGGGTGTGTAGGATCAATGCCAGTGTCAACAAACCCGATAGTGATTCCTTCTCCAGCAATTTCAAACCCACCTGCTTGCAACCAAGCTCCCTGTGGCAGACCCAAAAATTGTGGAGTGTGTGTGGTTGCAGTTCTCACAGAAAAATCCAAAACCACATTGGACACTTCTCTTCTCCTTGAAAGTTTTTCTGCCTTCAAGATTTCAAAAATCAAGAACATGTTGGTTGAAGAAATTTACCAGATCACAAATTCAAAAACCAAAATATGCACAAATGGAAACAACTCAAACAAAGAAGCACATATTTCTTCACTGAATAAGGACACAAGATGTTGAAAAGCAAAACCATACCATACCTGTTGTTGGGTAACCAGCACAGCAAATCCATTAATCAAGTAATGATAGCTATAGAGCTTCAGATATTTCTCCCCATTAAACACTTTATTCAATAACGAGTCGTGAACTCGGGCAAAGTACGAACCACGTTTCATAACTGGCTTTGTAACATTCTGATGTCTGAAAAAAAAAAAAAAGACCATTCATATCTCTCAAATGAATGCACAATTAAGCACAAAAGTCAAAAAATTGGAGGAAACTAAAAATATGGTACAAAGTACCGGAATTTAGAATATCAAATAAATACTATAATGATAAGGTTTTCAAACAACTTGTACACGAGTTATGTAGATACTATGGCAATCATTTGAACAAATGTTCATCTTATCATCATAACACAAATAAATAACTTCAACAAGAAGCCTCATCGTCAGCTATAAAAGGAATGTAACGATTAATACACTTTGAACACGGTTTGTTAACATTAAAAACAAATATAGAGGGTACCTTGGTTTGTGAACTCTAGTTCTTCTCCCAGATGAACCATGTCTAGAGTTGTTGCCCACTGTGATCAACTCATGATGATGATAGTGAGCAGCAGGAGCTTGTCTCAGAGTAACAATGTACACAGCTGTAGTTGCATCACTTTGACACACGGAAGGTATTAGAACCATTCCCAAGAAAAACAGTACCACTAAATGTGTATGCTGTGACCAATGCATGTTTTCCATTTGGGTTTTGGAATGAAAAGCCAAAGCCCCACCAAGCATGAACAAGAGTGATGACAACTATTGTTCAGTTCAGCAGCACGTAGTAAAGTCCATCTTCAACTGTAACACTTGTTGACCTTTTTAATAGTATTTATGAAAGTTGAGTAAATACTGAAAAAGCTGTGTCTGGTTTTGCAGCTTGTTCTGAAGCCTGAAGTGGAAGTGGAAAGTGGAGCCAACTCAACAATGATATTAAAGCAGGTTGGTTCGGAATTAACAGGTCAAGTATGTATGGAGAATCTTAAACTATCTCGGTTGCTGTGATAGTGTGGAGTAGTAGTATAGCAGCATAGTAATACATACATTAATTATTTGTTCAACAAGAAGCCTTAGCATACATCCTCTCTTTAATTGTTGAAATTTTTTAGTTTAACTAATTTGAAAATGAAATCTATTAAATATAAAATGGATTTCACATATTTAATCTCATTCAATGTATTCAGAAGACACAAAACAGAATGTAAATAAAATTTAAGTTTAATATTTATGCACTGAAAGTGTATAAAATAATTTTATGTTTTATCAAGTCATAAATTATCTTTTAAATTATTATAAAATAATTATTATAAAAGTTAATAAATTTATCATAGATAAATTGTAATTAAATAACTGTAATATCATTAAATAACTTTTTTCTCATAAAATTTAGTGTAGATTATACTGAGATTTTGTGAGATATACTGACTTATGGAATATTGAATGTTCCTATACTAAACCTAAATCTAGATAACATTTATAAAGGGAAGGTTTGAGTGGGGCATGTACGTGTAGCCTTCAACCTAACACTACAAATATTTAAGGCACTGCTTTTTGGCTGTGCCCCAAAGAAAGTGGATACATAATGGTTCGGTGGCATTTCAAGTGCAAGTGCCTTTGCGCACATGTCATAGTGATAGTGCACCTCCACCCGGTGCAAAAAGTGTTATCTCATAGCATTCTAAGTTAAAAATGCATGTTTTGGAAAAAAAATTGCTTTGTTGATTAGTTATCATTATGAGATCCACGCATGCCTCAGTTTTTTTTTCTTGGTGGCTATTTGAGACCTTGAAGCAAGACTGCCACATTTTGATAAAGTTTTGTTTTATATGAAACTTTTTCGTTGTGAATAAAATATAGTTGAGGTGCAATGACCACTGCGAAGTAAACTGATAAAATATGGTTTACTAACAAAGTTGTCGATAAGACTGATAAAATAAAGATTATTTTTTAGACAATTATATTATTTACAAACTTTTTTTTATAAGATTACTTTCTTATCTCCTCCCATTACATTGATCATTTTCTTTTTTTAACTAGAGATCCCAGTTAGAAACTAAGAACTAATCTCCATTAGATCTCATCAAGTCTTGTACTCATGTTAGTTGTAACTTGATGAATTCGAGTATTAAAAATGTTTCTGTTGATAAGCAATAGGTAAATTTTACTATAAATTTTCACAAAAGATGATAATTTTCTCTAGTCTAGCAAATGGATGTGTCTTCTCTTAGTCTAATATATCATGCTCATAAGTTATTAATTTTAAATATATATAGTTTTATTTATTTACTTAAAAATAAACTCACTGGCTTTTTCGGTAAAATTGGTCAAAGTGATAGGCCATGGTATCATTCCATCTTTCTCTGCACTTTAGAAACAATCTTTTTAAAATATCTGTTGAAGGGCTTCTTCGAATGGCGAAAGATCCCGATTCTAGCTACTACCATCAGCACTTTGGTATGTTATGGTATGGCTTTTTTTTCTATTTCAAATGATGACTCTGTGCATGTGTCCCCAATACCAGAAGAAAAGGCTTTTGGGTGTGAGATTCTGTTCCAATTCCAATTTTGTATCAATCCCATGAAGTTCCGAAATTTCAGGATTCTATTATTTTCTTCAAACTTTTTGGACCTTCAAATCACAATCTGTAAGTAGTTTCCTATTTTTTTATTCTAAAATATTTATAAAACCTCATCTAAAAATGTCAAAAATATTTTTTTTAATACAAAACATAAAAAATAATATCAAATGATTTATAACAACTTACTTACTATTTCTCAAACAACTATCTAGACCCTTGACAATGTCAAGTACCTGAGTACATTTGTAATATCAAACGACATTAGAAAAAAAAAAGCAAAATTGGTGAATTAACCGAGTCGTAACTATGCATAGAATATAAAAACCTAGACCTAAATAAACGAGACACAAGTGTAATATTAATAATAGCAGATAAAGATTATGTGACATCCGTCCTATCTTTGAAAATATAAATGTAATTTTTTTTTCTAACTTACATCATAAAAAGTAGAGATCTAAAATACACAGATTTAAAATACAATATTATAAGTTTCTTAAAACTGATCATATCTACTAAGATATATATTTTACGAAATTAAAGTGGTTGAGAGTTTCTACATCAAAATACTGGGGAGAAACTCTGTCAAGCTTCTACACTTATCTCGATCATTGCCATAAAATTCTCTCGTTCTTCTTTACTTTCACTCACTTTTTTTAAACAAATTTTCACTCACTCTTAAATTTAGAGTTGATAGTTTTATTCTCATTTTTATTAAATTTTATAACAAATCTTCATTATTACTAATTAGTTTTAAATCAAATATGAAATATCTCGTTTTACAGTCTATTCCACTTAGTTTGTCTTAATTAGAAATACATTTTTTGTAATGTTATAATATTTGGGGTTAGTATTTATATAAGTATCTTCTTTGATTATTTATGTGTTACATGCTGTATAAATTTTTTTATAAACTATGAGAAGAAAACAAAAAATAATAATTTAATAAATTAATTTATAGAAGTTTTCTTATATTAATTTCTCTAAAAGATGATTTTTAATTCATGCATAAGTTAATTTTAGTTTAGAAATAAAATTCAATTCTTTTGTTTTCTTATAAAAAAAAGTTTGAAAAAGTTTATCCAAAGATACCCTTATTCATCTTAGTCCAATTATCGCTAAGGATCACATTATCTAGAAGTTTCCTCTCATTTGAGGCACCTCAGAGTCATCCGTCGAATCTATTTTAATTTTTTTTTCCAGTGTTCACTTTATTCAATAGTATTTTATTTCTAATGTAAAATTTAAGCTCTTTCTTCATTTCCACAAATCCAGATTACTAATGAGGGTAAAACTTTATACACCAGCCAATAAACTAATACACCCAGAATTGAACAGTTAAATTCCGAATAAGCCCTCCGTTAAATAGGTTTAGGCATTTGAACGTTTAACATTTCCCTCTCCTGGTGTATAGCTCCTGCTGTGGTGCTTTCTTTTCTC
>CM023945.1:23743889-23773042 GCA_013407115.1 Glycine latifolia | reverse complement strand
TGTGAAAAGATGAGGGAGCATAGATTGAGATGGTTTGGGCACGTTATGAGACGATCGCTGGATGCTCCTGTAAGAACAAGAGTTTGTTACCAAGAGTTAGACACAAAGAGAGGTAGGGGTCGACCGAAACTTACCTGGGGAAAGGTAGTTAAACAAGACCTAATGGAGTGGGATATAGATTGGCGGACGGTATGTCTTAGGACGGAGTGGAGAAAAGTGATAAGCTTGGTGGAGGGTTAAACCCATTAGTAACCCTATGTTCCAGTCGTTCCCTTGTTTTTAGTCTTTCTCCTCCTCTTTTCTCTCTTCTTCCTCTCACCATTTTGTTTTTAGCCTTTTTTTTTTTTTTTCTCTCATTTGTCTTTTTTTTCGATTAATCATTGGGTTCATCTACCACCGACCCCAATTAACTTGGGTTAAAGGTGTTGTTGATGTTAATGATGTTGTTGAACCTGACTAGCATTTAATCCCAAATCAAGCAGTCCTATAACCTGACTAGGAAAGTGCTCTTAAGAGGATTATTAGTTATACAGGAGCCACACAGAGCTAACTTTACTACAAATCAGAAAACAGCATGTGGAGATTTACGAATGCTGTTTGCTTCAAACTAAAATCAGATATTCAATATTCTGAGCAAGAAGGAACTTATTCTAAATTTCAAACTCTCCATTTATTGTTCCTACTCTTGTCATCATTTATAGCGGTAACATTTGTTTTTCTGTTTATATACAGAATTGGAGAGTATGAAGATCACTAAGGATGAAATATGTACTAAAATACTATCAAAGCTGCAGGCTAGGCCATCAGAAGTAAATATAAACTCAAAAGGAAAGTTGGAATGGGTCAATGGCATTAGCACCTACAATGGGTCCATGGCATTATCCATCTCTATGTTATTGACACCGAGCAAGTAGCAAAATTTTATCTTGACTTTCACCCAGCATCATCTTCAGTTCAATTGGTCCCTGAAAGAAAGGACATCACTAAGGACTAAAATGAAATATGACTTATCCATAGTCAGATAGAGCTGAGATGTTATATTTTATGCACAAGCTTTCTGGATTTCCTCTATCAGAGATACAAATGCCGCTCTCCACTTAGTGAACTGTGCATCAGAGCTGAATAACTTATGCATGGCACTTAATTCATCAGAACTTGCCTTTTTCAAGAATCCTTGTAGTACCAATTTCATCTCTTCAAAAGAATCACAACTTCCTATGATGCTATCTTGCTCCTGCTTTATCAAACCGGCATCAAAAAGCTTGGTCTTGACATCACCTAGGGAGTTGCTTGAACCATGACTGAACTTACAGTCATCAATGGCACTGCCTGAGGATTCAGAAACCACTTCTTTGTGATTCCAGTACTCGACGCATTGATGATTGGGATCCTCAGCTTCAATGGCCTGGAAAAAAATTTCAGAATTGATTAAAACATCATAAGTCAGAATATAATAAGCTACATTAAACTAGTTCAAGAAAACTGGCTAAAGATAAGATCCGAATTCCAAACTGTACGACTATGAATCTATATTAGAAAAGAATACACCAGTGATATTAATTTTAGCAAAACAAGGGTGTGAATAGCTTAAACATTCATGAGTTTGCATTACCTGAATAATGGATGGTGAAAGGAATCCAAACATTTCGTGACCGTTAATGCTTTGCAGAAGTTCCAAGGGAGGAAGTTCTATTTCAACTTGACTCCTTTGCCTCTTGATTTCATGATTTAGTCTGTCAAGAACTGATTCCCAGCACTTATCTGCTGAGGTGTTTGTGAAAGCCTCATTTGGATGTTCTTCCATGGTAACCTGAAATATATTTTACTGAATGAGAAAGAGATATACTTCTAACTGAAAAATGTCCATCCAAATACCATAAAATTAAAAATAGAATTACAAGAAATCAATTATCACTTAGTTCCATTAATATTATGTTAGAAGATTGTCAGATTCCATGAATTTTCATACAGAAACTGAGCATAAACTATTCTATTCAACGGAAAATTAGCAGCAGCTGAGTTTCTCCAAAAAAATATCCAAGAAAAAAAGTCTTCTCTGAAAATGTTTAGCATTGTGTTTAAGCCAAATTCACCATATCTTAGCAGTTTAGCCAACAGCAGACTTGATCAAAAAATTACAAGGCTACTGGACCTCAAGAAAGAAAAAAAGGATTGCGGAGTGATACCCTTGATTTTTGTAAATGAGTAAGTGAATTTCCCTGTACACCTTAACTCCTATTTATATTATTAAATAGGTTTGAAGTACATATATCTACAAGCAGAAAGTAGTTGATATGATTTTAACATGAAACAGAAACATCAGGAATAATACCTTGAAAATAGGCCCAAGAAATCCAGCATCATAGACTTCAGAAACATAGTTACAAATTCTTGGTGGATCAAGAATGCTAAAGAACTTAACACGACTCTTGAATCCTTCATAAATTTACCAAAACAAATGAAATGTTAAACTCCCACAAAAAAATTTAAGGTATATTACAAGCCCAGAAAAGATCCTACACTGCAGCTTACCTTTTGGATATATTGCATGCTTACTGCACCACAGCTTTCCACAAATAACAGAGCCCAAATTTACAGGCTCAACAGAAATACCAAACTTCTGCATTAAGAAGCTTTGGTTTGTCAACAATATACTTGTATTGGAGGTTTCAGCATCACCCATTTTAGATACATTGTTGAGTTGCTCTCCTGAATCAGAATGCATCTGCAGATCCACCCCAAACAATTTATAACCATCAAGTGTACAAGAATTTGGAACATCCCTTGAACAAGATGAAAATTCTTTGCCAGCAATACAATCAGCCCCAGGTTCCATGTTGTCTTGTTCTTTTCTGGCCCCTGCAAAGCTGACTTTTTCCACATATGGAACACCCTTTTTATGATGGTAATCAGCAGCATGCAGAAAATCATTTTCAGGTTCACCAGACATAACATCAATATTCAAATCCACAGAACCTCCTTTCTCCACCGTAACTTTATCGTCCATGACCAAATCTTTTTCATTCAAATTGTCTTTATGACAGTCTTTAGTGCCATATGGTGCACTAAAAGTTTCATGGTGAAACTCTGAGTGGACTAATTCTGCTGAAATGTGGCTGTAAGAACTACTAGGTATAGTTGAATTTGACTTATCATTAGTTCCTGCACAAGTTGAGTTTTTCCCTTCTTTGTAACTCTGGGTTTGGCAAATGGCACTCTCCACATCTTGTTTGTAAACGCAAGCATCCTCAGCATTAGCAGAATCCATTCCAGAGTTTCTATTTGCCCACACTTCAATAGCATGTGATTCTCCTTCTAATGCTTCAACCAATGTACTTAGTTCATTCATAGTATAACGAAACAGAATAAATCTGTTGTCCATTTCACATGAGCAAAACAAATTTGAGTGTTTGAGACAAGAATAACAGTCAGGAGAGCACTTGCAACCTACGGCAGATAGGTGCAAGTCATAGAAGCAAGAGAAGCATTCTCTTTCCACAAACAAATCAAATTTACTGTCCATCTTCAGCATATTTAAATGAGTTGGAAGACAGTCAAGCCTTTCCTTTTCCATAGTTATTCTTGTCTGTCAAAAATAAGGGTAACAAAATTTTTAAAAAAATTAATGAAATGAAGAACAGGTATCTGCATGGGAACTAAAATTAAATAATAAATGCCAACCAAAGTGTTATAAAGCTTTATAAATATGTGGAGTGGGTTATGATCAAAGATAAAGAGTATGCAAGAATCATTACCTTGACTGCCTTGGTAAGAACTCCATCTTTCCCACAAGCACTTCTCCATTTTATATATTTTAGATTTTCTTTTCCATAAAGAGTTAGCTCTGCAAGGGCATGCACGGCTTCCTGAGCACATCCAAATAATAACTTGTCATGAGACAATGAAGTCTTACGGCACTGCAAACTATAAAGCTCGGCAGCATTCTGGCCATGCACAAGCCAATCAACAGGAGCCACATTCACAGCCTCTGCACAGTTGAAGCCACAATTGAAGCCACAGTGGTATGCCCTTGGAAAGGTAACAACAAATTCCCCTGAATGCTGAACAGTGCGATGTACAGGCACCCCCTCAGATTTAAGAATTGAAGGAGATAACTGAGTCACCTGCTCAAAGATGAAATCATAACCACTAGAATCATAATACAGTTCCCAAACTCTATCTACTACCCAAAGAGGACTTGTAAAAACAGCATTGTAGCAAGAGCTGAAAGTTCAAACTCCATCTTAAACAGAATTGTCAAAGTTCAGCATACTACATAACGAGAGAAAGGTCATAAAAACAGATAACTACCATAATTTTAAAATCTTTGAAGGACTTGTAAAGAGCTAAGGGTAACTTGACAAATGCAGGTGATATGACCAAGAGCGTTTACCACCATGCCAAAAGCTTGATCTATTAGCAAAGGTGAAACTTTTGACATGTAGCATCCTACATTAGACGCAAACCATTCCCTATTTAAGGCTTTAAGCCATTATTAGGCATAAGCCACTAGGTCGAACCTGACCCTCACAACCTTTTGGACATATCATTTTGTCCCTCGAAGAGAAGGTTCACTCTCAAACATTAAGATGATTCGAAACATATCAAACCCGTAATTTGAACCCGTGTTGATTCTAATACCAAATGATATGACCAAGACACTTACCACAGGACATTTGTCTACAGGAACCATTAAGTTGTTTAGATGATACTTACTCCTAATCAACACTTTATCCCAAACACAATAGGAGCTTACCAGGTAGATTCTATACTGAACTAGTGAACTTTGATTCTTGGGAAGGCCAAGGATTAACTCTTCTAGAAGCTTAAGTAATTAAGTGGAAACATAATAACACTATTATATCTACAAGATGGCTCACACAAGGGAAGCCTAAGGCTTGAAGTGTGAATAGTGCATAAGTCCATCATACCTAGTGAAAATAGTTAGGATCATAATCTCGATCACTTGTTCATAGTGGCTCAAATACTATGTCAAGGATATCCTAAAAACTTTTGTCAAGTGGAGGGTCAAGAATAGTTTTTCATCTCCAGCACAGGGAGAATAAATCGGGAAGGGGGGGGGGATCTTCTCTACCTTACTCATAAATTGATTACCTAATAACTCTAGCTTCCGCTATATATATATATATAATTTTACAAATAAAAGTATCATACACTAAACTAATCAAAAGGAAGTGACACTCTGAAGTCTAAAGATTTCAAAATGTCATCATGGTTTAGTTTCTTAACTTTCACAGGTGGTATTAAAAGTTCCTAGCAAACTTCCAACAAAATACTCATTTAGCATCAACTACAATCTCTGTTTGTTTATGAAATGTCTATATTGAAACAGAATGAAGGCAACCAAAAAACTGAAATTTAGGAGGAAAGTACAATTCTGAGTAGTATACCAATTCATTGAGTAGATTTGGTTGTTCTTCAAATAAATCAGGCAAGTGCTTTCTCATTGCATCTTCCAGACCTGGAGCATGGTTTCCAGGTACTCCATACCATACTTTTGGGTCACCCCAGTGCAGATAATTAAGTGAATAGAGGTGATGGTCCTCAACATGCTGTTCGAAGGAGAAAGAAACAAGAAAAAGGTGTTAGTTTTTATTGGAAAGTATGAAGATCTGAAACAAAAGCAATGCAAAATTGAAGACAATATTACTTGTTTTATAGCTCAATATTTCAAACAAATCAACATAAAGCAATGGAACCAAAAATGTTGAGAGTGCAAGCAAACTGAGAATTCTATCATATTATACATGATTCAATAGTTATGCAGTTTGTAGCGACCCCTACCTGGATTCTAGTCTATGTCTAACACTAGTTCTAGTCCTTTATTTTCTCCGCTGAACCTTTAATTAAATTATATTTTTTTATAAAACAGACAGATCTTAAAAATTTCAACTCAGCTTTCATGGAAAATAACTTAAACTCTATAACTCCACAGACAGATACAGAAAGTGATTAAAAAGGAAATTAGTAATATCATCTGTTATGCCTTAAACTTTGTTTCTTGCATAGATTTAGACTGAAAGAAAATGTAATTTCTCACTACTTACCCAGCAAAATGAGGAAAAGCACATTCCAACATACAGCCATGGAACTACAACTCCTGAGATATCACTTCCTTCAAAACATAAGGCAGAACCTGGCAGTCGCGGGAAGTTATTCAGATTCCAACCAGACAGGGCATATCTATCTGACTCATTCTTAGTTAAGGATGATGTCTTAGGAAAACCACTTCCAAGTGATCCAGTTTCCAAGTCAGCTCCATAATACACCTTCAAAAATAACAGAATAATATATAATTTTTTTGCATAATTATGTGACAGTAAGACTAACGATATTATCAATGAACCGTAATTAGTACCTCAACCTCATCAGTTGGTTGCTCTATTATTCGCCAGTATTCACCTTCAATTTCCTCCACAGAGGGTTTACATCTCTGCTGGTGACTACTATCACTAACTTTTCCATATTCATTGGCATCATTCAATCCAAAGTAGCAATCTTTAAAAACATTAGCATATTGCTGAAAGTCTTTAAGTGTGAAGTCTGACCCTGATTGGAATCCAAACTTCTCCTCAGGCTCAGAAGCAACATTAGCTTCAGAACCTGATTTGGCAGTTCTCGTACCCATGCCCATCTTTGACTGCTTTCTACGTTTTCGTTTCCTTCCCCTAGTTTTCTTTCTCATGGGTTCCCTGTTCTGAAGCAAGTCAATTTGCTGAATACGAGAGGGAAATTTTGCATTTTCCCATAAATCTTTCTCCTGAAGAGGGCAAGGTGGTACCCAGCAAGCTGGAGGGACAATCCTACATATGCCATAAGGTTCAGCTTGGGGGCGAATCTTAGCTATGTAACCAAGTGTGTCTTCAAACTCCTGATAAGAGTATAAACAAAAAGTTAATTCAAAATACAATATAACCACCACCAAAAACTATAACACTATGATAGTGATAATTATAAGTACCTCAATAGTTGGATAAAACACAGGTGCTTCATCAACTATAGGCTGGCATGCTTCAACCGGATCCCATCTGGCTGATATCTGCAACATGACAACAATAGATATGCATAGTAATTTTTAAATCATTTTTTCTTTTGAATATCCAAACTGATAATTATTCACCATAAAAAATATCCAAACTGATATCTATAGGAAGACACATTCACAGCACAGTAGATCATGCTAAATACCTTTCTATGCCGTGGACTGCCAGAAGACTCAAGTGTGTTTTCCATTTCTGGTTTATGCCTAAGAGAATTATCCTGCAAAATATCACATGTATGAATGCTAAATTTGTTGACTCGATAAAAAATGATTGGGAGAAACATCAAAGTCTAGCAAAGTTTAACACAAAATGTCCTTTCCAAAGGATTGATTCAAACACTGTAACAGATTAGTATCAAGCATTTATGTTGTTACACCAGCTAGAAATCATGTAAAATTTATGGAGTTTCAGGTAAAGGCAGAACAGCGACTCAATCATGCAGTTAGTGCCATCTAATCTTCTGAAACAAGTTATACAACATTGATGCCCTTCATTTACTTATGCTGGTAAGGTATAAGCAGTGTATGCCATGAGACAGATTTAAGTTTGATTGAAGCCTCAACTAGCAGTATTGACTCATCATTGATAAAAGGTTGGAGATAGCTCTCAGAATTCAAAGACAACAGGATGCAATCTTGTGTTAAAAAAAAAAAAATCAGTATCAAATGTAAAACCAAAATGGTTTTTGTACTTTGGCATCATTCAGGTTACTTACATCATAGTTGAATAAATACACTTCAAACGGTTACAAAAAGATTTACTAAATTTGAGTGAATCACATTTTTATAGCTCAAAAAAACATCCTCATATTTTAAGCTTTAATAAGATAGACTCATAGAGCATTAGATTAATATTTTCAATGTTCAAATGCATGCAATGCTCTTGAAACCAAATAATGTAAATGCAATTCAATACAAAACAGGAACCATCAAAAGATTAGGCGATCCAATGCCAGACATAATAAAACATTCCAGAAAGCTAAACAAACCAGCCACCACCACCACCAGGGTGAGAAATTTCCAATCTTTCCAAACCCCAAAAAACGAAAAGTCACATAACATGTAAAGACCAGCCTACAGTAAAAAAAATTAAGGGTTTACAATTCCTGAGTAAATTAACATCATCCTTCTGGGGAGCAGGAATTAGCACAGGAACTAAACTAGTAATATCAAATATGACACAAGCGAAAACACACAATCACAATGTCTTAAACATAAAGAGAAAAGACTAAAAAGAAAGAAAGGAATGAAGGAAGGAAGGAAAAGATACACAAAAATAACAACAGTTTTAAAATTCCATAAACAAAGAAAAGATCTGAAATTTGTGATGATCCATAATAACAGAGGATGGAAAATTTGAACAGAATAGCAGCACAATGAAAAGCGCTCAAGAACACGTACCACATTGTCAAGATTTAAAATTTAAATCACAAAATGAGAAAAAAGAAAGAACCAACCTCTTTGGCTTGAGATTCTGCAGCCAATTTCAACTGTTTCATTCAATGCAAAATGAAAGATAAACCCAATTGAATAAGTTATTGAGCCTGCAACAAGAACAGAGACCATTGTAACTAACCTTATCAGAGTCCCAATCAGCCAAAGAGACATTCCACAAAACAGTTTCCCACTTATCTATCTATTACCCAACTAACTGATCCCAAACAAACCTTTAAAACTGCTATAAAAAAAACTACAACAAAACAAATGCAGAACACAAACGTACTCAATGCAGCAAAATTCTTCCCGAAAAGTTGTTTCCACGTTCTGAAGGAAAAACACAGCAGTTGCGTACAAAAGAATTAACCACGAAAATTCCTTCACAAATCAAACGAAAACCCAAATGCAAATTCAATTGCATGTATATATATTTTATTTTATTTATTGTATCTATGTATGTACCAATGCATGAATGTAGCAAACCCCAAAATTTGTTGTGAAATTGTAAAAGAATAAAAAATCTACAAATCTTGGATTCTAAATTCTAATGCCCAAAATCAAATAGCAGCATAGGCACTTTTATTTAAGATAAAATAGAAACAAAAGAATAGAGTGGGCATATAAACCATGTAAATATATTTTGACAGGTGTAATGGGAAACAAAATTAAATAAATAGTTATTGAAAATAATGGGATGGATACGAAGTCCCAGGTGAACCCCAACAACAGTACTTGCACAGTTACACTACACTACAAAAAGATTTTAATTCCATTAATAATGATAATAAATTTTTTGTACCAAATAAACGACAATAATATTAATATTAAAAACTAATTATAAAAGTTATTCTGAAAAAGAAAAACAAATCTTTTAATATCTTTGAGAAAATAAGGGGACACAAAAGAAAGTGAACTGCTGGCAGCGGAAAGCGGCTAAGATTCTACACTGGAAGACGTGGAAGTTGTACTTGAACAATTTCGCTCTAATAAAATTTGTTGTCGTTTTATAAATATTAATAACTTAACTATTATCTACTTCTAAGATAATGTTTTGTAAAATGAAGATAAACGATTTCATACCAGCCAATTAGTTTATTCAGTTATCTTTATCACTTATTTAAGTCTTAATTAGGGGTGTTTTTGGGTCCATTCAAGGTGCCTAACCGCACAGGACCCCAAAAAATAAAGAACCTCAAATATTAATTATTGCAACATATACTTAATATTGAAAATTAGAAAAGATGGTAATGCATATTTTTAATAATCAAGGGATCCAAGGTTCAATTCCCACCAACAACAATTTTTACTACTTTTACATTTCTGGAACACACCCTCACCCCTGATCTTAATAATATTTTTTATATTACCTTTAGTATCAACCATCATCAATAATAATATATAAATTAAAATTAATCATAATAACTCACAAAAATATCATTACACATTTTCATAACTTCATTATTATTATGAGAGTATATAAAAAGTATTAATAGCATAATAATAAATGTGATAGAATTGGTCTTAATAACTCTTCAAAGTGGAATATAGAAAAATGAAATAAATTCTCGAATTGAATTAAGAAACAGATCTAATAACTTTAAAATATTTTATAATATATTTATTGTTAAAAGATGTATTTATTAATTTCTATGAATTATTTATATCTAATTTCTAAGAATGGGTCAACTCAGCATATCATCTAATAAAAAAATATTTAAAAATTTGTTAGTGGATTTATTGTTGATAAAATTCCTCAAATATTTAAAAAGTTGTTAGTAGATTTATTTTTGATAAAATTCATCGTAGTCTAAGTTGTATCAAATAATCTTAAGTGAATGTTAATTTAAAAGGTGAAGGTGTGTAGTGCGCGCAATATTAACTGGAAGTGATGAAACAACCCAACGAACCACAAAATGAATGTCACATTTTCTTGGCTTGCTTTCTTAAGTCTCGTTTGGTTTACACGTTGGCTTTTCTACTCCTCCACATTCCACAACAAACTGGCGTTTGCAACATTTGTCTTTTGCTTCGGCTGATAAAACCATCACATCCAAATATGTTAAAACTAAAAGATATGAAAAATATTTTTTTTAAAAGAAAGTACAATCAACACGTAAAAATATATTCAAAACGATTATCTAAAATGAGTTTAATATGTCCCCTATAGATTATTATATTTTTAATCTATGACATAAACACGTAAATTGCATAAAGAAAATAGAAAGTCTTTTAACATACAATTTTACTTACCCTTTTTTAAAAGTCGATGTCATTATCTAATATGTCAATTTTTTTTTTAATAAGAAGGATTAGAATTCACAATCTTTTTTTATGTTCCTTCTCTCTTAACAAAAGTCAATCTTATAACTCCAATTTAATTTTTTTTAATTACAAAGTATAATTGTTTTTACTTTTTTCATTTTTTATTCATCATTCTCGCTTTTCCAAAATTCTTTTCTTTTAACTTTTTCAAAACTTCCGTTTAATTTTCCAAAAAAAAAAATCCATTTTCTCTCACCCTCTCATATATGAGTTAACGTCCCTTCCTCTCAAAATATTGTATTGGACTTTTTTAACAGATAATATAATACACTTTTGTTTTATATGGTCTATGGTGCACCATCATTGTTAATAGCTTTTTGATTAATTTATAGTGAAACTTTTTATCATGGATTTTCCACATCTGATCCTTACTCCTTCTTCTTGGTACCACTCTTCGTGGTGCGTCACCTTCAAAGGCAATTTCGGGACAGAATTGCCACTTTTTTTCCTTCTATTTTCTGCTGCTTCTCCTTCTCCTTCCCTCTTTGTCACCTTTGGCGGACCCACCCTCCATTAACCTCGTCGAGGAAACCAACTACATCCCCCATAGGAAATGGTCAAAGAAGGAACCAAATGGAGACCAACGAGCACCAAAGGTATTAATCTAAAAATTATTAACAATGATGCACCACAGACCACATGAAGTAGTGGTGTGTCCTAGAATCTAAAGACTATTAATAAATAGGGTCAATTTTAAATTCACATTAATTAATTAGCATTGAAAGTGTTGAATTCTAAATTGGATTATCTCAATTGCTCTTGCTTCAATCTACAATCAATTGGAAATACTATGCTTTCTCATATCTACCATTCTCATAAGTTCGATCTACTTTAAAATTCATTGATATTTCATGCCAAATTTCCTTTTTCATTGCACAAATAAATATATAAACAATGATTTTGTAAATTAATAAAAAATGAATTGATGAAATTTCATGTGCCTATTTTTAATTTGAAAATCTTATGTCTAGGCATATAACAAAAATAAGAATAAAATATGACATTTTTAATGCATTTTCTTGACTTATAAATTAACGTCTTATCTTTATCCCGTTGTATTCATCATTTAATAATATATTTATGAACCAACAATTAATTATATAAAAAATCTAATTTTTCAACTAAAATAAATTTAAAGTACATGCAATATAACTGAAAAGAGTTAAAGAAAAAATTTACTTAAATAATTATACATGTTTATTATCCTAGAAGAGATTTGGAAATATCTTCCCAAATCTCACAAGCATGTCTATCATTTGATAGTTATATCCAAAAGAAATCAAGAATCAACAACATAATATCAAGAAGTTTTTCACCTTTTTACTTTGAAGCAATTCAAAATCAACAATAAAATGGTGTAAGAATCGTTATTGTTATTATTAATAATAGTAATATTAGTATTATTTTGTTATTGACAAAAGAACCTAAATAATACAATTTTAATAAGAAATTATGAATTTGGAACTGTTTGAAAACATATTACACATTTGGGGCTGTTGGTCACGCCCAAAATTGGGCAGAACCAGTCACGCCCAGATGTAGGCACGACCAAGGGGGGTGTCACACCCAGATGTGGATGTGTTCCACCAGATGGCGACACATGGCATGCACAGATGGATGTGTATATAAACTTCGGACGGTCATAACTTTTAACTGGAATGTCTGATTGAGGCGTATGATATGTCAAAACGATTCAGTCAAAAGTTATGATCGTTCGAAGTTTATATACGCATCGCTCTATCTGTGCATGTCACGTGTCGCCATCTGGTGGAACACGCCCACATCTGGGCGTGACACCCCCCTTGGTTGCACCTACATCTGAGCGTGACTGGTTCTGCCCAATTTTGGGTGTGACCAACGGTCCCAAATTCGTAATTTCTTATTAAAATTGTATTATTTGGATTCTTTTGCCTTTTGTTATTCTTTTACCAGTTATTATCATAATTTTTTGGTATTATAAGTCCTAGATCACTAAGAATCACATTTATTAATTTTGTTTCTCTCACTCGAGACATGAATCTCATAATTTTCATTTCAGTTAATTTCCTTTATTAGTATTTGGCTAATTTATTAATATATAATCCCACACTTTTAGGGATACTTTGGCTAATTTATATGTTACTGTTGGGAATTATAATGGACAAACAAAAAACATTAACTTAATTTCAGAACAGCCAATGCAGTTGAGAGTGGGGAGCAAGACAGTTGGCAAAAAAAGACAAAGAGGAGATTCATGCCACCAACATATTTTACACAAAAACTAAGAAATTTTTATAAAAGTCCATGTAATCAACGTATTCATTTGTGGTCCTATGACACAACTAAATACACATATATCACACGCTGGATTGCACTTAAACAGGTGAATATAGAAAGCAGGATATCAATATGTATCATGCATTAATTTTAAGCATGAAGGTGCTAAATGCGATTTAGCTTGAGCAGCTTGGTGATGGACATCACTGTAACAACGAGAAGGAGAATGAGACCAACGAAAGAGGCAACGAGGGCAACACCACCTCGGTTGCAGTATGCTTCGAATTTGTCACATATCTTATCCCACCTTGCATGTGAATTACCATTCCTTCCTAGTTCTGCCATGAATGTTGCTGCACCATCTCCAGTTGCTGCTAGAGCCATCGTCATCTTCACCCAAAAGTATATATAGTCAAATAGTTTTCATATATATTTGTTAATTTAAGAATTTAATTTTGATAAAATGTTAGTATAACAATTTGTAAATTATCAACTAATTAGAAATCACTTTAAATATGATTTTTATTTATATGACAATCTATTATAAGAGTTGATTTTGACATTTTATGAATCTGAAGTGAAACAATAAATAAAAACCCGTTACATACGTGTATTCATAAGAAAATATAAACATATAATTTTACTAAAAATGATTTATAAAAATAAATTTCATAAAAAATTAATTAAGAGGGTGATACTTCCTAATAAACATGCCACATTTTAATTTGAGTTTAAAAAGAATGAAAGTGGTAATTTTAATATATTTATGAAAATAATATAAAAAAGTCTATTATTCAATTTCAACTGATGAACTTTTTTTTCAGAAAAATTAATCTGTTTCCTGTCTTGGGCCACGGGCCATTACCTCTCTAGATTAGGTCCGAAATTGACTTTATATTTGATTTTTTTTTTTTTTGGTTGAGAAATTTTAGCGGAAGCCAGAAGTAGATGATATTTCACAGAAAACATCTAGACTCAAAAAGTATTTACAAAAACTTACATTTATCTCATTCTAATGAGACAAATGCGAATTCAAATATAAGGCCTGTCTTACTCTACTCAAGGAATCCCTTGGGATGACTTTATATATGATTAGACAACTATGTAAAGATTTTTATATTTTATATTATTGTAAATTATAATTAAATTCTTAATTTAAATATAAAAAATGTGTAAAAGTGAAGGTGACTAAAAAAAAGAAGGATCCATTCAGTACCACGTCTAATATTGCAATCAGTCCAAGACGAAGTCCTTTGTAATCATATTGGGGTCCTAATATCTCCACTCCTATCACCAGCAAGTTATAGAAACTGGCAATTGCATTGACTATCACGAAGAATCTGCCTCACCATAAATAACACATAAGAAGGTCAACATGTCTAAGATAGTACTATAATATTGCAATGTTAAAAAAAGTGTAAAAGAAAACAAAGGAAAATTAAACCATATGATTTGTAGAACTAACATAAAAGCTGGAGTGTGCTGAAACATTGCAGTAAGAGTAATTGTTACTGGGTTGGTGCCAATGGTAGCAACTACCATACTTTTGGTTTGTTTGTTGAATGCCATAACAAGTGTAGCAGATGCTGTGGCAAAAAATACGACCACCCTAAGGGACAAAATGACCCAATCCTTCTTGGGCTTGGGATCAGGAACAGCACTGAAAGCAAGCTCTAGTTTGTCTCCATTTTCTGAGGCCATTGTGCAATTGCAAGTATTTGCCAGTTGATTACCGTAGTGAGAAAATGGTCGGAGATAATGCAAATGACCTAAGGAGAAGGATGGGTTAATATAGGATAAGGCAAAATTGATCAACCATATCATTTGTTAAGTCTAAGAAGCCAAGTGTGGGTTCTGTCTCTGAATTCTTAAGGTTGTCGGACCAACTATATTCAGTTGTTGCTAATTGGTGAGAAATATGTGAGTAGCTGCAACTCCAAAATTTTAATTCTATATTATTAAAAATAAAAAAATAAAGTAATGTTTCATAACAACAACAATTATAGCAATAATGTTAAAAGTTTAGTAATCGATGAGCATGTAACATGAATAAATTGACATATTGTTACAGGTTCAAACTATATATTAACTTTGCCTCATTTAACTTTGACATTGAATAAATGAAGATGTGCGTGGAGGGAGTGTTATTAATTATTATACTGGCTTCTCTAAATGAGCAACAGAGCAAGTCAATTTATTTGAGGCTAAGATAAACGATTTTAACGGTGTGTTGTAGTAGTATTTTTTATTTTTGTTTTTGTTTTTGAAATCACGGTGTGTTTTATTTTGTGATTTGAACTTTATCTCAATTTGATGCACTTGCAAATTAATCTCTCTCTCTCATTATCTCAACAATGTAAGTATTATTTTTATATTTAAATGTTTTTTTTATCTACGCTAAATTAGAGATATTTTCCTAAAAACTTATTAAATTTACACCAAGAAGCAGAATATTTTAATACAAATAAAATTAATTATATTTATCTTATTACTAGATCAATATATTAATTAAATATGTAAAAAGTTCCATAAATGATTAAAAAAATTGCCGTGAATAAAACAGTTTCTTAAATAATAATTTTTACCAATTATTTATCTTTTATTATGGCTGTTTATACTTTACATACGAACCACCCACCGTAAGCACGATAAAAAAAAAAATACTATAAATACGACTTTTCAAATTTTTACACACATTTTCAGAACATTATTTTTAAATTCAACGCTATTGACAACGAAAGATAATTTTAAGTAAATACAACATCTCCGATAAATTACTCGTCGTATAAAAAAACACACCCTTTATTTTGAACAAATTTTATTATTAATAATTTATTATCTTCGTCATCAGTATATCAACAAATTCAACGCGGTTTACGGCTTGGCTTAGATTGATTTTGAAGTTAATTTATTCCATTTGATCATTTTAGAAAAACCTATACGCAAAGAAAAGTCAAATTTAATTAATCAAATATAATCATTTATAATTTTTATTAAATAAATTATATATTTTTTAATGGACAACTCTTTATTTTTAATCAATAAACAAATGAAATTTCATAAGATTAGAATTTTGAACCGGCATATAAATTCCTCTATTAGTTAAATTTTCATTTAAGGAAAAATACTTATTAAATAAAAATAAAATATATAGTAAATATAAAAATCTTGTTCAGATACTAAATTTCATCACAAACCATAACTTGGTATAAATTACAAATTACAAGTTAAAACAATTTCAAGTTTAAGAAACTAATATAAGTTTACTATATTTATGGTTTTGTTTAATTTATTTCTATTTTGAACATTAAAACAAAAAAATAAAATTGAACTGAATGTTGTTCATTTTTTTCAACAAACGATTTTAAAGATTTATTTGATTTTTTTAGACCAGTCTGCTAATTTTAAGCAGTTTGGAAATTTTTTTGAATAGTATTATATATTAAACAAGATTATTGTGAGTTGTGATAAGGCTAAAAATAATGGTGACTTTGGATTGCTGTCAAGGGACATTTTGCGTAAGCTTTACGAACAAGTAAAATCTATTTTATGATTTTCAATTTACATCTTTAAGGTAATTAATTAAAATAAAAAAAAATGAGAACATGTTAGATAGGCACAAACTTAACATATCATTCTTATACTAAATTAATAACATTTTACAATGAATAAAATAAAATATGAAAAATCAGAATGACAAATAAAAATAAATTTGATATTATTTCAGTTTATTTCCTAATCTTCTTTCTAATTTTTTTTGCCAAATCAAACATACAGATTATGAGTGAAACTTCTTAAATAAAAAATAAAACCTACAAAATTTTGAATATAAAAATATGTCAAAAATATTTTATAAAGTAAATTAGTAATATTTGTTTTTTATGATAAGAAAAAAGTCTAATCACCTACACAAATATTATTATAAAAGAATACATATTTCTAATTATAATTCAAATTGTAAAAGCAAATAGATAACTTGAATAAATGAATTATAATGACAAAAATTGAAATAAAAAATCTCTCTAAAATTATTTTTTAATATATAATATTCATGTTGAAGGTAAGTCAAACTTTTTAAAGAAATTTAATTTTATGAAGTGCATGAGCTGCAGGAGTTTTAAGAAAGTCGAGTGAAGCTTCATTTTATTTATAATTATAATTAATTAATAATTTTAAAAAGAAAATTATAAACAAAAAGTTGTGCCTTGAAAAATATGCGGCTTCATATTGAGGATTTTTCTTAATTTTAACTTTTTATTTATAAATTTTCTTTTAAAAATTATTAACTATTATAATTATAGTTTGATTTTAATTTTAAACTTTTGATATGTTGTACCAAACTGAATATATTTTTCGTTTTAATATACACTGAATATTAATATTACAGAAATATTTATAAATCCTAATTAAAATTGTATTCTAAAAATTAAAATTATAAACCCAATATCAACAAAGTTTCACCATTGCTTAAAGCCAACATGTTTTTTTTATTTAATAAAGTTATTATTTAAAATTAAATTATCTACAATTTTAAACCACCAAATCATATTATTTTGACATTTAAATTATATTTCCTGAATTCTTATCATAATCTTGTATATATTTCAATTTCAATACAATTTAGAAAAAAATAGGAAGACGATTATAAAAAACAGAAAACATATCAGATTTAATTTTACTTGGCATTCTGATTTTTTATTTATTCTATTAGTTATAAAATTCTTATTAGTTGTGTTTAACAATCATGTGTTAGACTTGTATCTATCTAAGAGTTTCTCATAAAAAATACAACTTAATTTCTATATTTCGTGAATATTGTTAATATACATATTGAAAAAATAATAAATATTTAAAATTACGTAAAAGTGCTTTCAAATCATGATAAAAATTACAATCGGCCAGTAAAGTTTTTTTTAGTAAAACCTTTTTACTAAACACTTGTCTTATTTTATTTGAAGTTTAACAATTTTACTAAACATTTGTAAGTAATTATTCTTTTAACATTTACTACTATTCCTTTCCTTTTCTTTTTCTTTTCCCTTATTTGATTTATGTATGGATTATGTCCTTTTATTTGTTTTTGTCAATATGCTATTGTCATTTCCGTATGTATCGTATATATCATTCACAGATAAAGCAGATGTTGAAATCGAAATATAAAAAAACAGTTTCGTAAATTTATCCATAACATAAATTTATTAATTTTAATTATAACTTAATATTATTTTTATCATATACTTCACATAATTTTTGTAAGTATAATTATAATTATTACAGTTTGTAAAAAAAAATATTACAGTGAAAAATAAAAAGTTATTGATGAAATTAATCTATTTTAAATAATTTAAAAATTCATAATAGTGAACTCACTTTTAACTTATCAAAGCATCTCTAACACACTTCATTAATGAGTTGTTTAAAATTAAATAACGTTAGAATTAATATTATATTGTTTAAGAATATTTTTAACGTGGATATTTTGCTTAAAATTAAACAATGATGTTTAACAAAATTTCTCTATTTGAGTATATGACTTAAAAATGCGTTATTTGTATAAATAATTGTTGCTTAATTCATTTTTAACAATTAAAATATCATGTTTCAATTACAAAATTTAACATGATAGTACTCATTCTATCAACTTTAATATTTAAGTAAATTTTTGTTTAATTATCTAGGATTTTTATTACCTGCTCTATTTATTTGTAGTTTCTTTTTTGGGCTTTGCTCCTCCTTGGTATAAAAAAAAATTGTATAAATTTTTTAAATTTATATGCATCATAAAAATTAAAATAAATAATTTATTTAAGGAAGGGAAAATGCTCTGAATTTTTATCTGATATTTATTTTACCATAAAAGAATAAGTAAAATGGAACAATGTTTTATACTTTTATGATGATTATAAAAATAAAAAATAAAACGTAGACTAATAGTCGCTGAAGAAATTTCCGAAAGTGTGCGTGGGATGAGAAGATGATGAGGAAACACTGGTAGAAGAAATTGAAGAGAGAGAGAGACAGAGAGAGAGAGGGGTTGGATTGGTTTTCTTCTTCCTTTCTCTAAAGAGAATCTAATCTCAATCCTCATTACAGATTTCTTCATTCCTCTCTCAATCTTTTCTGTTTTCCCCCTTTGACATCCTCGTTTTCGCCGAAACAAAAACAACTAAGATTTTTTTTGTTTGTTTTTATTTTCTTTTTCTTGTTGTTATTTGACTCGGTTGTCTGAATCGGTAATTGCAGCAGGGTCGGGAGCCACAGGTATTGCCAGATCCTTTGTTATTTCCATTATCTTTATTTGTTTTGATTTTCTGTTTTGGGTGTGTTTTGTTTGGTTATGGAACATATGTGTCTGGTTTTGGTTTTGGAGCATATTATATTGAGCATATTGATTCTCGAATATTGGGGTTGGTCATATTTGTCTGTGGAGCAGGTGCTACATGTTTTTGACTTAGATCAGGCATTCTGGTGTCTGGTTTCCTGTGTAAAACAAATTAGTGGGAATTTTGGTTCAAATGGTTATTGATTCATTTGCGTGTGAGTCTTTGGGTTTCATTTTGGTTGAGTTTCCTGGTGAATGGTCTTTAACTTTGCAGCTATGCAGAGCCAAGTTGTGTGCAATGGTTGTAGGAGCCTTCTGCTTTACCCAAGAGGGGCAACCAATGTTTGTTGTGCATTGTGCAACACAATTACCTCTGTTCCTCCACCTGGTAAGCTCATTGGCTGTTTCTGTTGTTGCAAATTTTAAGATTAGGTAAACTTACACATTTTATATTGGTGTGTCTCCCGTCTTTATCTATTGGTATGTGCTATTTATTCAATTTGAAACAAATCATGTTGCCTTCTGGATTTAATATTTACCAGTAGTCAGACTCCATTATGATGCTTATTCTGAGGAACTCTACCATAATAATAACCTGCAGGGATGGAAATGTCTCAACTTTATTGTGGAGGTTGTAGGACATTGCTAATGTACACACGTGGAGCTACAAGTGTGAGATGTTCCTGTTGTCACACTGTAAACCTTGTTCCACCAGGTACTAAATGTTCGTATGTTCTTGTTAAAAAAAAACACTATATGTTAGTATGTTACCTTAGTGGTTTAGCATTGATTTTGGTGGACTGTATGTTAATTTGCTTGTTAATATAAATCTTCTATTTTATAATTGTGGTGATGTTTTGTTGGATTACTTGGTTATTGAATATATGGTTAACATGAATGGTGTTACCAAATCCTGGTGAAGGGGTCAGCAAGGGGTGCATTAAGGTGATCCTTTTATTTATTTATTCATTTATTTCCTGTGTATTCTTTGGGATGCTTCTGGCTTGCTACTTAAGAAAATTGCTACCTACTTGACCTTTCATTAGAAAGAAGATTTCCCTTTTTGAGGGAGATCATGACCACATAACCTCGATTCAGTCTTCCTCATCTATTATCCCTCTTTGTTCAAATTCCTATAGGGTGGAAGATAAGATTGAAAAAATTATGTGAGATTCCTTTCACATGTGGTTGGAGATTTTAATAGGGTCATCTGGTTATTTGCCAGTTTGTTGTAAGGCTAGAAAATAAGGAGGTCTTAGTCTTGGTGGTTTAGTTTCTAAGAACATTACTCTAGTGGCAAAATGGTTATGGTGGTTTCCCTTGGAACTTATCTATCTGTGGTACTGCATGATTTGTAAATTTTGGAAACTTATCTTTTTGTGAATTCATTTTCCAGCAAATCACATAGAATATAGGTTTGTGTCAGAATCCCCCCCTCCCCAAAAAAAAGAAGCAGCAGCCACATTCATCAATTCTTCCTTCATGATCAATCAATGAAAATGTTGATTCTTAACATTTGTCCTTGCCCTATTGCTTTTGCTTACAGTCTGGAGAAGAACAATCTTAATCACAAAGATATAAAAAATGACTGTTAGTATAAATGGCAAACAGTTGTTATAATTTATAGCCAGCTACTTGTTAATCTGTCATTGAATTTTATTTCTTTGATAAAAGAATATACTTTCATAATCATTTTTTCATTGTCATTTTGGAATTCCAATTCCAATGTTAATTTTGAATTGGATATTAACTACAAGATGTTGGGATCCTTATGCAGTGTTGCTTTAATTGGTTCTGTTTTCTTATACTCATGCCCGTCTAATGATGAAATCCGTGTTATATTTTCATAATCTATGCTTATTATTCGATTAATTGTTTCCTGACTATCCATTGCTGGGCTTTGTATCTGCATTATAAAGCATCTAATCAAGTAGCTCATGTCCATTGTGGGAACTGCCGGACAACACTCATGTATCCTTACGGAGCTCCCTCAGTCAAATGTGCTCTTTGTCACTTTATTACTAATGTCAGTGTAAGTTTTTATTGATAGAATTATGTTATCTGAGCATTGAATATTTAGGCTAAAAATTTGTTATGGGTCAGTGTATGTTGTGTGTAGGTAATTATATAACCTGTGTTTTCTAATAGGAAAGGCTTTTATATACAGATAATTTCTATTTTTATTAGCTATTCTGGTATTAGTCTTATTACCATCTGTGTCCTGTTTATTCTTTACAAGCATGATCACTTGAGTAATCTCATGCTGGCTATTAGAGATTGGGATCCAGCCTAAAAGATTGGAGCCTATAATTTGTCAAAACCCACTTATATGCCCTACCTCTTGACTAACTTACTAGGATGTCCTTTAACATTAGATGCATCTGTAAAGGTTATGATATACTGAATATATAATTATGAGATTGTTAGGAGTTATAAGGTTGACTTGGTGGTTGGGAAGGGGGTTGAAGGGTTGAAGGGAGAAGAGGGGGAGGGAGGAGAGGTCATATGTTTGAATCCCTTTACTAAAATTCTAACAAAAACTAACAACTAACATTTGCTGATAAAAGAAATTATGAGATTGTCATTCTCAACTTCGGTTTTTTGTGAATATGATGTGTGTATCTATTTGGTATGTTTAATTTTTCTAAGTTGATTTTTATACCGTTTACTTGCTTTTGCTCCTCTTTACTGTCTTGTAGACGAACAATGGAAGGCTTCCGATCCCTGTCCATAGACCCAATGAGACAACCAATGCTGGAACATTACCTACTACTTCAACAGTATGCTTTTATTTTAATTTTTTATTTTTGTGACTATTCATGGTAATGATGTATTAGCGGTTTTCTGTTCTGATTATATCATTCTATTTCACTACCTGCAGTCAATGCCCCAATCTCAAAGTCAAACAGTAGTGGTAGAAAATCCAATGTCTGTTGATTCAAGTGGGAAATTGGTAATTGTTATTGCTTTTCTAGTTTGGACTTGTATTTTCTTTCTGCATATATGATTCCCCTGAGCATAGCAAGTTTTCCTTAAAATAAATTTGACATGTTACAGGTGAGCAATGTTGTTGTTGGCGTTACAACAGATAAGAAATAACGTCGTCACATATAAAAGGTACAGTTCACGTCATGACGCCTTACCACAGTTGCTGTCACTGGAAGATATTGTTTGTGTATATGAATATATATGATATTGCAGCCTGCAACTGTTGAATTGAAATCAATATTTTTCCAATATAAGAGCTGGACGAATATATGTACGTATGTATGAATGTATATGAGGCGGACAAGCCGAGAAAGGGCATAAAACCTGTTTTGTGTGATTGCCAGAGCCTACTTTGTTGTTTTCCTTGGTAGCCATACCCAAATCAATTGGTTCATTCTGATTATATGTTGACTTACAAGTCCTAGACTAGTAAATGCTACTATTTCTTTCATGACTTGTGAAGCTTGTGCTTTTCTTGTTGATCTGTTAGTTACATATGTTGTAATATTTGATGATCTTGTGCAAGCATTGCTTGATAAAATGACTGATATCATAGATTTTTACCAGTCATTTGAAAATTTGGACAAGACCCAGGCTGCTTTAGAAATTTGATTTATACCAATTCTCATTTGACTTGGGTAAACAAATAATGTTGAAAAACATTTCCAGGAAAATAATGAACATTTGCCATTACTTGTGCTCAAATCCTACCTGTTGGCCAGCATTTCTTTCTTAAAAATCCTTTTTAATTACCTGAAAATAGAAATCAAATAAAATGGAGAAATCTTTTTGGTAGAATCACGTTAATGGTATTTCACACATCGTGATTTTTCTTTGGAATTGTGTTTCAATCAACTCATGCTAAATCAATAGCGGATATCTTTGAAGTTGTGCTAGTCATGTTGGAAATGTGACCAAATTTTTAAGATTTTATACATGTTAACCGTTAATTTGAATGTTTACGAAAATGTTAGGGTATCAAACACATCGTTGCTTGTGTGGTTGAATATCTAAGATAACTTTGTGACTCTTTGCCCCCGTTATTACATAAAATAAAAATCTACTGTTCGTTAAGTTAAATTAATTTTTAGGATTAATTACATTTTACCCTCTTATAATTTCTCATTTTTTACATCACCAAAATTTTCCTAAAGCTTGGTATAAAACAAAACCATCAAATTTCGTTAACTCTGCTTAATTAACTAATTTTAGCCTTCTGTAAATTAAAAAAAAAACCTAATTGTAGCCTTGTTAGTAACGGTTTAAACCATAGTTATGATATTTTTCACTTAAATCTGTTTTTTTTGTTCACATTTTAGCCTAAAGCGTTTATTTGATTAGTTTTTCTTGGGGGGAATGATGGAAAAACTCTTCATTCGTTTATCTGTTAAAAAAACTTGAGTGCTAAGAAGTGTTGGATATCATTACCTAAACTAAGAATTTTTATATTTAAGATATTGATTATTAAAAAATGGATTTTTTTCATGAGATGATGCTCAAGTAGCACTTTTGTGCTCCCAATTTAGGCTCAGATTTTAAGTAACAAACTGAAATTGGCTCAAGGACCCATTAAACAGAAATCAGATCTTCCGAAAATGTACTCCAAATGTATAGTTTAGATATCAAAGTACAGTTTTTTTTTAAAAACATATCAAATTACAGTTAATTATACCTTTACTTACTACAGTCCAAACATTTAATTAATAGTCTTACATTAGTTATTTATTAGCATCAATTATGTAATAATAATACAATAAGTATCCACAAGTTGTTAGTAAGAGTAATTTGGGATTTTATATTCTAAAATAAGGTTTCGAATTTGAATTTTATGAATAAAAAAATAAAGTTAAGATATAAGATTCACTAAAAATAATCACTCAAAATTTTTAATAGAAATTAATTATCAATAAAAATTAGTGAATATTTAAGAACAATGTCATGGTGATAAAAAAAAAATACAAAAAGAGTGATGTATTATTACTCACTTAATTAAGTGATTTCAGCGCCATGCTGTATTTTGGGGCGTATTCCATATGCTGTTGTTAGGAAACTTGATGGGAAAATTCAATAGGGGCTACGCTTGTACACGATTGTCCCATATTAATAATATTTCTTTGGTGCTAAAAAAAATCTACCGATTCTTTGGTGTGGGCTGATTTTGATATGTGGTTTTTACTTTGTTCGCTTTTTAATTTTATTGTAGTTGTAGCAGCCATAACAGTGTTGGTGAGGAAGAGAGAGAGAAGGAGGAGATAAAGGGGGCAGTGTTGTCACGGGAATGAGGGAGATGGAGGGATAAATTTGGAAACTTTGAGAAAAGGAGAAGAAGAAAAGAATCACAAACGGTGGATACAGAAAACTCAAAAATCTAACGGACAATATTTATTTCCCACAACGGTGGATATATGTTGTTCAGAGTGAAAGTTACATTTCGCAATATAAACATTTGCTTTGAGGTCCGCAGTTTACAACTACAACAAGTGAGTGATATGGATTCTTCTGATCACTCTTACTCATCAAACAACCAGCAGGTATGTAACTTGTTTCCAATTGATGCAACAAATATATGATTATTTTTCTACTTAGAATGAAAAAGGAAGCATTTTTTTGTGGAAACAATAGCTAAAAACGTGAACTTGGAATATAATCATAATCATAACTCGTTTGATGTGTTTCACACACACACATTGAGGTTTCTCTATTTTGGGCTCCAACCTTTGCTTCAAACTGAACATTTGATCTGTATATTTGGACATATATTATGACAACTATGTTTGTTTTTCTAATTTGTAATATTATTGGTCTGTGTTTGATGATGTTCAGTCAGACTCTGGTGGGAGGGCACTCCTTCTGCCAAAAACAAAAAGTGTTTGATTCCAGATTCCACTAGAATTTGGGGGATTTGTGCTAGGTTGAGATCAGCAAGCAAGGTTATTGGAACTAGAAGAAACATCTGTGAAGACTTACCACCAGATTTCAGATTCAAAATGTTCTCTAATAGAAGTAGAATCCCTTCCAACACAAGTTGATCATCCTTTTGAGCCAGAAATCACACATGAAGCATCTGAAAATACATTTCCGATCTTCTTAACAAACCGAACTAGAGTGCCAAACGGTTTCCAGTCAAACCGATCGAATCGATTGGTCCGGTTCTTAAAACAGTGCAAATAGGTATGATTTCAAAAGGCATTTCGCACTCACAATTGTGGCGCAATGTCGAAGTATTTTAACTCATAGCAAGGCAATCGTAATTACAATCGTATCAGCTGTATTTTCTCGCAAAATAAAAGTTTTCTTATGGAATCGCGACCGCAATTAGGTAAATAGGCAAAAAAGCAAGAGTGCAAGAGACGGAACCTGCGACGGAATTTCCACGGCGAACTCGGTAGCAGAACACCGAGAACAAGGCGGAGACGCCGGAAACGACTTAGGACAGCACGACGGCGGGTCCGACCACCGTCCTTGCGTCGAGGCCGGTGAGGACGAATGTGCCGGAACCTATGACAGAGCCGATTCCGAAGCACTTGAGGTCCCACCAGTTCAGCGTCTTCTTCATCTCGTGGCTGCTCCGTGCCTTCATCTCCTCCACCTTCGTCTGGTCCTCCGATCGTGTCACCACACGATCCTTTAGCCTCCACGGCGTCTCCATCACCGCTCGAGCGTAGTTTCCCCATCTCTTGAACGGCTCCTCCGGGAAGAAGTCGTTCCGCCGGAACTTGCATCCTCTCCGCCGTCTATCGCACCGTCTCCTCTCATCCTGCGCAATGCAACGTGTACGTGCCAGACAGTTATGACGGAGATAAAAAAAAATACAAAACGACTCTGCGTTTTAGAAAAGAGAATCAATTATCAAAACTGTTTCTTATGTTTTGCTCCTCTCACTTACGTACTGAAAACTGAAAAGTGGTTATTATGGATCCAAAGTAAGAAGAGTAGTGAGGAGAATAATGGATATTATTTATAGTGGAGACTTATAATTTGCATGGTGTACAATTCCAAAATCATTGACTAAATATAATAATATAATTTAAATTAATTAGATAAAATTGAGTAATTAATTACTCGTGTGTAAGGTTGCACGCATTAAGAAAATCGAATTTAAATTATTGAAGGAATGGGACATGGAAAATAATCAGGGAGAGAAAGAGGTACGATGTTTGGGGAAAAAAAATACTGCTGATGTATTAAAGACTTTATTTCGCATTATTGTACTCACTTTTAGCTGTCATGGTATGTTTCCACCGTTTTAGGAATAGATTTTTTTTTATTATGATATTAATATAAAATATTTATTAATTTTAATAATAATTAAATTTTATAAAAAATTGAGACTAATAAATTTTAGTAAAATCTTTATTTTCAAACACATTTTTTCATTTGTTTAAATTGAAAACCTTAGATAAAAAAATTAAATTCGTGACCACTCGGATAATAATTTGTTGATAAAAGTATTATCTATTTATTTATTTATTTATTCTGTAAATGACATCTCCATGTACACAATTAATACACCTGCGATGTGCGCTTAGCCCCTCTATTTTTTGGCAATGTATATATTTTTTTTGTAATAATGTGCTTAGCCCTTGTTATGAAATAATTAACAAGAAACAAAGCTGTCTAAAAAATTAACAAAAAAAACAAATGTTGACGGAATGAAGTACGTGGGTGGTTGTTTAATGAAAAAAGTCAGAGCCGGAAACGAAAAAAGAATCATGTGGAGACATCAAGGAGACAGTATGAGTCAAAGGATGAAAAAGAAGTGCTTATACTTACACATTTGAACTTATAATAATAAATTTAGAATTTTAGTTTAAACTATAATATCCTTCACCTGAGCCGACATAGAGATTGTCTTAGTTTACACTAAGGTGTAGCCAAGTAACTTTTGTTGTTGATAATTTTGTTGACAATTAAAGTAAGATAAATAGAAAAGAAATCATTTTAAAAATAATATATATTTTATCAATATCTTTATACATATAGAAAAAACAAATTATTGGCTTCAAATATAAATAATAGAGTTGAGTTCGGCAAATGGGATAAAGAAAGGAGAACACACATATAAATCACATGACTTGCTTTTATAGGAGGCATTCACGGAATTTTATATAATTTTTGTAAAAATGAAGATGAAAATGTATATTTGAAGGTAATCGAAAAATATTTTTAGGGTATATTTAATTTCAAGGAAAGTGAGATTCTAATGTTTATATTAATTTTGATTATGTTTGATAAAATTAGTTAAAAAGATAGTTAGAAGTTGAAAAGTTAATTTATTAAATTATAAGAATTTGGTAAAATTAACTATTGACTTAGTTATAAAATGTAAAATAACAAAAAAAATAATAAAATGATGATTTATTAAAAAGTATAATAAAAAAATTTGATAAATATATTAAGAATAAAATTGAAAAATATAAAAAACTAAAAATTAATATTTTAAAAATAATACTTCAAGTAACGTTTTTTAAAACATAAAACTACTAAAAAAACTACTAAAGAAATCTTACTTATCAATAAATCAAATAAATTTTTTAATTAATAAATAAAAATTAAAAATTATAAGTTAATAAAATGTGAATTGTTATAAACCTCATAATTTTTATTTTTATTCCTACAAATAAAGAAAAGATTAAATTATAACAAGTTAGAGTATTGATAGATTTTTTATTAATATTTGTTGATATATATATATATATATATATATATATATATATATATATATATATTTATATTTGATTAGCATCTTAATTTGATTTTTTCTTCACGTTCTCTTTCTCTTACATTTATTTTTCATCCCCTCTCTCTTCTTTCTCAACCGTATCTCTTACGTTAGTTTTCTCTCTTTCTTTTATCTGTTTTTTTTTTCTACCTTCCCTTTCTTTTCACTCATATTTCACACCCATGTGAAATTAACATTATTGATTTAGTTATGGTGTGTTACTGCCTTTCTTTTATGTAAGCTATACCATAATGGAATTTGTATCACAACTTTTCTCATCCAATCAAGTACAAGAATTTTATCAATTTCTCTTAATTAACTCGATCGTTTTGATTCTATATTTTTCAACAAGTTTTTTTTTTTTCACAGTTAGATCAGTTATAGATCGTTGATGCCATCCAACTTTAACAACGTGACATACGTACACTATAAAAATAGAACAAGAAAATATAATTAAATTTTGTTACCCCTGAATACAAAACTAATGAGTTTTTCGCTTCTGGTTTTCGTTATATATATTGCATTCAACAGAAACATAGACTGTGGGTGGAGGTAGCTCAATCCGTTGGATATCTGTTGAATCTTTTATGTTTAAAAACATTTATAAAGTTTTGATGATAACAAACTATGAATGTCACATTATTAGATTTATTGTACTGATAATAATTATTTGATATTTTGAAGTTACTAATATTTTGAATTTGATATTTTGAAATTACTGATATTTTGGATTTATGAAGATCAACACAATTGATAAGATTATTTGAAGAATCCTGAAGATTGATATCATTCAAGATGACATGGAATTAAGAAAATTTGTTTCTATTTATTTTTTAGATGTTATGGAAGGAGATTAGAATATTGATCTTGCCAATATAATTATCTTTAAGATTGCATTCATAAATAAGATAGAATATTTTTTTAATATTGCATTCAAAAATAGGATAGAATATTTTTAAGATTACATTGCATAATATAATAGAATATCTTTAAGATTGCATTGCATGATAAGATATTCTATTATATTATGCAATGTAATCTTA
>CM023945.1:23715019-23743789 GCA_013407115.1 Glycine latifolia | reverse complement strand
TTTTTAAGATTACATTGCATAATATAATAGAATATCTTTAAGATTGCATTGCATGATAAGATAAAATTTTTTTAAGATTAAATTCAAAGTTTAGATAAAATCATATATTTAAATTAGTATAAATAGAAACATATGTTTGTATTTTATGCATGTATTCCATTCCAAATAATATAGAGTTTATGTTTGCATCATTGAGAGAATTGTTGTGAGATCATATAGAAGCAGTTGACAAGCTTGATTCTTCAACTCTCCATTAGGATTTAAAGGTACCTATTTGCTTAAGGAATAGAAGCATAAAGGTAACTATTTTATTGTATTATTCTTCTTGACTTTGGAAGAGGTCGTAACTGGGAAACTAAGATACCAGTTCTGTCTCTGTTCTTGGTGAATTGAGACGTGTGACTTCTGGGAAACTAGGATACCAGTCTGGTCGGGAAACAAGAATATCAGCTGAGATAATTGTTGTGTAAGGGTAGGCTAGGAAACTAGGATACTAGGAATTCTTGTACACAAAATTATCATAGTGAAGTTGTCCATTTGATTGATTATCCAATTTGGACGTCGTAGTTTTTTTTCCAATTGGATTTTCCACGTTAAAATTGATTGTGTCTTCTTTATCTCTTATCTCCATATTATTGTTTTGAGTTTGATTATAAATTGTGAATTATTTTAGAAAACTCAATTCAGCCCCCTAGGACCAACACAATCTAGTTACCCATCCAACCGCATTTCATTAAAGAAATAAGTTATAAATTTTTCAGCTAGAGGGGTACATATCAAAATGGACCAAATTTTCCATGAAAACAAAACAAAGAAAGGAACATATATACGTCAAATTAAATTAATAAGGAACCTAGACATATTAATTTATAGTAAATCAAGTGTATACCCCGTACTGTTAAAAATACAATAATATATGACCCTAAAGTAGTGCGAGGCGTTTCTTGTTAATTACTAATTTAGGCACACACATTCATCATGACTTGTTATATACTTCTATATATTTCATATATAAATTAAAGCGCAACCCCCCAGGGTCTTCCCCAGGTGCAACCCCTCCACTCTTGAAACGCTTTCTTTCTCTCACGCACCAGATGATTGCTGTTTTCTCCACTTTCACTTCCTTAATTCATTCCATGAATTAGATTTTGCATGTTCCCCTCCATAATTATCTGTAAGTACTATTTTGCTTAGTAGTTTCTCTTACGTACATTAATTTACACCGTCAAATTAATGCTTTCCTCTCTCTATATATTTGCTTTTTGAGAATATTTAATTAAGCATTAAGAAGAAGACACCTTGTGTGTGTGTGTGTGTATTGGCGTGATTATTTCTACATTAATTTCAGATGTGATTTTCACGTCTCAGATATGATCTTCAGAGATTAATAATTATATATACTATATCTCAAACATGATTCTGAAATTCAGACATGTTTTTTATATATATTCGTGCATCTAGCTGTAATATTAATTGCTCTCTTAGGCTTGGATTCTGGCTTATTAGTAATAAGTGACACGTACAAGAACATCATGCATGCATGCATGTCATGACATAAGAAGAAAAGAAAAGCATGACAAAATGCTAATTAAGGTTTTGTTTGGTAATTCCTGCGTAAACTATATTGATTAATAATTATATGCTGAATCATTAATTACGTAACGCGCATGCATATATGTTGATTTATACAGAGAGAGGAACATAATAGAAATGGAAGAAGGTGGGAGCAGGGGTGCAAGGAGAAGGGGATGCACGTTTCAGAAAAACGATTTCTTCCCGGAGGAATCGTTTAAGAGTTGGGGTAACTACGGAAAAGCGTTGAGGGAGACGCCGTGGAGGTTTAAGGATCGGGTCATTACCCGATCCAAGGACGAGACGGAGGTGGTGGAGATGAAGGGGAGGAGCAGCAACGAGATGAAGAAGACGCTCAACTCGTGGGATCTCATATGGTTCGGCATCGGCGCCGTCATCGGCTCCGGCATATTTGTTATTACCGGCCTCGAGGCTCGTGAGGCTGCCGGTCCTGCTGTCGTCTTGTCCTACGTTGTTTCCGGCATCTCCGCCTTGCTCTCCGTCTTCTGCTACACCGAATTCGCCGTCGAAATTCCCGTCGCAGGTTTTTGCCCTACTTTATTATTAAGACAAATCTTACTTTCAGTTTGGTGTTTTTTCGGAGATACTGTGAAGTGGTCAACTAGAACTTCATTGTCCTAATTAATGTCCACAAATGACGTAGTTGAGTAATTACATGTTAGTGGGAGATTGACAAAGACTGTAGATTCGATCATAATCGATTATTTCTATTCTAGATTGGAGTTTTATGTTAGTAAATTATTTTATAAATTATAATAAGAATACAGTGTCAAAAAGGTCGTTGTTGGGAGTTTTGGTTTTTTAAAAGTGCTGAGATGAAGTTTAAATTTTATCTACATAAAATCTTCCAATTTTTTATTTAAGATTTTATTTTTGAAAATAATGCATGGATGAATACTTAAAAGCAAAATGGCGCTAGCAGAGAAAAAAAAATAATATAAGTAATATCATTGGAGGAAAATTTTTGTTACTTAATTCTATTGGATTCGAATAGAATTATTTTAAAAAAATAAGAATTAATAGATATGTATCATAATAAATGCCTATGTATAATCACTGTTTTACTAAAGAATGTGAAAGCAATGATATATGATAGTTTTTGTGGTGTGTGTTTTTCAGGTGGGTCATTTGCATACTTAAGAGTGGAACTGGGAGACTTCGTGGCCTTCATGGCTGCCGGAAACATCCTCCTGGAGTACGTAATAGGCGGCGCCGCCATATCGCGGTCATGGACCTCCTACTTTGCCACCCTATGCAACCACCACCCAGACGAGTTCCGCATAATAGTCCCCAACATGAACCCCGACTACGGCCACCTGGACCCCATAGCCGTGGTGGTCCTCATCGCCATAGCCACCCTCGCAATGTGCAGCACCAAAGCCTCCTCCATCTTCAACAACATCGCCACCATCCTCCACTGCCTCGTCATCGTCTTCATCATCGTCGCCGGATTAATCAACGCCAACCCACAAAACCTAACTCCCTTCGCACCTTTCGGAGCCCGCGGCGTCTTCAAGGCCTCGGCGGTTCTCTTCTTCGCCTACCTCGGCTTCGACGCGGTGGCGACAATGGCAGAGGAAACCAAGAACCCTGCTAGAGACATTCCCATTGGACTTGTCGGGTCCATGACGATAACAACATTGGTGTATTGCTTATTGTCTTTAACACTATGTCTTGTGCAGTCCTACAAGGATATTGACGTGGATGCACCGTTTTCTGTTGCTTTTAACGCTGTTGGGTGGGATTGGGCTAAGTACATCGTTGCATTGGGTGCGTTGAAGGGAATGACCACTGTTTTGCTTGTGACTATAGTTGGTGAGTCTCGTTACTTGACACACATTTCACGTACTCACATGATGCCACCTTGGTTTGGCCACGTGGATGACAAGACCGGGACACCGGTGAATGCTACAATAGCAATGCTCACAGCAACGTCAGTGGTTTCTTTCTTCACAAACTTTCGTGTTCTCTCTAACCTCTTGTCCATTTCCACTCTCCTTATTTTCATGCTTGTGGCCGTGGCGCTTCTAGTTAGGCGATATTACTCAAGTGGGGTAACAACAAAGGAGAATCAAGTGAAGTTTGTTCTGTGCCTTGTGCTAATATTTGGGTCTTCGTGTGGCGTTTCGGCTTATTGGGCAAACAGTGATGGGATTATTGGGTACGTGATTTGTGTGCCGTTATGGGTTTTAGGGACCGGAGGGCTTTGGCTTGGTGTTCCAATGGCCAAAAAACCCAAAGTTTGGGGGGTGCCTTTGGTTCCCTGGCTACCTGCTTTGTCTATTTATATCAACATTTTCCTTCTTGGCTCTATCGACGTGGACTCGTATATTAGGTTTGGGGTGTGGACGGTGTTGCTCTTGGTTTACTATGCTCTTGTTGGGTTGCATGCTTCTTATGACACGGCAAAGGAGTTTGAGAGTGAAAGTAATGTCACTACTAATCAGGTTCATGACCAAGAGTTGAACCATGTGGAACAGGGAGCGCAAAGCGAAAACACTACATAGGTTAAAAAAAGTTGTTATTTTTCCTCTTTTTCATTAGGTGTTAAATAATATTATGGATGTTTATCAAACATTTTTCCTAAACTTAATGTATATATATATATATATATATATATATATATATATATATATATATATATGATATTGACATGGGTATCCATATGTTTTTATTAAACACCTAACAAACACTTATTCTTTCTCTATCTCTCTCTTTTTATGTATATTTTTCTCACTTTGAACTCTCTTATTAGGTTTTATTGATATATTGGATGTTTAAGTATAATTTTTCTATGATATTAGACTAGGTTAGAGATCAACCACTAAAAAATAGTCTCGCATGCTTATTATGTGTGAGAATATATATACGAAGTACTATTTATTGTAAGAAAATACATATAATGCTTTATATATTGTGAAATGCTATTAGAATGCAAAGAAAATATATACGAAGCACTATATATTATTAAAAAAAGTTACCAAACTACAATCTATAAAAAACATTATGCCAAAGTTATTACTAATAGGCAGATGTTTATGTTTTTTTTATTGTCGCTAACCAGTGTCTTAAGAAATTAAAAAGAAAAAAAAATTAATATGAAAATTATAGATAAGCAGAAAAAAATCACAAAGAGTAAATACATCCTAATAAAAAATCATGGGTTAGCATTTGTCTAGTTTTCATAGAGAGCGCTATTTTTTTATAGATTGCAAAGAAAATAGTCTCGCATGTTTATGTTTTTTTTATTGTCGCTAACCAGTGTCTTAAGAAATTAAAAAGAAAAAAAATTAATATGAAAATTATAGATAGCAAAAAAAAATCACAAAGAGTAAATACATCCTAATAAAAAATCATGGGTTAGCATTTGTCTAGTTTTCATAGAGAGCGCTATTTTTTTTTTGTGATTATTAAAAAGAAAGAAAAGATATTAATTTAAAGAATGTTAAACTAAGTGTAATTAAGAGGATCTAATTTAATTAATTAAATATGAGAAGTGAGTGTTATAAATTTACTCATGTTATCTTCTATTCTTATAGATGAAAAAAATGTAAACTTAAGAATATTTTACCATTTTATAAATTTAATTAAAATATAATAATATACTTATACTGTTTTTTAGAAGATAAAATACTTAGGGCATTGCTTCCGAGAATGAGTTATTGAAATGGTCTAGATTGGACCGTATGGTATAACCCGGTATCTTAAGTTTTTCAGATTTTTTTTTTTTTTTGAAAATAATATTTTATTGAGTATCAATTGACCTTTTGACTCTTATGTGATAAAAGCTAAATTATGGATGAAAATAAGTATATTTAGTAATAGATCTCAAATTGCGATCTTAGATAACTTTTTTGTGAATTCTATGAGTCATATAAGATTGATGATCTCTCTCATTTTTTTCTTTAGTGATTTAGGAAGAAAGAAAGAAAGAGGAAAAAAATTATTATTTTTTAAATAATGTACAGATCTTGAATATTCTTCTACAAATTCATTCTTTATATTGAAGATCTCTTCATTTCTTTTATTGAAAGATTTAATGAAAATCAAATCTTGAGTTTAAGATCTAATATGAAAGATAATGTCATGTTGGACACAATAGGTGGCTATGTTGTGATTTTTGCTACATACGGGCAAATGTTGTTGGGGCTCCCAATATTGACTAGTTAGTAATGAGGTGAGTTGAGTTGGATGAAAGAATTTAGAAGATTTTTTTATGATCTTTTGTTGTAATGTTATGAGAATGGAATTTTTTTTCTTCACTGAAATTTCTGAACTATTTTCCTACAACAGTTACTTTTCAACAACCTCATATATGTTTAATGGACTTCAATTCCTGCTACCCAATAATGGCAATCAATCTAATCTACCTTACCTTTGGTTTCCAATCACCAAATTCACAACCAATCTAACAAAATTATCCTACCAAAAATCAATAACCTTTTCTGCAAAACACTAGTTTAACAACGAATGGTGTTAATCAAGATTTAACACAATCTTAAGAAAACTATGTTCATCAATTCCAACTCAAGGATAACCTAATCCCACAACAAACTTGGCAAAACCAGTTGATTTGGAAATAAACCCTAAAAACACACTAACGAGTGGTATTCTTACTCTGGCATTTGTCGTCGCGTCCCAAAAGTTAAATTTTGTCGTGTAATATATTATATACATTCCATTTATATTTTTCTGAATCTAAACTTGATGCCACTCGTGCTATTGAGACTTTCAACTTTTTCTCTCCATTTGAAAGTGACAAACCTGTACAGTTTAAGCGCTTCGTGATCGCAATTCACAACTGACTTATCAGGTTTTCATATTCTAATTGTAGATGACCAGTCCAAAACCATTTTTTTACGGACAAAATTTAAATAATGTCCCTTTTATCCTCTTAATTCTTAAATAAATCATGTTCTTTGATATTTTGCAATAGCATTCAAATATTATTGATCGATGCAATAAAATACTTAAATCTAAACTTTGCCCTTTCAATTTTATGAATCTGATCTACCATTTCAGCTTATTTTCATAACATTGCTCTTTGTTTAAAACAACTTATTTGTGCCATCAATGAATTTTCCAAATAACTTGTTTTCTTAAAAGATTATTACATAAACAGCTCAACTTAACACTTACATATGTTGAAATTAAAAAAATTAAAATACTACTGCTTGGTGAAATCAAAGTGACAAAGTCCTTCAATGACTGAAAATCAACTTGATTTACCATTTTTTCAAGGACCAAATTTATGTCTCAAAAATCATTCGAATTACCTTTTTTTAATATTCAACTAAAACTTTTGAACAATGTTAAAATACATCTTGTTATTGGACGTCAAATCTGACCAGATTTTTTATGCGTGTTTCACTTGTTAACATGACACTCGACAGAACTGCAACGTATAACTAACTTGAAAGCAAATATTAGGAAAATGATAGCGTGTCCAAAAGTGAAAGCACTATCATGCCTTAGAAACATGACATTCATATCATACACTATTTGTGATCTCCATGCATTGTGAAATGCAAACACAAGGTAAAAGCGGGAGGGAAAATACAAACATATATGTTATTTTAACCCCCACCCAACCCCTCAAAAAGGAAGAACAAAGTTAAATGAGAGTAAAAAACAACAACGAAGCTAATATAAAATCAGTGCAACCTTGTCAACTCTTCTACTCTCTTGCATAACTCCTCTACTGAAACGTCCAATGCCTTGGAAATTTCATCCATCTTACTGCGGTTAAGATCAAGAAATGATTCGATCAAATCTCCATCTAAAAAGTTTCTGGCTTCAACAGTTTTCTTCTCGTTGTTAAATGATCTCCATTGCTCATGGCTGAGCCCTCCAACGCCTTTAATTACCTTCCTCAAATTTGACTGAAGTTTCTCCAAGAAAACATATTGCTCATGAGGAAGAGAAGCAATTACTCCAATAACACCATTAATGGTGCCAAAGATAACAGTTGGGATCTGGCCCACATCAGAATCTGGCAAGCGCATAACAAGGGAGCCATGCCGGAACCGATTGACAAATTCTCCAAGGTGATACTCACCAACCACTTCAAGACGACCTCGCTCTTCATCAGTGGCACCTTCACTATTTTTCCGAACAGTGAACAGATTAAAACTGTTTTCTGCACCTAGATATATGTCATCATCAATGATTTCAACGGCTGACATCCAATTTGCATTGTAGTCACGAGCTCTTTCCTCAATAGCACCTTCTTCATGCTATCAATAAGGAACAATTTATCATTCCAAAAGAACAAGGTGTACTCGTTATATATACAAAAATCAGTTATTCATCCAAAACGATAAGCAGCACAACAGTTGAAATTTAACAAAACCAGACAGAAACTAGCGTAACAACAGTTTAAAATTTACCTTGTAGATTAACAAGGAAATTGACTTCATCAGATCACCAACTACAATAAAATCTCCTCTAGTTTGCACATAAAGTGCTAGGATGTGCCCATGATGTCCACATTCAGACTGCAATTCATGGGTACCATCATCCCGGAGCACCCACTTATACAGCTGAATTTTTTGATTAATAGCAGCAAGCAATTTACCATTAAATGCATTCAAGCAATAAACAGCTCCTTTTGTCTCTTTCTCAGCAATTAGCTGTAGTTTTCCATCTTCAACAGCAAAAACAAGAATTCTTCCCTACATGTTTTAAAATGGCCATAAGAAGCAGGATATCAGAAGCTTTGACTAGAACAATGCCGAAAAAATACAAATTTCTCAACTTACTTTGGTTGGTTCATTTTCCTCTGGCAGTACATATGCAGTTCCAACACAGTAATACACATTATTGTCATCTGAGAAGGAGCAGCTAATTATGAAGCAACCATACTCATAAGTGTCAAGAGAATAAGTTGATATGAACTCAAAAGTCTGGTCATCCAGCAAACGGACAAAGTGCATTTCAGAGTCTTCACCACTTGCTGGGTTGTATTTCAAACTACAAATAGCGAAAGTCCTAGATTGCTCCTGGTGGCAGATACGTCGTGCATGCTCCCCCAGTGGAATAGAGCGAATATGAAGTTTTTGTATATCATCAATGGTGCCAATAGTAAGCTCACCTTCTTTTGCAATTGCCAAACTGTTAAAGTTATTAAAAGTAGATGAGTACCATCACCAGTAAATTATTTTACATTAAATTGTACAAGATCCAAGAACAGCACAAGGGGATATGTCAATAACTCTAGTAAGTCAAACTAACAGACCAAGATACCTGTCTGGAAAAGCAGCAGAATTGAAAGGACACATGTGACTCACTTCCTTCAGATTTACATTACTATAAAGTAACTTTTTGTTACTACTGTAAATCACAGTTGGCCGATCAGATGCAGCAAATACATGAGTAGTATTTTTGGAGGAGAACGTCCGTAGTGTAATAGGTTGTGTCCCTAGAGATACCTTTTTCCTATCTGTTAATTCACCAGTACTTGTATTCAACATAAAGTTTAAGAGATGGCCATCACCAAGAGCACATAGCAAGTACGATATCTGGAAGATAAATTGACAAGGCAAACACACTTTAATTGGATATTTTTAAGGAAACTACCATTAAACTTGTGACATTGAAAGTTAAGCAATGCCTCAATTTAACATGAGCATAAGAGTAAAAAGATATTAATGTTGCTGATCTTTGTATATTCCTCACAACTGCAACACATGTAAAAATCCAAAATCTCTACCTCAAAAATTGAACTTACAAAAAATAAAATAAGAAAGCAGAATGCCAGAATCAAAAAAATAAAAGCAAGTACAAAAAATAACTCAACGAAAGCCTACCCCTTCAAAGGCACAAAGAAGAACAGAACGAGGTATGATCTCCCCTCCTAATTGTTCCTTTGTGATGAGACTCAGATCAGGAAGAGAAAAAATTCTAACACTTATGTCTGTCCACATTCCAACTGCTGCTAGATGACTGTGATTGGGGTTTTCACCAATGGGATTTATGTCCAGGCATGAAATCTCATACTCCAGCTGGGCATGTTTTACTTCCTGTAATATGCCATCTCCAATTTCAAGGTAAACCAAATGCCCTCCTCCTGTGGCCAACAAAACCTGTGTCCAATTGTAACAATAATTACCAGTTTAATTGCAAACTCAATATGTATTGTCATAATAAAATCCAACAATGGAAATGTGCATAGTGTAAAAGTGATGAAATAGATTGAATGGTAACTTAAGTAGAGCTTGATTGGATACCATACCAAAACTACTCGTACAGATCCAGAAATAATATCAAAGGCCAAGTTTTGAAGTTGCAACCAAGCACAACATTTATTTGGTCAGCAGCAAAATACTGTTACTTCTGGTCAAAATTAATTCTAGTATTTATTTACAAATTAAACAAAATCATGTTTGGCTGAACAGTCTTATCATCATCATCATCAACATCTTTAACTCAAGTCAATTGGGGTCGGTGGACTGAACAATCTTATATTATATAAAACTTATTCCAAGGGGCTTGATTGGATACCATACCAAAACTACTCGGGGAGATACATCAAAGGCCAAGTTTTGAAGTTGCAGCCAAGCACAACATTTGTTTGACCAGTAGCAAAAATACTGATACTTTTGGTCCAAATTAATTCTAGTATTTCTATACCAATTAAACAAAATCAATTAAATCATGTTTGGCTGAACGGTCTTATATTATATAAAACTTATTCCAAGGAATTTGCCACAAATTATATTACTTTGTAGACTGTATGTAGCTTTAAGATATCAGAGTCTGGAGTTCTCTACCCTTTGGAGGAGTCTTGCAGTGATGCAAAATCCTTTCAACTTTAAAGAATTAAAATAAGTAAAATATACACTGCCACTGGGTCATTAACTTGTTTTAGCTTTAACTTTCCAGTGTTATTGGATTACTGTTTAATATTATTAAAAAACATAGGACCAAATAAATATTACAAAATCTGAATTAAAATATCAAAACAGAAAACAAACAAATTTATCAGTATAAAAGACATTATTATTTATGTAGAATAATTATTACTGGAGCTTCACTGAACACCAAAAACAATCCATGGAGAATCAAAGAACATGATTCTTTAAGTAAATGAAATGATGGAAGCAGGAATTGAAAAATTACAGCCTTTGCACCTAACTAAAATTTACTGAACCTTCAGCAAATCTGTCTTTCATGCTTAGAGCTTCACTGAACACCAAAATACAATCCTTGAAGAATCAAAGAACATGATTCTCTAAGTGAACGAAAAATTGGAAGCAGGCATTAAAAAACTGGAGCCCTCACACCTAACATAGACTGATAAGGAAATATTCGTCTTTCAACTTACAGAAGCCATAAAGTCATCACTTAAAAAATATTCCATAAACCAATGACAAATATTTCACAATTACTAATTCAACATGCCTTCAGCTGTCTTCCTCCTTTTATCTTTAAGAATTAACCCAAGGTAGCATTTATTACTTAGTATTACATTCTACTTCAATGATCCTATAGCTTTCTAAACACAATAATTTCACCCAAATAACTCTAGCAACTAATAGCAAAACAGGGGCTCAAGTCATATTAAAATTAATGATAAGGAGCTTCTCGTGTCACCTACTTCCATCATCCTGACAGCTAATGTACATCAAAATTATTTCAATCGGAACAAGTGGGAGGGGGAATGTGACAGACTCTGATCTGCCTCTACTCAGATAAGCCACATTGACGAGGGAACCAATTGGAATTTAAAAAACCACTAAACAAATATCGCCTATAATTTTTATAGGTAACATTTTTTGTAAAGCACCCAAATCACACCTGGGTAGCGTTTGCTGTAGCTACATTTACTGAATAGCCTGATGGTGCATGCCATTCATTCCGAAGCTCTCTAGTTGTGGAGCTGACCAGTCTGACAGAGCTTGATGTGACCTGTAATTTTGATTTATTAGCTAATGCCAGGTGTCTGCCATAAAACAAAACAAAATAAACTAAAAAAGTATAGAAGAGTACAGCAGAATAGCATTAATTTATGGAATCAATTTATGAAAATTATTCAAATTAACTACAAAGGAGCATGCAGAACTTAAGCTTACAAAAGAAGCTTCAAGAATATTAACACATTATGAAAGTTTAAATCTTTATTTCTTTAATGTTCCAACGTATTTTAATTCTTTTTTTTTATTCCGATTATGACCTACCCACAGCTTTGTATTATCCAAAAACTCTAAATAAATTTCTTATTATTTTTTCACAAAGTGGACAATCCTTTTTAAAACAAAGAAACCAAAAAGAAGCTGACACAAATATTTTGTATTTTGAAGAAGTCCGTTGAAAACATACATCATAGTAGGACTAAGATATCAGTCCTGTCTTCTGTCTTGTGTAGTTACAGATAAAAAAAAATGTTTGACAAGAAATCAAAATTTGTCAAAATTCAAAACATAAAAATATACACAAACACATTATACACACATCTATACTGATATTTTGATGTCAAGTAATTTTTATATGCAGAAGATTAAACATGCCACTAATTATTATAGAAAAGTAGAAAACTAAAAGAAAATGTTTTATTATACCAAAAAGGGTATATATTTATAGTGATCAATATTGGGTTGGTTGAGAAACAGTTTGAAAATTAAAGGAAAGCAATCCTGTAAAAACATATAATAAATAGACAGTCTAACAGTAAAATTTGATAGTAAATCCAAAAGCAAATGACAAAAGAACTCTGCAGCTATAAACAGTTTTCTTAACCACCACTTCTCTTAAATTTAGTCAGAGAGATGTAGGTGTTAAATCAAGATAAAAAGAAAACCAATATGGTAAGAAAATAAGGCAAGAACCTACTTGAACAAGTTGATTATGAACTGCATCATGGCAAAATAATGTCTGCACTTGAGAACAGAATCCCTCAATCTCAGTTTCTTCCAGCTCATCCTCAAGATTCATTGCTAAGATTCTTGTTTCACTTATAAAACTCACAACCAGAAAAGTATCAAAGGGATCATCTGTTGAGGATCTAAGTGACCACATTCCTTTGATACCTTGAAGTTCTACTGATGCCTAGACCAAATACATGCATAAAAAATTATTATTTTGTAAGGTGTGTGTCATTGATATAAAGATTTATTTTTCCAATTTCCATTCCTTTTGAATGTGTCTTGGGTGCAAATGTTCCACACTGGTAGAGGAAGGGGAGCTCACCTGTTCATTAATCCCTATACCATTACGAACAACGCGAAGAGAACCATCCTTGTAAGCTCCAGAGCAAGTTACAACCTGACCTTGGCCCTGCCTTTCGAGGTCTACCACACAGAAGTCAACAATAGGCCCCAAATTGACATACCTTTCCAGTACTTCTACATAAGAACCTTTTGCATCAGGCTGTAGATTTAGTTTTATTAGCTGCATTTTAACATCAGAGATTGTCAATATGTTATGTCTGAATATGTAAGCATAAGTATTCAGCAATGGATATGCCATACTATACTTCCAAAGACTTTAAAGCAACATTAATAGAAAAAGCAATGAAGAAAACACTTCACATATTGCAAAAGCTTCCTGATACAGATTTGTTCTTTCCCTTCCTTGTTATCTTATATTAGAGTAAAAAAATTAGAAGAAAAGAAAATATCCTAAGAAAAACACTTGATTGTTTTGGTGATGCAGGTCCCTCTTGTACTTATCTTCTTACTGTACTATTTCCTTTACTTTGTTATGGAGTTGGAATTGTCAGAATATTTATTATATATTATAGGCTTAATTACTGTTTTAGTCCCTGAATTTGGGGGCGTGCTTTTTTTTAGTCCTTGAATTTTGAAAATTGCTCGTTTTAGTCCCTGACATAATAAACTGATACTTTGTGGCAGGTTTTTTTAACACTTTTTTATCAGCAAAAATAATATATTAAATAAAGATTATAAACACAGTACAAGTAGTACTGCTGTGTATACATCCTAGTAAGAACAAGAGCAGAACAGAGGTGGCTTAAAGCATGATGAAAGCATGAAATAAGCCAGTAAAGTTCTGTCTTTTGGCTAGATCAAAATAAAGAAAAGTACATGCTAAACCCCCCCTTGAAAACCAAAACTTTCCCTCATATTACTAGACCAATAGTGAAAAGGATATCAAATCCTAACTCCAGATTTTTGAGCCAGGACCAGCAAAAAAATATAGTATCCTCCATCAGCTTCTGGCCATTAAAATCTTCATTATGGAAGACTATCCTATTCCTATGGTGCCAAATGCACGAGGTCAGAGCAACCCACCAAATCTGTCACCTCTGTAGCCTGATTCCATTTATATATATAATATAGGCTTAAATATTTTTTAACACTTTGTGACAGTTTTTAAATGCAAATTCAAGTGGCTAAAAAATAAAAATTGATTTAAGACAGCTAAAAACCGTCACAAAGTGTAAATTTATTATATCAGGGACTAAAAAATGCAATTTTCAAAATTTATGCTCTCTAAGTTATATTTAAACAAGTACATTCAAGAGTCATAAATTCTCAAATCTCAATACAATTAATAAGTAATCAACCCAACATAAGCTACAGATTCCATTTCATATTAAAATAATGAAATAAGTCAAAGCTTCCATAATAGTTCAAAACTAGTGCTTGGGGAGACAGAAATTTGGAAATAATTAACTTTCATGTTATGTTCTCACAAAATGAAAATTTATAAAGTAATTTTCCAGTTCATTACCCCACCTGTGAATCTCCATAACTTGAACCAATGTAGACGAATGCATTATCAAGGTATGATATTGTAGATGCAATGGAAGTCTCCCCAAGGGGCTCAATTTTGAGTCCAGTAACCCTACAAAATAAATGTAAATGACAAACCATAAGATTCAACAGTTAAAATAGTGGTCCATTGTTTTTTTATTTATAAAAATACAGATTGCTTATTCAATCAATATACTGATGACGAGAATGAGAGATCACATACTTTTCTTTCTCATGGGTTATTACAAGTAGGCTAAGCAACCCTGTATGGTCACCAAGTAAATATCTAGAACCATCAGGATCAACTCTTCCATAGGCTTTTGTAATAGACTGAAAAGCACAAAAGGTATAATAAAGATGGAAGGGAAGTCCAATAACTCGTATTGTACAAATGCAGTTGTGAAAATTCAAAAAATCACAGATGATTTAAATGGAAGTACAAAAAATAATTTTAACATACAGGTCTGATCGGGATAGCCTTGAAAGCATTAGCACTGCAGTACACTATGGTTTCTTCCCCAATAATAAGCACACCACAAAGAGGTGGGGGAACTGGTATCAATAAATCAGCCCCATTATCAAGATTGTTCTGGGACCATGGACCTTCAAGAAAATCTTTATCCTTCAGTGCAACCTCATATGTTTTAACATGACGAGCATCTTTATTATCCTGTCATTGATGAAAACAGTAAAAAATCCATCAAAATCAAAATTGTTTATGCTAAACACCATTTTTCCAACAAATAATATTGCATAAAGGAAATTCAAGAAAAAAAAAAATATGCAGCAGACACTCATAGATGATCAAATCATAGTAACATTGAATACACAAATTATGCAAGAATATGAATATGCCCACCCATAAACTGAAACTAAAACAATACAAGTATAACATATGGGTTACAAACCCTCTTCAGCACTCTTTAAATTTGTCTCAAACCTTGTGTAAACAATTCTAATATAAGTTAATGGGAATGATGTGATGCTTACTCTTCTCTGTCACTTCTAAAACACAAATTATGTGAAGAACTTTCCTGTATGTTTTTCTTCTTCGTGTCTCAAATGTATATTAAATTAGAAATTGAAAAGAATTATTTTGAAAAAGCAGAGAAAGAGCATGGTATTATACTGATTCCATGCTGACTGTATAAACAATCTTTAGGCCAAATGGAGGCAGGACTCCATCGGAAAAAAATGTGAAGCACAAGCATAATTCCCTCTCATAACAAATTTTGGGGCAACAATACACCCTTAAAGGTGTAAGCATTCTGCTCCAACTACACATGGCAAAGGACAGCTTAAACTGCATGCAGCCACACAAATTTAGCCTCCTTGTATAGAGCTCTAGATTTCTAAATGCATTTAGCATGGACCCAAAGACTAAAATAAAAGAGCAAAGAAAAGAAGCAAAACAAGATGACAATAGGTAGAATAAAATTAGAAACCTGGTAAAGAACCACAATAGTTGGCTTTGAACAACCATAAAGAAATTTGATATCCAAAACTTGGAGCTCCTCAAGTCTGAAAACAAATGTATCATAATTTTAATAAACTATATCAGAACCAGAAACAAAAAAAGAGGAAAAAGAAAAACTAGGGAAGAAAATTACAAGAAATAAATTATAAATAAAAACATTTTCAATTTAAAAAATGCCAACAGTATGTGCTTTTCTTTTAAATTTCAAATAAGGTTTCTAGAAGAGTTAGGTAGTAACAATCAAGATCAAAATAATCTGATCTGATTCCCCCTTATTTTCTCCATAACTTATCCTAATATTTATTCCGTAATCAGGGTGGTTAGGATCTCTCCTTGTCAGCTCTGCCTTTATAAATCATGTAAATTTAAATCAATCAATAATACAGAATATCTTTTTCTTCTCCTAAAATTACATAGTATCAAAGCTTCAGCCCTGATCCTGTACCTGCACACCATGTCTTGTGTTGACACGCCACAACAAAATGGAGTGACTGAAACAAAAAATAAGCATATACTAGAAATTGCTCAGGCTTTGTTTCAAAATGTAGCCCCAAAATATCTTTGGGGTGAAAGCAATCTTAATTGGAACTTATTTGATCAATAACAAGTATAGCGAAGTTTTGAACTTCAAAACTCTTTTTGATGTTCTCACAAGGTTTTTTCCCAAATAATAGACTCTCATTCACTTTACCTCTAAGAATATTTGGATGTACTCTGTACTGTTTTTGTGCATACGCATGAACCAAATGAAAGTAAACTTGAACCTAGAGCAAAAGTATACTGCTATGCTCCCAACCAAAAAAGATACAAATAATTTACACCCATATTTTATGAATGTTCTCTTAGGTAACAACATTTAAAACTGAAAGCAAACAAACTGGCAAGCCACTATGAGATCAGAAAAGTATAAACAAAGCTAGGGTTGTTTTCCCAGCACAGCCATTGTCCATAGTCACAGCGGAGATAACATGAAAAAAAGATACAAAGAAACTAAACTGTACAGACACCCATTTACATCCATGACTTAGCTCCCCAATGACATCCACAATTTTGCTCAATGTTTATAAAATTGGACCAATCATCGAACCAATTAAGGCATTGGTTTAACCGTGGTCAGCCAGTATTATTTTTATTATTATTATATAATTGTTAACTGTCTATACAAGAGAAAGTTTGGATTTTAAAACCATCTCAATTAAACTTATAGATTAAACCAACTAATAAAAGTATATTCATACTTCATTTTGTTCTTTCAAAGAAAGCTATATCTAAGTTCACTATTGACCCATTGATGCATGAGATGCAGAATCCACTTTTCAATCTTATGTAAAGACACCAACAATATCCAACTTGACATAGGTTTGCAGTTCATTCTTACACAATCAGGGCTTTGGTAACTGGTAATCCTTAATCAAAGTCATAGGCACATAGTTACTAGCACTACATTTAGGCATACCTAGCAAAGGTCAAATTGTAAATAGAATCCATGTGTAGAAAACCAAGATAATAATATGGTTACCTTATATTAAATGCTTCCTTGAGCTGTCCTTTATTGTCGAATGGAATAACCTGGAAGATCAATGAACAGTGAATCATTCAAATACTTTAACATGACACTAAACAGAAACATATTGTCATTCTAATCTTCTAATATTTTTACAGAATAGTGAATGAGAAGAAGTTGCATACTTTAAACAAACCATCATACAAGTGGAGTCCAATCAGCCTACAATCAGGATCAATAATGCCAATCTGCAGAAAGAAAATGGAATAACAGCTGAAATGCACTGAACAACTTTCAACTGATCCTAGACTAGATAAAGCATAAATGTTAAAAATATCAAAACTGAAAGAATACTATAACTACCCAAGTTTTATCAGTAGATATAAGTAAAACAATTCAAATACCTGACCGTTATCTGTGGGACGTCCTATCCGGTCAGAAACATCCCCCATTGCCCTGGATTACAATAACAGAGAATTAAACAAATATACAAGCCTTACAAGGAATTTCAATTTATAATATATAATATACAAAAAAATGGAAAGCCTAACTGTTTCTTTGAGCTACTTTGGCTCACTATTTGTTTTCATTTTTTAGGAGGATTTCCTCTCCTGTCTCCTGCCCCATATGTACATTCTCTCAAACTTACATGTACTCGCACACATTCAAGTTAGGGATTTGGGATTTTGTTTTTATTTTGACTTACAATTCCCAACTTATCTCCAACTCCAGAGTCCTGTTAGGGTCCTAAATGACCCCGACAAGACCCATTCAATTAACATAAGGTAATGTCTAGTAAGGAAAGAGTAAATCATTTCAATCTTCATTTTTCACAGAAATTCCTAGCTTGTATACTCAAGACACTGTACTCAAAAGTACAAAGTTATGAACCAATAATCCCACTCAAAAGAAAGTAAAAGAGGCAGCCTAATGCACAAGACTCAGTCTAGGGAAGTCAGATGCATGCAATTTACCCAACAACTAGATTTTTCCCTCCCAAGTTCTAAGGGATCTAATTTCCTTCTTCATAAGTTCTAACACATCAAAAAGAGGTTATACAAAATATCACCGGGGCCACCGTTCGCTGCCACCGGCAAAATATCCGTGAACCCAGGGTTTGATGTGCCTCAGTGAGTGTGATCTAACCCAGCAAGTCACACAGCCAAAAAGGCCTCCACACACCACTTGTCCAGAGCCTTCTGTTTGGCGTGTGACGTCTACGCACCGCCCTTTGCTGGTCAGGAACTTGCCACGACAGTACAGAACAACTCACAAATCTCCCTGGACCTAGATCTGGTCCTGGATGTTCATTATCTCTCATTAGTAGTGTTGGGTTTTCAAGTTGGAATCTTTCGTGAAGGCTCTATCTGTGCGAGTTCGGCATCTGCACAACTCCTCCTTGTTAGAAGATGGCCTCTACAACTTCTTCTATTGGTCCCACAATTTCTTTCTCTGGGACACCTGTCATAACCTCAGAGAAGCTGAGTGGTAGTAAAAATTATTTGTCCTGGTCTACATCTGTGGAACTCTGGTTCCTTGGCCAAGGGCATCACAATCACTTGGAGAAAGAGTTCACTGAAGTACTAGCAGAAAGTCAGGAACAATGGAAAAGCTTGACTTCCAGCTTTGTAACTTGTTGTGGCAGCCTGTGGAGCAAAATATCTTAGGAACCTTGAGGTCCTTCAAAACTTGTTGCTCTTTTTGGGAAAAGGCCCAAAAGATCTATGCCAAAGACATTCAGAGATTGTATGATGCAGCTGCCTAGTTGACATCTTATAAGCCAACAGATCATATGACCTCGGTTGTTGCTCAAATCCAATCTGCAATTGAAGAACTGACATCAATTTTAAAGTTGGGGTAGTTAGCCAATTTATGCAGGCTCCTCACATTGATCATTGAAATGCTGTAATTCGCATTCTTAGGTACATTAAAAGGGCTCCAGGACAGGAATTGTTGTATGAAGACGGGAAATACCCATGTTACTGGGTATTGTGATGCTGACTGGGCAGGCTCTCCTATAGACAGACACTCTACTACTGGATATTGTGTATTCATAGGAGGAAATCTGATTTCTTGGACGAGCAAGAAACATAATTTTGTTGCTGGCTTCAGCCACTTGTGAACTAACGTGGGTCAAACAACTCCTCCAAGGACTTAAATTTTGTGAAGTTCAGCAGAGGCAACTATATTGTGATAATCAGGCAGCAGTCATATTGCTTCTAATCCAGTATTCCATGAAAATCAAATTGCAGATATTTTGACTAAGTCATTGAGGGGACCTAGGATTCAGTTTTTATGTTCTAAGCTTAGTGCATATGATTTATATGCTCCAGCTTGAGGGGGAATGTTAGAAAATAGGTTATTTGATCCCCATTGTACTAGGCTACTATTCTTCTTTTTGACTTTTTGTATCTGCTCTGTTCTGAGTTTACTGTAAAAGCTTCCTTTGTAAGCTAAGTTTGATATATATAAGAGAAGCTGAGTGTTGAGAAAACACTTAGCATTTCATCCAAAAATATCTCTCATTATACTCAAGTATATCAATCTGGACTTTCCGGTCATACAGAAAGAACGTGCTATGTTAAGTGGGAGCAAATACAAAATACATGTCAGAAACATATTTTCTCCCCATTCCTTCATCTGGCAGCACCAGAAAGCTTAGCAGTAATAACTAATGAAGTAGTTAGCCAATTAACAAAGATACTGTACTTCAAAGTTATGAAACTCTCTTTTACACACTGCATACAAAGTACCCTATTCTAAACAAACTGTATTATTGCATAACAAAATCACATTGAGATTGTTAATACCCCAGCTAACAGCTTATACAACCCCTACATCATAATAGCTTAAAATTAAAAACAATGTTGATTTCAATATATACAAAAACAAGCTGAAAAAAAGTAAGTCCACTCCAAAGGAAAGAATTGATGCTTCCTCACACATACCGCGTAACAAGCTCAGCAGTTTCAGAATCCCATTGAAGAACACAGAATTTGTATCTTTCAGTTGCAATAAAAAGATAATCCTGTGTTTCACCCTGTTTGAAACACAAACAAACAAACAAACAAAAATACATTATGGAAGAATAAAACTACAACATTAGACAATAACTCAAAAAACATGTATGCTTTTAATTTTCTCACATGAGGACGGAAGAGTTCAAGTGTTGCAATTCTTCCATATATCGGCACATCCAACATAGGCTGCAAAAGGGAGGTTTCCGTCGAAAACAGAAGACAACAAAATCCAAAAAAAAATGCATATTCAAATAAAAATGATTAAAACAAGTAGCCTGTGAAATATAATAGAGGAAGAACCTGCAAGCCCTGAGGAGAAAGCAAGTGAATCTCGATGCGCGTGCATTTCCTGGAAGAAAAAACGAAGTGAAAGGGTAAATAAACGGTGACGAAATTGAAAGAGAAGAAATGAAACCCTAGGAAAACGAAAGGGAATATGAGTAGATACGCGATAATGAGATTGAGGTCTTGAGGACTGGTGAAATTGCCGACGCAGGAGTGAGTGACGTTGGTGGGTTTGTGAGCTGTGACGACGTAGTTCCATATACTCATCGTTCTCTTCTTCTCTTACACACACACGAAAACACAAACTCTGGTTCTAGTGTTCTGCGATTACAAATTGAATAGGTTTCCGTTTCAGTTCGGTTCAGAGTGGTTAACCGCTTCCGCTTAGGGCGTGCCCCACCACAAGCACCTCACTCTCACTCACACTTTCTCTCAGACCCTCCCGCGGGCGGCTTTTGCCTTTTGCCTTCGTCTAGAAGATGCGCCAGGTAAAGTGAAGTGAGTGACTGCTTATTTCCTTCCATTTTTAGTTTTTTTTTCTTCTTGAAAATAAAATGTAATGACAAGTGTTTATATTGTATGAGTTTTTTAAATTTAAGTGTACTTTTAAATTATAAATTCAAAACATTTTAAATATAAAGAAAAAAGTTGTTAAGGCGTTAGACCTTGAAATAATTTTAATTCTAAGAAAAAGCAGAGGAGATCTTGAATAATGTATAATTTTCATTGAAGAAAAAAATATGTGCATGAGTAGAATAAATAGTATTTTTTTTTTATTTTTGCATCACACTTAAAAAAAACGGGCTAGGCTCAAAATGGAAGAGCATGTGTAAAAAAAATGAGTAAATAGTAGTTTATATTTTTATTTTGTTTCAGATTTAACAAAAATGGACTAAGTACAGAATGGTAAATGGTGTATGTGTAAAAACAAAGAACACAAATAATATATTGTTTTATTTTTAAAAAATAACACGAACAATAAAGGGGAGAAGAAAGGACAAAAGAGAATAAAAAATGAATAAGGAGATACCTGAAACTCCTCCTCCTTCCAAATGATAAAACTTTGTAAATTCCTTTTGTTTTTCTCTTTTTTATCAGGTGTATATTGTTTTTGTGTGTAGACATCTTCATTTTATAGTATTCTTTCTTTCTATATCATATTTATTCTTTCCGTTTTATTGTTATTATTCTTACTTTCCTTTTTTTCTTTTTTTATTTTTTATTATCTTCCTTTCCTTTTTTCTTTATATATTATATTCCTTTCCTTTTTTTAATTATTTATTCCGTATTACATTTTTTCTATTCTCAGTTTCATCATTTTTTTTATTTTTTATGTTTTTTCATTATTTTTTTTCTTTTTATTTTTGGATCCGAACAAAATTAGGATATGACCGTATAAGTTACCGGACTTTGTCAACAATTAATTGATTATCTTTAGTAAATTTTTTCTTTTACTTATACTTTTTTATTCATATAGCTCAAATATAAGATTTTGTTTAAGGGGTTTGATCTCATTTCCACTTAAACTAATATAATGTTGATTATTCTCTTCTTTTTCATTATATTTATTATAAAAAAATTTCATTAGATTTTCATTTATCTCATTTTTTTTACTTTTTAGTGAGATCCCAAGTCCTCCAATATTTTGAGGTGAAGTTTGATTATATTTGAAGCTTTTCTTATTCTATATGGTATATTACAAGTAATGTTATTGAGATTAGATCAATTATTGACTCAATCACGATATTGGTTAATAAATTATTAGTTAAATCTCATGATTGATATAATTGGTATAATAATTATAAGAGTTTAATATGTATACACTCTTAGTATAAAATAATTTTATTTTGTCATTAAATCACAAATCATTATTTGAGATACTTTAAGATAATTATTTTAAAAGTTAACAAATTTATCATACATAATAGATTATATATAATTTTTTATATTGTAAATGTATAACATTTTTTTTATGATTAGAAATTTTTTTAGATTATTTTTTTACATAATTTAATAAGCAACAATAGTAGTGTAAATGGTATGAAGTATAAGTGAAGCAACAATAGTAGTGAAAATGGTATGAAGTATAAGTGAAGTTAGCAAAGTAATTGGTTTAATTCCTTGGATGCCAGACTTGCATTTTCTTGAAGCTAGACTTGCATGACAATGTAAAAATACATCACAATGCATTTAGTCTAACTATTTTTTGTTGTTGTCGTCTTATAGGGGTTTAAAAAGCCCAAAAAAATCCAGAAAAATACATCTACAACCCTTTTATTGCTTATTTCTCCGCAACATAATAGGGATAGCAAAACTAGGGGCCTGCATGAAAAAAAATCTAGCCTCTAAGACAAATCGAGAGCATGTTTAGCAAAGGCATCCGTTGATGCATTACATTCTCCGAAATGTGTTTGAAAGACACCACCATTGGAGGCTCAATGTTGCTCTTTATAGCTCAACAAATCTGAAAACAGACATCATCTTCCTTGCACCCATCAAGGATAAGATGTATAACTTATGTTGAGTTAGTTTGACATCCTACTTGCTGAATTTGTTGTTCTCTAGCAAGTTAAATGCCATCGAAGATGACCCATAATTCTCATTGAAAAACTGAACCCATTTTCAAATTACAAGTAAAGCCTGTCATAAACTTACCCGCATTATTTATGAGAAGACCACCACACGATAGAATTGCATTTGTTTGAGATCTAGCACCAACACAATTGAGAGTGAAATAATTTCCTTGGAATGAACTTATTAACTTGAACATTATTGGAGCTATTCTTGATAGTTTCCTCTTAGTTCTTGGTAACATGATTCCAAGCCAGCTCCATCTTATATAACAAGATCATAATATTCTCCTTGCTCCACTTTTGATCTTGGAACACTTTAACATTCCTTCCACTGCAAAAATAAATCAATCATGAAGCCAATTGAATTTAGGTCAAGAACATATTGACTCAAATTTAAAAATTTTAAAACTAAATAATTTTTTAAAAGATAACTAGAAAAACAATTCCTCACAATAAAATAAAACACCAAAAATAATTTTTAAGATAAATTAATATACATTTTTTTAAATTTTAAATATAAAATTCTACTCATGATAAAGTCATTTATTATATAAAAAAAAGCAAAATAAAATTTATTTAAACAGCGAAACTCAGATTTACAATATGAATAACTATTTTTTTTTTAGAATTAGCTAGTCGTTTTACCGGTGGCCTTTTTTATTAAGTGTAAATTATATAATAGTTAGTTTAATTATAATTTATATTTAATTGGCATAAATTATACAATAAAAAGGTACAACTATCTTTTGAGAATAATGTATAATAAACAACTGAATTGTAAAAAAAATGTTCAATTAATTTTAATATTATGAAATAGATAATATTATACTGAAAATATATGTAGATAATAATGAATTAAAAATACATTTTTAATTGTATAGATATTACTTTTACTTCCCATGCTTGTTATTATTATTTAAAAAATATTCTTCATAGCTATAATAAATGAATATACACCTTAAAACATTTTTAATTGCAAAAACATTATTTCATTTTGACTTATATTATTTTCAAAATTAAAAATATAAATATATTCTAATTATTTAAATTTATTTTTAAAGTCTCTATAAAACGTTTTGTAGACTTTTTAATTTTTTTTAAAAACGAATAAACGATATATAAAAGAAATAAAACACGAAAACAAACACATTCTTTATCTTAAAAATTCAAATAAAAACTATTTTTAAGAAATAAAAATAAAAACAAAAACGTTTCTTAGACTTAAACCAAATATGTATTTAAATAGGAGATAGTCTCTAATGGCAACAACAAAGAAAAGGGCCATAGATTTCAGTAAGCACACCAAGGGCAACGAATAATGTACAAAACTACAAATTAAGCTGCAAAAAGAGATTATTTGCACGATCAGAGATTCTTGTCCTGACCCAACATGAAAGCTAAGAATACCTTAGCAACAAAAATACAACTACAAAATGCTAACAAAGGTACATTCCCTAACCTTCCTCTAATTCCCTTTTCCTTTTGTCCTTGGTTTGGCCGACCATAGTCACATCCAAAAGTATGAAAGCAGTAGCAAGGCAGCAAGTTTAGACCAAACGAGGTTTTGGTAATGCTTCCTCAGTGCAGCTGGCGCAGAAGCAACTAAAGATCTGTCACATAAAAATATAATGATATAAATGTGAGTTAATAAAATGTATACAAACTTCTTTCAATTTAGGCCATGTAGTTATGCTATTAACATCATACATACCCAGATGTAGAATAGACACATTTTCCATAACCTGAAGTGAAGAGAAACATAGAAGTTTAGAATGAATTCTATTTCAAAATCAAAGTATGAACATTCTAATGGGAACACCTCCAATGGTTGAGTATTAAGTAATTCATCTAGAAAGACTAAGATCAAAATTCCACGAAGCAGGAATAAAATTTAGGGGAAGAAAATAAGCTGCCCACTACTCTGCACTTAATTTTCAGAAAGCATCTAACAAAAATGCGTAATATGTACACTTTTATATCATCAGGAATATAATCCAATGTACCTACTTATTATATATACCAACTCAAAACTATTGTTTATTCAAAAGTAAACCTTCTGGTGTCTTCTAAAAGAATATCAGTATATCACATCACAGCATTTCATGTTATAAAAACCTTTTGCAGTTTTACAAAGAAAACTAGTTAATTTTAAACTTTAAGAAACTAGAATAATGCAAATGCAAAAAAAGAAAACACGCAAACAAAAGTAAACTAGAATTAGTTGCTTAAGCACCTGTCTTTTCAACACCTCACACCCTTCTCAAACAAAAAAGAACGAAAGATAAATGCCGAAAATTTCAGAAAAGTTTACAAAATGATATTCATCAACCAGCTGATCAATGTATAAACATATTTATATTCATCAACCAGAAAGAAATTCAGTAAGGATCACAGAACAGCTAACACTATTAATAAAGCATCACTATGGTACCAAAAGGGAAAGGATGCTACGTAGACATCAAAACAAAATAGCAAAGAGGAAAAGTACTAAAGTTCCCAAGATCCAAGAGGCAAAACTGTTTGTTACTTGTGATCTTCACATAATGCATCCAGATTTTTTATGGTGGGGCTATGGAATCTTCATCCCATATTTCATAACATAAATTTCCCAGAGCACTAAACAAAGATCATACTTAGATAAACTTTTCAATATCACTTACAGGTGAATAAAATAAGAAGATAGAATAAATTAAGCTTTATTAAGTTAAAATCAATTTATGCACTTTTTTATAGAAGATCTCTCATTTAATTTATCCAAATTCTAAAAGCTTCCTCATTTAACTTATCTAAAAACTGATTATAACTCATGTATAAGTTAATTTAAACTTTTATTTTATTCTATTTAAGTGTTTTTCGAAAAGTTTATCCAAACTGGGCCAGAAATTGGGTGACATTAATATTTAACTTACTGGGGTTATGCTTTGTCAAGGCAGCAGTTCCTCCAAAATTGCATGCAATATCAGAATTGCCATTTATCTGATAGTAGCTGTTGAAAGCAAAGGATGCATGAGAAACTAGTGTGTCTGGTTCAAAACATGGTCCACCATGTTGGATGGCTGTGCAATCTGCCATTCCAAGTCCACAAGCCCAATCAAGAGCATTCTGCAAGTCAGCTTGGGAAACACCAGCAAGAGCCACACACCAAGTTATGCCATCAATGAATGTAGTGTTGCCTTCAGGTGGTGACAATGTTGTCACTGGGATTGCAGCTTCTGACTTTTGTTGCACCACAATTCCTCTTGCCATGGCTAAATATTTTTGCCAGACATAGAACCAGTAAAATCATTACACTAATTATTAAATAAATAAAGAAAACAACAAACCAATCATTCAATAGTATTGTATTTCGTGAAGATCATGCTATAGCATCAACAGTTGGTCCACCAATAAATTAACAACACGAGAAAAAGAACAAGAGAATAAAAGAAAGTGGCCTCATCACTTTATAGTTATACATGCCTGATATATATAGTATTTAGATTAGATTATTTCGGGGGGATTGTGGCATGAAGCAAAGAATTTGAACTCCATCATTTTTATCCTACTATCCCTCCTTCTCAAACTAAAAACTACCCAAAAAAAATTTGATAGTTTGGTATGGTTCATAAATAATAAACTAATGGGTTTAGGGTTTAAAGCCCACAAAAAGAAAAATAAAGTTACAACTTACAAATAATGACTCAAATGGGATACAGCAAATTTTTTGTCACAACTCACAGCTTCACAATACTCAGAAATGCAACTCAACAAAGGATTAAAAAAATCATATTTTTTTTTCCTGTTTACAAGACTACAAGGTGCAAAGGTGTGGTTGGGTAGTTTTTGAGGATTAATTTATTTTTAATTTGTTCTCCCCCACTTGACAAGAAGAGTACAAGGAAGAGATTAAACATGCTTCCTCTGATTTGTTTTAAGAGTCAAAGTCTACTCTTTTTTCCATGCTAAATATTAAAATCAGCATAAGTCACACCATTTTTTGCCTACCTGGTTAACAAAAACCAATGACCCCCCTTCCCCTTCCTAAAAAAAAAGCTACAAAATTTAATATTGCAATGATAAAAATGGAAGTGCCCCCAAATAAAAAAGAAAAAAAAAGATTTATTGATTAGTTACCAAGAGGCAGAGAACACTAAGATCTGCTGAATTGAGTAAGTTCAAAGAAAATGTGATCCTTTTAGCAAAAAAAGAAAAGAAAAAGAATATGTGATCCTAAACTTGCACAATGCATAGCAAGTAGAAAGACACTCAAGAACTAGTAAAAAAAATACAAAAACCAGAGAAGAAAGTGCAAACAAGAAGGGGAAAAAAAGAGAAGCAAAACCGAGTTATAGCTTGCTATGAAGACACAAACACAAACAAGACGAAAGTAGTACTAACAAAGGAGAAGGATGACATACCCAGATAGCATTCCATAAAAAACAGGAACAGGAATAGGCACATTTTGTTTCTCATGTTTCCAGCTACAAATGACCAAGTTGCTCCAAAGGTTATATAGAACTTAATATTCTAAGCTTTACTTAGTACTCTGACTCCTGAAGAAAGGTGAAGTGCAATCACTAGTGCTATAAGAGTAGCAGTGTCAATGGAATCACCGGTTACTTGAAGGAAGATTTCATTTTTTTTTTCTTTTTCACTTTTTGTGGTTTTAAAATTATTTATGATGAAGGAGAATGCATCCTTCTGAAGCAAGTACTATCTTTGACAGACTACAGCAGAGGATACATTTGAGCCTTTTCACGCTCACACAGCTACAAAAGGCAGTAGAGTCCAGCAAGTAATATAAAGCCTATGTTATTATCAATTGATTAATTGATCATGTTTTATATGCCATTTATTTGGAACAGTGCAACAAAATTCAATTTGCTATAAATAAAATAAATAGTTTCATCTGATTTGAATTAAATTAGTGTAATTTGAATTGATCTAAAAATTAAACATTATGTTTCAAACTCATTATAAAAATTTTGATTTAATTTTCTTTGAAAATCATTGTTATAATTGGAATTTATGGGGAAAAATGATGTTTTACTTTTATAATACTGTAATTTCTCTTGTCGCTAAAATAAGTTATTAGACATGAGAGGTAAAGTTTAAAAGTGTCATAAACTATCTATACATATGTACATACAAAAATATTTTTAAAAAGGAAACTTATACGTGACTTTCTCAGTTCTACAAAATAAATAAAAAATTACACATAGTATTCTCAAGATAAAATGATTTGATTGAAATATTCACCTAAAATATTGATATGATTATATACATTTGATTTGTATTTGAATTTGAATAATTGATTATTAGCTAATTAGACAATCAATAACAATTGATTAGAAAATCTATAATTTGAATAACTGATTATAGAAAGAGAAAATTAAAGAGTCAAAGTCACTAGGTTGGCAATAAATATTGGGAAAAAAAATAAAGGTCCAGACGTTTTTTTTATTAAAAAGCAAAGGTTATTAGGCTAACACAAGGTGAGTTAAAACCAAGCTGAAACAGTTACAAATTACAATAAATCATAAAATTTCCCCCCCTCCTCCAAAAATTCCTATGTGAACTGAAGTTTGCCCCAACCAAAATGGAGATTTTTGTAAGAGCAGAA
>CM023945.1:23701678-23715009 GCA_013407115.1 Glycine latifolia | reverse complement strand
ATATATATATATATATATATATATATATATATATATATATATATATATATATATATTTCCAAAAATTCATCCTCTGCCATTGCTTATTAGTGAACTTCTAGTCTGCACATTCAATTGATGACTTGCTCCTTGCCAAGCATTCATATACGAGAATGCTTTTCATGATAAATCAGCCAGTACCAAGCACAAACACAAAAACTCATCACATCTACATCCTTTCTATATATCAGAACTTCTCAGTGTTGTTGATTCAAGACATGCATATGGATTCATCATCCATGCTGACATTGAATAGCAGAATCCCTTTTAATTTCTGTGTCTTTAACCGCCATTTCCAAGCCATTACATTTACTTTAGCTGATTCCAGAATTTCTTGGCTCTGCACCACTTCATTTCTGAAAATCATTTTCTTCCTTCCCATCCAAATGGCCCTGATCTATGATGTAATAATTTGGTTTATAAATTACAAAATTATAATGATCGTTAGGATTGATGCACAACAATCAGATTTTTAATTATGGCAATTTTTATTTACCAGATTTTGATAGTCTATAGTAAATTTTGCACAGGTCTAAATTAAGACTAATGTGGTTATTTTTAATATTTGATCTTTCACTATGTAACATATTTCTTAATATTGTGCTTGGATTTTTTTATTTATTTATATATTAGCTAGAAATTAATAGAGATATGAATGGTTATTGTTTGTTCAAGATATGAATGATTTACAGATCGCTCTTATTTATTTATTCTTTTGAAAAAATATCATGTCATTTTCGGTTATGCTATATCAACACAAGGACAATTTATTTATTACATAACATTTTTAAAGTTTCTACTTTATATTTTTCTCTTAATGATTCCAATTTGCATCATCACATTCATAAATTTTAATTCCCTTTTTCTGAACATTTTCCTTTCATTTTTTGTGAGTGCTTATATTTCTATATTTTGTTTTTGTGTGATTCAATATGCTGCTTATTGGGTGTTGGGTATTGCTATCGACTATTCTGGAAATGTTTGATTTTAAAATTTCTTGGGTTTTATTTTGTTTCAGATTATTTGACCATTTTGGAATTCACACTCATTTTATAATTTCTTTTTAGAATTACTACTTTTTTTGTTTCAGATTTTGAAATTTCATGCCTCTAATTTATTTAGTACATTAGCAAAAGTAGATACAATAGACATCATCAAAAGATTATCAAACGAATAGAAATAAAAAAACTATCCATGCTAACAAAAACTAGGCAATCAAAGACAAAGATAATTTGAGATACACCAATATTAATAATGGTTTTGTATTGGGTGATATGCAAGGCTTCTAAATTAAATGTATAATAATTGCATAGCCAAGATGTTGTATAAGAGAGAAGCATTTAGAAGTAATGAGCAAATAAACTAAGTGATCAAATGAAAATGATAACAATCTAGGATCTAGATACAAATATGCTAATGGTAACAACTTACTTGTCTTTCAATATAAGGAGTTTCATGTTCTGTATTTGGTTTTCATCATGATAATCAATTTGATATTTGTTATATGTAGAAGACAATCTATAAGTGTATTTGTGTGCAGAGTCGATTACAAGTTCAATACATAGATGCTCAAGGGGTTAAGGCTTAGTGGTTTACCTTATTTACTGTATTTTGGTTGATGAGAATTTTCTTTCAATGAGTAGCTGATGTCTAGATTAGTCTTTGTTGCTTAATTATTATACACATAATTGATACTTCCTAGCTTTAATTTCAAAACAATGTTATCAGAATGTATATACAATAATTTTGGAAAGAGAATAGAAGAAAACAAGCACATCTAGAAGAAATTTGCCATTTCTTAGTAGTGTCATTTCCTAGCATCTTAAATGAGTCCGAGAGAATAGCAAATGGGAGTCATGAATTGTGTCAGTTTTTCTTGATGTTTTACTTTCATTTTCTATGAATGAAACGCCCCCTTTGTGGCTCCAACTCTGTCATGTTAAATTGGTTTAGTTGCTTTGTTGTAACTCGATTTGATTAGGTTTATTGTAACTCAGTCATCTTATCAATTGTTGTAACTCTAAATTTGCTTGAAGGAGCTTTACTACATCAATGGAATTAGATCCCCAAGTGCAGAGCAGATTTAGAGGATCTCTACTAGGCTGAAATAGTTTGGTACCATGAAAAGTCATAATCTTTTTTTTGTTTCTTTTATACTGTTGGCACCACCAAAAACTGCTTTTCAATGTTAAGAAACTGTCACTCAACAACTTCATTTTCTTCTTTATCGTGGTCATCACATTTTCATAATTATTTTTCATCACTTTCATTTTTCACCTATTGCGGCTCTAAAAGTCAATTTAACCCGATTCACCTTGGGTTTCAACCTTTGGAGATTCTTCTGCTTCATTTGCACTGAGTTTAGATCAATCATGTCTTTTTTTTTTCTTGCGCATTTGAGAGATTTTTTATTGACTCGAAATGTATAAGAAACATAGTCTATCCCTATAATATGGAATTATTGTGAACCTTCCAAGTTACCAACTGGAAGAAGAAATGTGCTTTATGGAAATGAACATAAGATTCCACCCCTAAAAAAAATTGCATTGTGATTTACTGCTTTTCATTCCCAAAATGAGCAAAACAACAGGTGTCGGGTGATTGTGTAAAATTTTATTATTTTCCTTTTAAAATTTCAACTTGGTTTGGATATTTATTTGAGAATTTATTCTCTCAATAATTTCTTATTCTATGATATAAATTACAGACCAATAACGTTGAGATTTGATTTACTTGCTGATTACCATTTATATTAACTTGGTGTATTTCCATTTTTATCAGATTCGATTTATTTCCAATCACTTCAATCCAAGGGTGCTACAATAAATACTGATTGTAGTTGTCATCTATTTATTTGTTCTATTTAATCCTTTACTGCTAATAAGTGGAAGTATGAATTTCTACAAATCTTAGTATATAGTAAATCTTAGAATGCTAATAAGTGTTGCAGTGCTAAGATTTTCTTCTTTATGTGCAATTGGGGTTTCGTATTCCTTTGAAACGACTCATGGAGTAGAATTCTAATGTTTTATTCTAATTGTATGATTTCTTTTGATTTGGAGTTGTTTCAGTAAAGATTAATGTGCTTCTCTAGGCTCCACCTTTACTACTCACGCTGAAGGTAGATGAGGCAGTTGGGTATGGATTTCAATTGTTATATATCACTCAAGCTAATTTGAAAATCTGTTATTTTTTAATTTCATTTACTAGACTAAAAGGCCATGACCACCCAGTGAAATTCTAGGTGCTTTGTCAAGGAGAAAAAAAAAGGACACAATATATAAATAAGAGAGAGGCTTCCGGTCTCTGCCTTAGTTGGCTAGCTGCTGCTGATTGCTATAATCGGAGTAAGAATTCTTTAAGGAATACAGTTGCCTTGCTCATTCTTCATTTGGAATGATAAAGTGTGTGTATATATGTATTGTGCCTTAATTTTGTTTCATTCTATTTTAGTTTGAATAATGAGCATGAAAAAATGATAAGAAGAAATGGACTCATGGGTAATTTTGCCGTTAATGGGTTAGACTTATAATTTGTTAATAAAAACTGAGAGATTAATGAAAATTGACATCTCTTACTTTTCAATTGAATTTCCATATTGGAGTACACAAAACAAATCATATTTGCATAGCTTAAGTGCTTAAGTCCTCACTTGGTTGAAAAGCATGTTCATTGTTCCGCAGTTTCATCCCAATTCTTTTTACTGATCCAAACAATTATACTAAAGATTTAGACTTTTCATTCAATGTGAATTAGAAAATGTGGATTATTCTGAGTGGAGAAAATTTGTTTCTAATTGGTTTTATATTCAATGTGAATGACTTCTATAATACTATGAGAATTAGATATTGAGTAGTACTGAAACCAGTTTCCCTTTTGATTAACTTCTTTAGCCAAACCTATTATGATGTTAAGTAACATAAAGGAACTTCAACCTTGTTAACATTATTTCTTAGTTTTCTCTCTCTATATAAATACTTATCTATCTGCACTTACAAAAAATACTCTTTACATAGTTGATTTTCACCTTTTCTTTTCTATTTACTTTATCAGAGAAGGGAAATGAAAGTGGAGTGTATGTGTATATTAACAAATGTAACTGGAATTGAACCGAGAAGAACTTTTGAATATGTTGGAATCCAATAATTTCAATGTTTAGGGTTATTGAGATTTATATGATAGGCCATCATAACTAATTGTTGATTCAACAATTATTTAGAACATAGAATGCAAACCAATGATTTGGCTGAGAATGAATATTTAAGGGGTGGGAAATTATATATGTTGTTGATCCCACAATAAATTCCTTTAATTTGTGATTTATAAATTCAAGATGATTTGCATGTGATTCTTTGAGTTCTGATTGCCTCAAAATATCTTTTTTCCTCTTATTTCTTTCACTCAATTCAAAATTTGAGCTCATCTAATATCTTATCTTTGTTTTCTTTTCTCTATAGATTTTAACGGTGACTGCCCTTGGATTTGACTGAAGTAATTATCAAGAGGCAGTTGAGGTGGGCATAGGGGTTTTGTTTCTTTTATCTTTTTTCATTTTTATGATTTGTGGGGGTTCTCTTTGACTTATGTTGTGGTTGAGTTTCTGAATTTTTGTTGTGAGTTCCATTTTTAATATTTGTGATTTCCAAATTCAAGATGATTTGCATATGACTCTTTAATTTTTGTTTCGCTATTTTTTGTTATCCAAATTTTTGTGCTAAACATTATTCTTTATATTGTTTATTTGTATTTTGTACTTACTCTTTAAGCTTGCATAAAGGAACCTTGACCTTTTTTATTTCACTATGTTAGCATTTAGTGGGTTTTTTTACCTCATGTAATTTTCTTTCTCCTTTTCTTTTCTATTTTCTGTGTTTTTTCAATTTGAAAGGAAATTGATGTTATCAGGATTTAAAATATTTAAATTTTATTTTTTATTTTATATTGTATCAAGTTAATTTTTTCCTATATCTTAAATATAAAGACAAAATAACCCTAATAAAAAATTGTATGTATCCTTATACCCGCATATATAATAACTTTAAATAATATATTTATTTTGTTCAAATATCAACTTCTGTAAAATTGAATTATTTTGTAAATATTCCTTTTCTCTTTAGATATAATTATTTATATGAATTAATTATAGATTTTATATTATTGAATTATTTAATTTGTATTTTTAATTTTTACTTAAATTAGGTAAAATGTGCACAAAACATGTATCGTAAATCAATAAATAGAAAATAGGTGTATATAATATATATAAATGGACCATTAATATCTTTATTTAATTTTATTTAACTTTGATTTTTTTTAAACTAATGTATTTTTTTTATTTTATCATTTTAATTTGTAGGTATAATTTTAAATTTTAAATTAAACCACAAAATATGTGAATCAAGTGCAAGTTTTGTTATTGGTTTAAGATGTGATCTCAACTCAAATTTGAATCTTGCTAGGTAAAGGAAAATTTTGTTACAGATGATCCTGTTCGGCTTGAGCAATATTATATCCCAAAGAGGATACATGTAGTCTCTATTAAAAAAATCCAATTAATTCACATCTACAATATTATTATACAAATTTAAATATAAAATAATATTATTTGATTTCCATCAAAATGTTTGGTTTTCTATCATTTTTAAAAAATAAGTAGATTTTTCATATTATTTGATTATGATATAAATAATTGATTCTATCTAATATATTATATTATTTATTTTTAAAGAAAATAATTGTACACATTAATTATTTTTAAACACGCATAAAAACAACAAACTTGACCCGTGCGCATGCACAGGTTACCAGTTAGTTTGCTAATAAATAATAAATTAAATCTTCTTATTTGTTGAACCTCGATTTCTTTATCCACCCATTGGACATGTAATAATAGGACGGTTTCAAAGTTCCTTAAGCATATAATTTTGAGTTAAATCATGATAATATATGTATATAAAAATATATATTACTATCAATTAAGAAGAAATGAAGCCTTTAACATTTGAGCTGACCATATTTTAAGTGATTGTTTTCTCGGCCATTTATCTGATAAGAAGATACTCAGAAACTAAAAGCATACATTTAATTTGTACCATGCATTTTTATGAACTAAAGTATGTCACTAAAGACTTACTTAAATATGTTAAAAAGTTTTTGAATAGCTAAATGGTTCAAAGAGATAAGGACCTATGTGAAACAGTTTTTAACTGAAATATGTTAAAAAGTTAAATCGCATCCTATTAATACTACCACATGAAGAGTACATGTGACTCAAAATATGTCACTAAGTGACCTTCCTACATTATTAAAGTAATATAGTAAACAAAGAAGTCGTATTAAAAATAGATACGGCAGCTAATTGACTAACATCTCCAAAATCTATGTTATAAAAACAGTTAAAGCCCTTAAAACCGGTTGACTCTCAATCGACCTAACCCATTTAAAATTCTTTGTTGCGGAAAATCGTGATTTAGTATTACCTTACTAATCACATGATTTAATTTGGATTCTAGGCTTAATATCATATATCATATGGTGGGACAAAATCTGTAGTTAGATGAATGACCACTGATGAACCAATTTTTATATTATAAAACCAAAGAAGACATAGAAACAATGTAGAAGAATTCGGGAACATACGGCGTGGACATCATATAATTATGGTACCGAGGAGGAGAAACTGAGATTCCACATCAAATTTTCCATGCATTTAGTTAAACATTACTTTAAAGCCATGGTCACAGAAGGAACGAAAATGAAAAAAAGTACATACTTTAACTATCATTTTTAATAAAATTGTCTGTTTATTATATTTTTAGCTATTTAATAATTATCTTAAACTAATTACGTTTATTGTTTTTATCACTGGATTTCCTAAACATTCATACATGAAACTATAATCTAATTAGACAATGATTAAACTTTCTTTTATTTATAATAAATCACAGACAAGATAATACGTAAAGAACATGAAAGATGCTGGTTTTTTTATTTTTAATTATCTGAAGTTGGTGGCATGATGTCATTTCTTCTATATAAAGTTTAATTTTACATTACATCAAGGATGAGTTCCTGTCTAATGTGACATATTTTGTCTGATTGTCGGCCTATCAATATAGCGGGAATATTGGTGGGTGTTTTCTTTCTACCATAGACGGTGCTTCCTTGTAATTGCCCTTTGATTCTTGCACAATAATTTGCTCATAATCACAATATTCTCGAAAATTTATACTATTATTTTGGGTGTTTCTTTCCCCTGCTTCCTTTTCATGATTGTTATAGGTTTAATTGACTCTTTTGATAAATGTTAATAATTTTATTTATTTTTTGTTTTAAATATATTTATAATAATGATACCAAAGGAATTTATGCAGGATTTGTTTCATAAGTAAGAAAATTTTATAAACGATAAGCGATTGCGATATAAATATTTGTATTAGAAATTTCTTTGGAGTATATATGAGAAGGGGTATGTGTTTGAAGTCATTTTAACTAACTTATTGCCTATTTTATTAATTTAGATACATATATTCACAGATGTATATATTCAAAATACGGGTACACAATTAAGTTTTATAGAGAGAAAAAGTTTGGAGGATATATCGAACTCTATTCAACACCAAAATAGGGAAATAGAGAATAAAGAAAAAATGTAAATATATGCTCATTTTAGTAAAGAGGAAAGAAGTAGGTTGGATGAGAATAAAAAAAATGTATGAAAATAATGAAAAATAAAATAGAAATTAAAGGTGTCAGATTAAGAAGGAAATACAAAATAAATTGAAATATAAAAATAAGTGAAACTAGGTTAAAATAGTACTGAATTCTACCAATTTTAAAATTAGTTATCCTCTAAATTTTCTCCACCAAAAAAACGTAATATTTTTCATATGCTTCTCTTCTTCCGTTTTCTTATCTATTAAACAGAGACATAATGGGTGATATGATATAATAATAATAATAATAATATTGATATATATAGTTTTAAGATCATAAAAAAGGGACAATCAAAAATCGGCGTAACAACTAGTCTCCTATCGCAACTTTTATTGTTGGCTATGGGATGGTCTTGTGGCCATTAACTTATCATAAACTCGTTGTGTCAATTCAAATAGCAAAGATTAAAAAAAAAAGTAGTATTTTTATTGATGACATTCTATTCTCTCCTAAAATACCACAGCTTAAGAGTCACCACTTACAAGTTTTTATTATTATTTATTTTTAGCCACGGCCACCTAGAAACCATAAACAATCATTAAAACCACCATAAAAAAAGTAAAATAAAGCAGGAACAAGAAAAAGGAGAAAACACCATTAAGTTAATGTCGCTACACATAATTTGATTTCAACTAAGTAAGACAAAGAAATCTAAATTTGTCCCAATTTTGGTAAGAAATACATACTTTGATAAAATATAAGTATGAGTATGATATATAATTATTATTTATTTTTTTAAAATAAGAATGAGTATGAGCATGAATATATAATTATATACCCTTATCCATTTTTTATATAATACTTTTGTTACATCACACACATATATAAGATTTTATTGTTATAAATTTATTATTATTATTATTATTTTATATAAAAATAATTGTTTTAATAGATAATTAGTTTAAATTATTACAATAATTAACTAATAAATTTAAAAGTATATATTTAACTAAAATACAATTCAATTCTTAATTTTTTTAATTATTTTGTTATTTTTATTTTTTATATATCATTTGAATTAAAATATAATTAATGACCGAATACATAATTAATTTAAAACCTTATAAGTGAACTAAAATTATAAAAAAAAAATTATGGGACGATATCCATTAGTATTTCCAAATTTGATTAAATCCAATGAAAGTGAGAATCATGGATATTAAAATTTAATAAACTCACATCTTTTATATTCTATCTCAAACATGATCAGCCTTTTATGGAGATGGGGATGGATACCCATTTCCAACATGTTCCATTGTTAATTTCAAACTTTGCTTACTCTTCTTTTCAAAATTTCAAAAAAGAGGAAAATGCGAAATAAAGAGGTGATTTTTTTTTTTTTTAGTTTTAGAGCTCAGGTTATCATAGTGGATGACTAGGTCATTGCTTACATTTAAAAAATTCAAACCTTTAAAAATGATCGGTAATAGCCTAGCTGTCACTTACTTTAAAAATAAAAATAGTTGTGACGGTTTTTTATTATTATTATTGAAATTACCTCATATCATTTCACTAAAGATAAACGATTCAATATTGAAATATCAGAAAAGATAATGGAGGAAGCATAAGAGATGAGTGTCCATGTTAATACGTGAGTTACCATGTTGAGGTGCCTCGAAATAAACTTGACTTGTTTTGATGAATAGAGAGAAGGGTTCTGCGTTCTTTCAGGACACCACCCATCTCGGAAAGGTCCTCTCTTCGAACTCAGCTGTACGTAGGGAAGCACCCCATTTGAGGGCCAGCAGCAAAAAATGGCTGTTCACGTTAAAAAATATTTTTATATATTTTAAAATAAATTTATACTTTGCGCTAATTTTACTAACGATTTTAGTCGTTGCTATATGCTATAGCCTCGAGGTTATTGCCTTTGGTCCACCGCTATTATGGTAATTTATTATAACGTGTTTATATATCACCACTCAATATTAAAATAATACATTAACTAAAATGTCCTAATTGTATCCCCTTGATGCTTGCTTGTGAAGACGGCAAATACCGCAAAAAGTATAATATAATAGTATGTTTGATTGTGAAGAAATAAGATAAAAAGAAAGAGAAATTTTCAAAATTAAGTATGAGTTTTATACTTTTTTTTTACTTTATTTAAATATTTCTTTTAATTCTGTTCTTTTTTTTCTTTTCTAACCAAACCAACCATAAGGGAGTTTAATTGGGTCCACAAGTATCTTTTGAGAGAGATTAGTTAGAATTTGGAACTATTCAATAAGTGAGTTTTTTTATCGGCAAAATAGTGTGATTTGTTATATTCTGTTTTGCTAAATCAGATTTATTGGATGATATGACCCTATCTATCAGTTGATAATTAGTCTGCTTTAGAGTATGGTTTGTGCCATCGGGGCAATCAATTATTGGCCCCTCTCGTTCGTTTAGGCAGTTGCATACTAGTTTTCTTTAAAAGCATTCATGGCACATTCTTTTATGGCTTCGTATTTTTTTGAGTAACTAAGCAATCTCTTATATATGAACATAATTATCAACAAAAAGTAAGAATTAATTAAAGTGCATGGAAGGGTGTCTGGTTGGTACGTCAGTAAATGAAATGAAAGTTAGCTAGGTTCACTGCGTTGAGTTAGTATAGTGTTTCAAATTTTGTCATGAACCTCAAAAGCAAACAAAAGAACATCAATAGTAATGTGTATTTGGGTTTCCCTTTTTGGGATAACGTTGGCCCCCCAGGCACAACAATTCCCTTTGATACACTTTTTGTTGTTCTTTCCCAAAACACCATCCAATTCCCGTCCAAACAATCATGGGTCCCTTATGAACAATTTCTTCTACATCTATACATCAACAATAGTGAGAGGGTGAGCATCAAATAATACAAATATCATGTAGGGATTTTAGGGAATTATTCCTTTTTATTGGGACCCGATTATTTCCCGTCAACTGCATGCATGGACCGCACTTTTGCATCCTTTATTGTACTTGATGTTTGTTTAATGAGAATAATATATAATGTTTTTTTAATCAGCAAAAATGTATATTATATTAATAAGGAAAGATTTATGGTACAAGTAGTGCCTAAAATCAATAAAATATGAAATTTCACTTATAAAAACATTTATATATAACCTGTATACATTGGGGGCCATGTCATTAAGATTGTTTGCGCACTAAATCAAATTTTCACGCTGACTCATCTTGTGTCATATCTGAATTTGACCTAAACACAATAAGTAACATTTTCGATGATATTATTACCCCATTTTGTTTTTAACTAGCTGCTTTTAAAAAAAATATTTAAAAGTTTAATACAATATTTGTTTATTATATATTTTTTCAACTAAGTTTAGTTGTTTCATATATTTATCATGAAACTAAATAGAAATGAAAATATAACTGATAAGAAAATTAATCAATTAATTAAAGAAAAACATAATACGAAATTGAATAAATATCTTAATAAAAATAAGAATGTCAGATATATTTTAAAATTTATGTATAAATTTTTATTTATTGCGTATTTAAGTGATGAATAAATTTTTTAAAATATCCTTCTTAAGAAATATGAGATCGTTTAATTTATGCTTGAGTAAGCAAAAAGAATAAAAAGGAAAATTTACAGATAATATTATTTTGTTTGATTGAAATGAAGATAACAAATAAAAAGAATTGTTTTAAAAATAAAATTATTTTCTAAGATAATTTTTTTTTTGTAAAATTAATAATTATAATTTTTTCTATTTAATTTGAAACTTTGCTATATTTTGTGTTGAAAAAGATGTAGGAGGGTGATCCTCTGCATTTAATTGCCATTATTAGTCCCGCTGCTCCCTACCCTCTAGACCGAATACGTCCACGCAGTACCACCTTTGGATATCGGTTAAATAAAATGAACGGTGATAGTTACACTTTTTTAGTTTTTTACCTATATTATATCATTTTTCATATCACATCAAATGATTACTCTAGATAAGTTTTGAATGCTGGTTTTTAATAATGACGTGTTTTGAATTATTGTAGTTATATTTAAAATATTTTTATTTTAAAAACTTAAAAGTATGCATTTTCTTAAAATCTAAATTCAAACAGGAACTTGTTAAAATTTAATTAATGTGCCCGTGAGTTTAATTACACAAATGAAAGTTTCACAATTATTAATATATAAAACCACGGTATGAGATTAATTTCTTGATTCAGCAAAAAGAAAAGATCAATTTCTTGTAAATTGTTTTACTTTCAATGTCATCAGAGCATCTTTAATGGTAGATTTTAAATTGAGATCTTAAATCATTTTTTGATAGTTTCCATAGAACCATATAGGATTGAAGATCTCTTAAGATCTTTCTAATTTTTCTTTAGTAGTAGATCTTATTTTGATATTTTAGGGCGAAAGAAAGAGGTAAATAATTTATTCTTTTTTGAACTATGTACAGATCTTGAGGGTTCTTCTACAAGAACTCATCTTCCATATTGGAGATCTTTTCACCTCCTTTATTGGGAGATCTAGTGAAGATCAGATCTTGAGCTCAAGATCTTTGCTCAAGATCTAGCACTAAAGATGCTCTTACAAATATTTCTGATATCTTTAAATAAATCATCACTTTTAAAATTACCACATAATTGAAAAATATGTGCACATTTCTATATTTTCAAATAAAAATTCATATGTAATTCTATTTCATTTTTATTATTTATGTATTTTTTTATAATTTTAAATACTTTTGAAATAAATAAATTTTTAAATTTGATATAAATTAAAAAAATTCTTACTTTTTTAATGCTATCGATTATTTATGTCTTTTTTTTTAATTTAAAAATTTGTTAGTTTGATATAAATTCTATTTCATTTTGTAATATTTTTAATGAACAAATAGATAAAAGAAAACAAGCCACGTTATTAGAAAACAAAAAGGAACTTATGATACTGATATAAGGTACAAATAAAAACAAAATTATGTTAAATGGAAAATTGGGTGTGTGTTTGCGTAGGAGTCACACCAAATGCAATTGGCACTCAAGGAAAATCTTCCCTCACGTACGTTGCTTTGGTGTTTTCTGCTTTAGAAAGTTAACTTTTTCCATTGAATGTGATTTAGATGGGTTCCAAATACATTTTTGAAATCTAAATCATGACAATTTTGTTCACTAAAACAACATCTTTCTAAATAAATTGGATTTTGCTCCCATGTTCTTAAGAAGGTCATTCAACATTTTTTTCCATCAGGTCGTCATCATATGCTAATGCTTCTTAAATGAACTATTCTAAGATCCCTTTGTCCCAATGATAGTTTTTTCACTTGGATAAATGGAATGAGAATCTTGATTGTAATATATAGAAATTATTATAATTCTTATTTTCCTTTATAGGATTGTGGCCGGGAGAAAAATCTAAGACGACTCGTTTAATAAACTAGGAAAAAGTACAAGACATTGAACGAATATCTCAGAAGGACACAACCTAATTTATCTAAAGATGTTGTAATGAAACACATTAATACATTTATCATTATTCAATTGTTCATGTGCAACCTGATGTTTTCTTAGTTTGCACTTCATATCAATAACGTGGATATTAGACTAGCATTATATATTGATATGACTAGTGTCGT
>CM023945.1:23683554-23701668 GCA_013407115.1 Glycine latifolia | reverse complement strand
TTATTATTATTATTATTATTATTATTATTATTATTATTATTATTATTATTAACTCTAAAGATATTTTATTAAAAAATATAACTCTGACATTACTTTTTGAGAATAAATTTCTCTAAAAACATTTGTATTACTCCTGTTTAAGAGTCAGTCATACAATTATATATGTGTTACTCCCGTTTAGAGCTATTGATGTTTTAGTTTCTCTATTTCAAAATTATTGATATTTCAGAAATTTAATTTTTTTTTATCACATATAACTCTATTTAGAATAACTAGATTCAATATTTATAAAAAATACTACACTTACAACTTATTTAAAAAAAATTATTTCAACAAATAATGAACCACATTTATATTTTATATTAATGAAATTATATTAAATTAAATAAACGAATATTTTAGAATTATTGAATATTTTTTTTAATATGTGTACGTTAACCTTAAATATTAATATTGTAGAATAGAGGTAGTAAAAGTAAATATTCAATAGACTCGCTATTTAGTCACTCATTTTATACAGAATTAATAAATAAAAATGTATATGAGAGAATTTTGGTTGTACTTACAATTGCACTGTAATGTTAGACTCAATTTCCGACACAGGCTAATCTCGCACAAGAAGATTCCCATGCCATGCAGTGGCTTGAAAGGGATTATAGTCAGAAAGGCCACGTCAAGACTTATACTTTGTTTTGGTAAACAAAAGATTGTCAAAAGAGATAAAGTAAAGATAAAAAAATATTTTAGTGTTAAATGATAGGAGAGAAAAAAAATCTTATTAGTTAATATCTTTTCATTTTTATCCATTTCAGTCAAGAAAAGAGAAAATGTATATAAAAAATGTAAAGATAAGATCATTTATCACAATTAATAAAGTATATAAATAGAAATATTTAAATAAAAATAATTTCTTGCATATGTTTATTATCATATTAAATAACTTAAAAAATATTTATTTATTTTTCACGATTTTCTTTCTAGTCATTTTCTCAAATCATACAGAATATCAGGCAGTAGCACTACTTGATCCCACTTCTGCCGTTGACGATGCCTGGGTGCTAGGATGTGAGTCCAAACTCCAAAAACATCGCTATTAATATTATTTTCAGCAAATTAAAACAACTTTTTTTGCGGAAGAATTAGAATCAAAAGACGGGCATATTTGCGTGAACATTATCATTCACTGTGTCTCTGCATCTACAGGCATTATATTGTCATTCATCACCTTTCTTTTCATTTGACATGACTCTCTTTCGACGCCAAAAGCTAGTTTGATTCCAACCCAAATTTGTGGTTCTTGATAAGTCAATTATTAGAAACTTTTTTTTTCTTTTACATTGCTTGCAGTTGAAATTCTTCAAATTCATTGAATCAAAGGATTAACCTTACTCATGTTAGAAAACTCTGGTCTCCGTTTGTTTTGAAGTTAATAAAGATTATTTTTAAAAATGACAATTTTTTATCATAAAAAAAAGATTGTAGTAAAAACAATTGATTTTATACATTTATTAAACAATCAGTAACACTTTAACTAACTGAATTACTGAACTCTACCATAGGTGAGTTTGAATGTACAAAAAATTAAATTAAAGTAAAGAGGTGAAGGTGTGGAAGCCATGTAAATTTATGATTTTCTTTTCTAACCAAACAAAAGGATAAGGATATTTCCGTCATTGCAATGAAAAAAGCTTCCCCAACCTGCACCGGCACACGCTCACTAGTGATTGCTCAGTAAGTTGTGAAAGCTTAAGCAATGCTCCAAAGAAACCTCTGCCACGTGACAACTACTCCGCTCCCCAATTCGTCATCATCCTCACCCACCCCTACCCTACTAGTTCCCACTCCTTTTTCTCTATTAGTACTTGGCACGTGCCAAATCTTCCTCTCTCACGTGCCTCCCTCCTTCTCTGTACGTACGTGTTGAGCATAAATACAGCGCAACCACCTCTCCTGCATAGCTTCCTTTCTCTCACACGCCCTCAATCTATATCTGGCCCAAACTGCGCCTCTCTTATTGCTCTGAAACGCTTCATAGTTCGTACCATCCAACTTTTATTGTTCTTTCAATTTTTTTGTGCTGGCTAAACCCTAACCCTTCATAAAGCCTGCATTAACAGAAACTTTCATTCATTCTACACAATCCACCGTTGCCATTCCAATTTCCGACCTTCTTTCTCTTCTTTTTTGTTTCGTACTGTGTTACTACCATGTTAGGGAGTGGTTGTGGTGGTGAACGTGATTCTGAGGAGAGTTTGGAGACCTTGAATTCTTCCTCACTTGGAAGCTCCATGAGCAGCGAGAGCATTTGCAGCACCAGTTTCAGCCGTCTCTCCTTCGATCTCCTCCCTCCCTCGCCGGAGAGTCTCTCCATCAAGCCTCACCGCTCCTCCGACTTCGCCTACTCCGCCATCCTCTCCGCCACCTTCCGCCGCAAGGCCACCCTCACCTTCCGCGACTTCCACCTCCTCCGCCGCGTCGGCGCCGGCGACATCGGCACCGTCTACCTCTGCCGCCTCCGCCACGCCAACAACAACCAATTCAACAAGCACGAAGAAGACGAAGAAGATGCTTCCTGTTTATACGCCATGAAGGTGGTGGACAAAGACGCAGTGGCCTTGAAGAAGAAGTCTCAGAGAGCGGAAATGGAGAGAAAAATTCTCAAGATGGTCGACCACCCGTTTCTCCCAACGCTCTACGCCGAGTTCGAAGCTTCTCATTTCTCTTGCATCGTCATGGAGTTTTGTTCCGGTGGAGACTTGCACTCCCTGCGCTTCAAGCACCCTCACAACCGTTTCCCTCTCTCCTCCGCAAGGTAAAATTTAAAACCGTTATCCAAAACGATGACGTTTTCTCTGTTTTGTGAACTCACAATGTCACTTACTCAGATTTTATGCCGCGGAGGTGCTGCTGGCGTTGGAATACCTCCACATGCTGGGAATCATCTACAGAGATTTAAAGCCTGAGAACGTGTTGGTTAGATCAGACGGTCACATCATGCTTTCTGATTTCGATCTTTCTCTTTGCTCAGATGCAATCCCAGCCATTGAATCCTCAGCAGATTCCTTACCATTACCTATCGCCTACACTCGCTCGCATTCTTTTATGACTCCATTCTCCTGCTTCTCGAACCGGCTTTCCCGGTCGCGCGAGGTTCGTGCTATTGAACCCAACCGGCTTTTTGTTGCTGAACCGGTTTCGGCTCGGTCCTGTTCCTTTGTTGGGACCCACGAGTATGTCTCGCCGGAGGTTGCTTCTGGCCGTTCTCACGGGAACGCCGTGGACTGGTGGTCGTTCGGCGTATTTATCTACGAGCTCATATACGGTCGAACGCCGTATGTGGGTCCATCGAAGGAGGCCACGCTGCGGAACATCGTAAAGAAACCCCTGGCGTTCCCCACGGCCACACCAACGAGCAATCTCGAACTCCACGCGCGGGATTTGATAACCGGCTTGCTGATCAAGGATCCGGCGCGGCGGCTCGGCTCGAAGCGCGGCGCCGCTGACGTCAAGAAGCATTCCTTCTTCAAAGGGGTCAACTTGGCGCTGATTCGAATGCAGACGCCGCCCGAAGTGCCTGGCTCGAGAAGGGCAAAAACGACGTCGTTGTATCCCGTGAAGGGTAACTGCAACAACAACCAACAACAACAGACGACGTCGTTTGATTTTTACTAATACGATGAAAGTTTTGTGCCACGTCTTCAGTGACGTACTGTATATTGGAGCGGTCTTTTTTATTTTCTTTTTTATGAAATAAAATAACTTTTATTTGATTTAAATATATTTTAATCTTTCAATCTAGTGCTTTTTTAGTTTTTCGATCATTCAAAATTATTATTTTTTAGTTATTGTAAATTATGTCTGTTTTATTTTTTGATTTTAAAGTATTTTAGATAATAGTTTTGAATAATGAAAAAATATTATCTAAAATATCATAAAGATAAAAAACAAAATAAGTATAATTTTCAATTATTAAAAATAAAAAATAATTTTAAAAGGATTAAATATATTAAATAATAAGAACTAAAAAGATATTTAAGTTTTTTTTATTATGTCGACGAAAACAAGAAATGAAATTAGTTTGAAGAAAAGGGAGGGTGAAGTGGGTTCGTGTTGTTGTTCCTTTCAGGTTGCTTGCCCTATGACGGAATCATCATAGGTGCCTTTAAAAGCTGAACTTGTTCTCTATTTCCTCTTATAGAAAAGCTTACAGGAGACACTGGAAATGGTTGGACAATTCTAAATGAAGAAGATTCCTTGCTTAATATCTTTTCCTCCTTCCCATACACACTAGAGCAGTCAAAAGAAAGGTTATTACGTATTAATTCCAACGTAAATTTTTATTTGTTTATGATCATACGGACATCAAGTCAATATTTTGCTTAAATCGAAAATTGTTAACTTAGACCATCTATCATAGGTGATCTTGAAAAAAATCTGAAGATTTGTTATTCTAAGATTCAGCTACTAGAGAACTATAGTTTTTGTAAAAGAATTTTTAAAATCGATATGTTTTTTTTAATAAAAAAATTTAATTTTTATTGTCTCTCTATCTAATTGATTCTTACAAGAAGAAACAGATCGAAACAAAAGAAAGAAAGGAAGAAGAACATATCAACAATAGAATATAGTCCAAACGTAACAAATACACAACAATATAATTTTAAAACAAATAATAAAAAATAAAATAATTACATATCAGTCCAAACTCCACGACGATCGACGCAGGGTAGCCAACAATGGCCATCGAGCTGAATAAGAGACTCGCGTAGCCATGGGGCCCAGATTAGAGCACCATGAGAACGTAGAGGGTGGGTGGGGAAGAAGAGGGAGCCAGAGCGGTGGGGGGAGAAAAGAGGGACAGAGCAGAGGGGGTGGAAAAGAAAAGAGAGAAGAAAGAAAGGAAAAAGAGAAACAGAAGTAGCCAATGGGGTGGGAAGTCAGCACACTAACAAATTTCACCCTTTTTTTTAAGACTATTACTATAGTGTTTTCAATTTTTTATCCTAAATTTAAATTATATTAATAAATAAATATTTTAATTATTAATAAATTTTGTATTGGCATTATATTTTTCTTTAAATTAAAAATATATAATGAATTATTTAATTATTTTAAAATAAATTATAAATAAATATTAAAAGATAAATCTCTTGTGAAGTTTAAAAAAATAATTTAAAATCTTAAAATAAAAAATTTATGAGATCTTATATGATATTAAAGGATTCACCAAAAAAGTAATATAATAAAATATGATATTAGATATGTTCTTAGAATCATGTAAGTTGATTGTAGTGTTGATTATTGTCATTTATTTAAAAAATGTATAAAAAAATATCAACGATTTTTTTATACCTAAACAGGAACATTTTTTAAACGGGAAACAAAGAAAAAAAAGGTCAAGTTTACAACTCATCATTGACCTAATATTTTTTTATACCTAAACAGGAGATTTTTTAAACGGTAAACTGAGTGAAAAAAGGTGAAGTTTACAACTCATCATTGACCTAATTAAAGAGTAGTACGTAATTAGACTCTAGTTTTTTACTTGCTTCTGCCTCAACACAGGGAACAAAGGAAAAACAGCATAAAGAAATGTGCAAAGAAATATACTAAATAGATAAAGAAATGTGCGTGGCTTTCTTGCATTAATCAATATTCAATTATTTTTTTCCTCTCGTGGATGTAATACACAATATATATAGGATGTCAATAGCGTCAATATTTCTCATTTAAAGGGTATGATGAAAATTCCTAATTAATGCTATATAAATGCCAAATAAACGCTTCTGTAGATTTTTTTTTTTTTGAAAGGCTGTAGATTATATTTTAAATGTCATATTGTTGTTTTTCTTTATTGGCAATATATGCATCTATAACTTAATAGAGAGAATGTTGACCATAATGTGCAACTCACGTAAAGAATTGCAAGACTTTAATAGAATATGTTTAAACATGTCGCAGCATGCAACGTATAAATAAAAATAGTTACAACTTGTTCACGATGTGTGCCTCAAGAATTTATGAGCATGAACTCATTTAAGAATCGATCCCCCAGCTCATTAAAATTCTGTTTTCTGCTTTAAATTGCTACTTTCAGTCTTTACAGATATGTTCAATCCATCAAATACTCTCATATCAAATATCATCCATAGAGCTTTAAAATTAATGTCCGAAACTCTTTTCTATCCTTGTATTCCAGAAAGGTGAGCTCACCATTTTATCACTTGCGTTTCTAAGAATCCTTTTTGTCCACTGATGTAGAAAGCCTATGGTTGAAATTCACCGACAAAAATTGTAGAATTAATTAAAACATGTAATTGTCTTATTCGATTGATTTTTCCGGTGGAAAGTTAGGTCAAATAGTTTTTGTTTTTGGTCTAGAAAGTTGGTTCAAATAGTTAAATCGCAGAGTTGGTAACTCATAGTATTGGGTGTAATATTAACGAAAAGAGGTACACATGATTTATATTTAATTAAATTGTAAAAAAAACTTTATGTAAATGTAAAGTTTTGTTTGACATTTTGTCATTCAAAATTAGTAAGTAATTCAAACACTATTAAAGTCTCTTCATCATAATTATATAGAAGTGTCTTCAATATTTATAGTGGAAAATTATGATTTATTTTGTCTTCAAGATATATAGTTATAATAAATATAGAAAAAATAGATGTATGTACTTGAAACAACAAAAATTTTCTTTAATAGTGTGAAGACGAAGACCTACATGTATCCATCGAGATTGGTCTCTAATATTAACTATTTGATGAATGAAACTCTAAAGAATAAACTTTTTTCCTACTTTTTAGGTCTAAAAACTAAGCTTAAACTTTTTCTAGTTTGTGTCTAGTACATTTTGGCTCATGTATATGCTCCTAATTATAATGTTAGAGAATATGGATTTGAGTCTTAAAAAAAAGGAGAGATTTTATTTATAATAATTTCATATCTCTTTATCTTTATATTTGAAAATAAAAATTATCTCATATTTTTATCTTAAGAAAATTCATGGTATAAGACAGATAATTTTCAAATAATCACATGTAATCATATGATATGATACGATATGTAGCAGTATAATGTTATTCTTATTTTATGGACAATTTTCATATTTATAAAATAATATTATTTGTTTATATTAATTATATTCTTGGTGCTAACAAAGAATTTAATAATATTTCACTAAAATATTTATTTGATTAAATTAAATTATCTAATTTAATTATCAAATAAATTATTTTCTCTTATAAAGATTGAAACACTCGTTTGTGTGTGACCCCATATGTTCAATATTAAATATGTAGTAAATTAATCATAATTAATTTTCCAATCAAGGTAGACATATAATAATACTCCTTAACCTCCATATAATATGAAGTGATATCTTTTACCTTCAAGAATCAATAGAAGAATAATGCAATATTTTTGCTTCCATCATTTACATCTTAAAATTAACTTTAAAGTACAATATTACTGTCAAACTCTAATAAATTAATATATTATATTTAATCAATGAATGACTTAATAAACTCTTTTCTTCTTTCATTCAATTGCCCTTATCAAGGTCTTAATTCTATCATAGAGTTCAAACTTATTACTAGAGTTGATGGATTCCTTCTTAATTAATCATTAGTTTTACAAGTATTTAATAATATCAAATGTTCATTCAACTGGTGTCCTAAAGCATTAGGTGCTCGAAATTAAAATATCACAAATAACTTGTTAATTACTATGATGATCTATCTCAGTTCAAAGGAAACTATTATATTTCTTTTTAAGAACTTTTTATTAACATATCAATGTAATATTAACTATTAAAAAATTTCAATAGAGTCATTTTAACATCTACATATATATTATCTATGTATGCAATTTAATAAATGAGATTTATTAATCTTTATTCAATAAAACTCATTACATATATATTTATCTATCCAGATTATTGATATCCTATTTATGATAATCCTACGATTAAAAATAATTTAGATTAAAATTATAAAAAATTTGTTTCTTAATATCATAATCTTTATCATAATAACAAGTCCCAAATTTTAATACATTTATCCCTGAAAGTTCATGGGTACTCGAAAATCTAATTTACAATCATTTTGTTTAACTTTTTATCATTGCTCATTAGTTCACCCCATTGAATTTATTTTTGAATGGTAAATGTTTAAGTGCATGACTCCAAATTGACAGTGAAGGGTTGTGAACTTCTTATGCATTCAGGGATCGAAATAATACCATTATAACTTATAAGTGATAAGAGGTTAAAACCAAACAGAACATTTCAAACTATCCTAATAAATATAAGCTTCAGGGGCTAGACATTGATTGCTGATATCGTTGCTCATCAGAAAATTCAAGCCTCAGGTCTTATTTCAAACAGTATCACTGTTTACTCAACTTAACCATGGAATCTGAATAGCATATATTATGGACTAGAATATGAATAGCATTTATGAACAAATGCTTTCTCATAGACCGTGTCAGCTCAACACAAAGTTTAACAGGCACTTCAAGAACCTATTGTAATGGCTTACTATCCTGCAGAAATTTAATTTTCCTACTAGTTTCCATAGCAACCTATTCAGAAACTACACTACTATGAAACAGTATGTTGGTGTGCCACTAGAGATACCACATATAGCTATAAAAATTGAAGTTAACAGTTTTAGTACAGGTTTAAATAATGATTAACATAATCAACTGAAAACATCCATGAATATAACCCAATAAACCATCCTAAAAACGCTGCCATGGAGAAAGCAGAGGGAGGGGATGAAGATATTGCAAAACTAGAGCAAGCCATCCACCAGAGAGCAATTAACAAAGCGTCCCACTTTAGATTTAGCATTTCTTATAGTTTGAGCTATCCTAGCAGACTCATCTTGTGTTCTAGCTAGTGTCTCCTTGCAAGCAGTCTCTTTATCGTATATTCTATCAAGTAATTGTTGGAACTTTGCTTCCAGTGCCTTCTTCTCTACCTCACAACATTCCAATTCTTTCTTGGCAGATTTCATAGCCTTTCTGTTCCTATCTTTTTCCTCTTTCAGCGTGCCAGACTGTTTAAGAATCTGCCTTGCCTCAAGTATCTCTTCTAGTCTCAGGTGAAGCCACTCAATGTTCACTTTCATATTTTTCATTTCATTGGCATTAACAATCATGTTATGCAGCTCATCGTCTCTGATTTTATTCAGACCCTTGTCTTCCAATTCTGAGAGGATGTCACCTATCACCTCTAAGAACATTGATCGGAATGTCATTGTTGATACCATAGAATTCTCAAAAATATCTCCATGCTTACTGAGAATTTTTCTTATCATGGGTATGAATTTCGGCTTCACTTGGTATCCTTCAACTGTGTCCTTCGGTGAGCTTAGTCCAAAAAAATTAACCTCATCACCATCATTAGCCCACATATTAACCATTTCAGTAATGTTGAGGCTGAAATGTGAGGATCTATGTCCAACCATTGAAATAGACTTGCTATTGTTCTTGTCTGCTCTTTCCCTAGAGTTAGAGGATTCTTGAATACCCTCAGAATCAAAAGGTTCTAGCTCAAGAGGAACCATAGGGTTCTCAGCCTCACTCATTCCCGCCATTTCAGCTACATCAACTAACCAATTCTCTGGAGCAACAGAATCTCCAACCTTTTCAATCTCTTCATGTCTGATTTCTGGTGCAAATGTGCAAGGATGAACAAGTTGTCTTGGAAGGGATTCTGGTTCTGCTACAGAACATTGTGGAAGTTGGTAAGCCTGTTCAAATGTTGTTCTAATTTCTGTAAACTTCTTTGCTGATCTCAAAGAGGCACAACGGGCATGACCTACAGTGGAATCTGGAACTTGGTTATCCTGCACAGATGTTGTACTTTCAATATTCTTCTTTGCCAATCTCAAGGAGGAACGGCGGTTAGAAATGACAGGGGAATCTTGAATCAAATGCTTTTTCTCAGGAAGAGGGCAGTCCCAAGACTCTGACTGAACATTTAACACAGGCCAACGATGTGCAAATTAGAACTAAACCATTGATAAGGGTAAGAGAGAGAAAAAAAAAGAAAAACAGGTCACTGCACATCCTTTTATTATGTTACTGAAAAATTCATCTGCATTTTGAGTACCAAAAGTACAAGTCTTATTGATCCTTCATCTCTCCCTAACAAAACATAAACTTTTTTAGATGTGGAGAGACTAAACTAAATGTTTCTGTGTTTTTGTGCAACAATGAGTATTCACATTGTCTCAACTTTCAAGATGACAGAAAAGAATAACAAACTAGTATGATGGAGTAAAATCAACACTGAGTATTCATATTTCTGTATCCTACGTGCCATGCAGCTGCTAATGAAACTAGTATTCGGTCCTCAACTTTAATAATAACAGAGAAACAGATCAAGGAAATGACATTAAAGTAACTTTTCACGTGTGATGGAGCAAAATCAACCTCCACGGCTCCACCCTTACAAACAGCACTCAAGTGTTTCAAAATATTTAGATACTTGCTACCACAATCATGTACTTAGCAACACAGCAAACAATATATCAGATAGAGAGAGATTTTTGTTTTGTTAATAGGTTCCCCAACCTCACATGGGTGAAAATGAGAAGTAGAGATTATGATTCTATTCCAAGTTCACGTTTTTGCCATTTTATTTCTACAAAAATGCTTCCATTGGACCATTTTCATTCTTTGTTGAAAACAATCATTGTAGCCACAAATATGCTGCATCATTTGGAAACAAAGTGGATAATAGCATTAGCATGTGTCTGTGTTACATACCTGGCTGTTTTGTGCTGAATAAGATTGAGAAGAATCCATATCCCTGGCTTGCTTCCCCTTCTTTTTTGTTGTTGTTGCTCTTCTTCCTCCAGCCATATTTAGTGTCAATGTTCTTCTTACTAAACGTCAAAGCAAGACACACTTGCACAGCACAGGTCCGGAACTCAAACTCAAAGCACTTGCTTATTCAAACTCTCTACTACTAAAATATAGTTTTCAAACTCTCTGAGAACATAATAATTCAAACTTGTCTTTAACCAAAAAACGTTTATACTTAGTACCATCTTTATGAATGTATACACAAAAAAGGAAAACAAAATCAACCGAGAATCGGCTTGGGTAAGAATTCTCTGAACGCACTCAGAAAATGGAAAAATAGTAAAGAAAATAATGCATGGACAGTTGGACATTTTGTGTAAAAGATAAATGGAAAAAAATATAAATATAATAGCTAATATTGTATAAAAAGAGATAGAGAAAAATAGAGTATTAAGTGTATGTATATATGTATCGTTACTCTAAACGTAAGCAAGCAATCGTTTTTTATTTTCTCAGATTGTACTAGAGTTTTCTTCCTTTTTGTGTGATAAAATGTTTTTCTTATGCCATGGGAATAAAATCTGTGTTGTATTGTATCTTGGACCACCACACACTGGGTTAAATTTGAGGAGATTGATTGAATTTGAGTTGTCTTAATTACAGTTACACTTACAACTCAACTAATGGTTTCCTATATGTAATATATAATATATAATATGTGACTAATCCAAAAAAAAAAAAAAACAATAAGTGGCATGCCTCATTTGTGCGGCTTGAGGAATTAACAGGGGCTTGAGAAGGATTTGACGGGGTTATAACTTATAGTTCACCTTGTCATTTGAGTAAATTTTTAGCATCAAAGCAGGTTTTAAAGCTTATGCTGGCATTCCCATCGCTGCTATCATAGTCTTGTTTAAAATTCTTGAAACTTTATGAGCAATTTTTATGTTTGAGTTTTGATATAATTAATATAGGTTATTAATTTTCACTTTATTCTTTTTTTTACAAAAATGTGAAATTATCAATTAAAAGTTATAATATTGTAATTTCAATGTCTTACCGTATATTAATTCATGTTCTAACTATTTTATAGCATTGTTATTTTCTATAGAACATTTTTATAGAAAAGTTTACTTTTTTTTAAGAATGGCAATATTTACAAGTATCGTTAATGATATTTTATAAATTATTATATCCATTTTAAAGAAATTATTTTTTAATATAATTTAATACTTCTAATAAAATATTAAATTTCTATTGATTAGTATTTATTTCAGGATCTTTAATTCTAGAATAATAAAACCAAAACTATCAATATCAATTTTGTACTCACTAAAACTCAAAATTGTGTCATATTAATAGAAGACTTATTAAATGCTCTACAAAATATATATTTTTTAAATTACATAATGTTACTAATGAATTAATTACAAATATATTAAATTTAATTATCTGATAATTTAACTTCAAAGAAAAAATTTTATATATATATATATATATATATATATATATATAAGTGTGAACACCTATTTTTGTTCATCTTTAATTTAATTTAATTTATTTAAAAAAGAATAAAATAATCTTTATTTCAATTTACTGTGTTTGCTCAAACATATCCCTTTTTTGTGTTAGTTAAAAATTTATTTTATCTATCAATTTCTAAAAGAAACTAAAATAAAATGTTAAAGAAAAAAGGTAAGATAATAGTAATTAAAACAAGAGAGAGATAGAGAAGAATGGAGCAGCATCGTAGGCTGGAGACTATTCTCAGTTGTAGGCAAATGCCCTTTTGGCTTGTCTTTGCTTTTTTATTTTTTATTTATTTTCATTCCCATTTTTTCCCCCACACAGTCACTGCTGTACACTCATCCACTCTTCCTGCTGGCATGGCAGCAACGGCAATACAGAACTTGTCTCTGAATACAAACAAAACAAAACAAAGACCACTCTAATTTTAACAAAAAAAGAGGTCAAACAAAATCTGAATACAAAAAGGGTGAGAGGTTGGGAATGTGAATGTTTTACCTAATCCCTGCCTTTTCTTTTCTGTCTTATTTTCAATATTAGATATTCAATCAATGATGCGCTTGAGAGCATAACATATCATAAACATTCAAATTAACGATTAACATGCCGAATTTCTAACATGACTAACACAACTTAAAAACATATCCCTTATTGATTGAAACACGATTCCAAAGAAAAATCATCGTCAAATAGTACAACACCAGGAAAGCACAAGCTTCACAAGCCATGAAATAAATAGTTTTTTTCTTCCAACGGGCCCTTTGAAAAAATGGTAGTGCTTGTTTAGGACTTAAGTCAACATATAATCTGAATGAACCAATTGATTTGGGTATGGACACCAAGGAAACAACAAAGTTGGCTCTGGTAATCACACACAATATGTTTTATGCCCTTTCATGACTAGTCCTCCTCATATACATCATATGAATTCAACTTTATAGTGGAAAATATTCATTTCAATTAAATCTTTCTATGCTAGAAAAGGATACTGTTGATTGTTGAAGTAGAAGGTAATGTTCCAGCATTAGTTGTCCCATTGTGTCTATGGACATGGTAAATGACAATTTCAAAAACAGATTAATCAATCTTCATTCTTAAATTTAATTAGAAAGCTAAGATTAAGATTAAAAGAGTCAATTAAATATTGAAAAGTACCAAAGAGATTTTTTTTTATTTTTAAATATTAATTGTTAATTATTAATATTTTTGTTAATGGAAGAAATCATACCTACGATTTTTTTCCTCTCTTCATTATTCTTTTATCACTCAACCATTCTTAATTCTAAAATCTAAAAGCGAATGATACTCTCATAAATATTATATACTCCCTATATATCATAATCCTTTACCGATGCATTCAATGTTGAATGAGAGTCTAGTAAGTTAAGCAAGGGGTAGGGCATATAAGTGGGTTCTAACACCTTATTTATATGCTCCAAGCTCCAATCGTTTACAGTGGATCTCAATCTCAGATAACAGGCATGAAATTACGCAAATGACCATGCTTGTGAAGAATGACAAGGACATGATAGAGAACTGATTCACTGCCGAAACTACCCACCAACCAAAAAATAGGAGATAATATAATAGCAGATGATGCTATACTTTTTAATCTCATGCTCAGATTCTGAAGAACATACTGAAATTCTTATGCTCAGATAAGTACTAACATTTTTAATTTAGCCAAAATTGAGGATAATTAATTTTCTACTTTTTTGAATTTATCTTCTTCTGCGTGTAAAAAAGAAATTAATGAAAATATTTAAAATTAACTTCTCCCTTATCTCTCATATTATGTGCGAATTAAAAATTAAAGATGACCAAAATTTCAATTTTAAAAAGAATAAAAAGGCAAATTTCATGTCATCTAATAATTTTAACATCCAATGGAAAGAAAGTTTAAATTTAATCTCTCTTCCTATCACTTTCTTTTCCTTCTCACTCCATGCTCCCAACAAATTCTGAGTAGTTGTAGGAGTAAATGATGGCACAAAGAGGAAGGTAGAATAAATATTTTGTTTCTATGATTTTAATAAAGAAAGAAATAAAGTTGAGTATGAAAGACGTCTTGAAATATCTTTATACCAACAGTTTGACAAAGACCAAGGTCAAAATTTGAAAAATGTTAATGTTCTCCTATACAAGAAAATTCTTAATATTGATGTATTCTTGGTATCAAAACACCAAAGGCATGATCATGATCATGTACTGTATATCCTATTGCTTTTTTGTAGAAAAAACTAGTGAACAACAATTGAGTAACTTCTCCCTCATCCCCAATTAACTCTAGATAAGAGATTGTTTCTTGCTTCTCTTCTCAGTTCTTAGCCATTCAGAGGCACTGCTATCTTTATTAAAGTAGGGTTACTCTTCTCAGTTCTTGGTGGAGGGTTTGCTCATTCAACCTTGGATGTTAGTTACTGAATCTGAAATCAAGTATACCTAGAGTATCTCAAGTTTCCTTATAGTTTTAAAGCAAGAAAGAAAAATGAGTTTCAGAATCCGAAATAACAACCAACAAACTAGATTTCCCCGAATTTTAAAATTTTTAAGTATCCTCAACTAATCTCAACATGATTTTGAGTGGGAAACCTAGTGGCCGGATGAACATGAAAAAAAAAAAGATTAACTATGTTTTTTATCCTTAATTTTTTTTTTGAGTTTTCTCTTTTAATTCTTGAAAAAAAAAATTGATCAGTTTTAATTTCTAATGTTTTCATCCATGCATAGTTTTAATCTTTACCATTAATTTTTTTTTAATAAGTGATAATATGACACTATCATTAATTTTCTGGCGGTTAAAGACATGACAAAAATAGTCTGTAAAGTGAATACATATTAAGCCATCTCTAAAGGTTTCAACGCAACGCTCCTCCACCACGTCGCCGTCAAAATCGGCAAGGAGAGCATCAACCAAGGGATACAAAAATTGAAACTCAGATCTGAAACCCAAAACCATTATCAGATGAGTCGTCGCCGTTGAGACTAGGAAGCTTTCGCCTCTGCCATCCGCCGCTGCGACTCACAGTCAAACGGCGCCGTTTTGCAAACCTGCCACTCCCCTCCGCCAAACGGCGCCGAAGATGATGGCGTTCCAGAGGACAACGTTTCAGTGTGCGGGAAGGATTTGGAGAAGCGAGTGCCCGTAGAAGTGACGAAGGCGTTCTTCTTCTCCAGCTGATTTTGGACCTCAAAACCCAAACCCAATATCAGATTTGTTGAAGAGACTGATCCATAGCGAGAACAAATCAAAACGAATCGAAGAAGGAGAATCAATAATTGCGGAACAAATAACAAGTGGCTGCTCCGTAGCGAGAACAAATCGAAATGATTCACAACTTTGAATCCTCATCTCATTAGATGAAAAATTAAAAACATGCTGAGAAAGCAAAAACAAAAAATAGAATGAGTACGAATTAGCTGTTAGGAGTTGCCCACATTCAACTATTCTGCATGTCGTCTATCCCTCCGTTTCAAATCCACTAAACATCATTTTATGTAAAGTAGAAACTGTTGCTTAAATGAATGAGAATTCAATTAAAAAAATTATTATAGCAATTTGAAAATATATAATACCAAAATTTCAATCAACTGAATAATTGTATTTTGGGTCTGACGAGATTGGCATCTCCTGAAGCAATTAAGCCGCCAGAAAATAGTTTACTACATTTTAAACTGTAATTAAATAATATAAAATTAGTGCTTCATCAGCATTTAACAGTGAGATTTAATGGTAACGACTAAAAATATGGATGGACAAAAACATTAGGGATTAGACTGGTCAAATTTTTATTCAGGGACTAAAAATATAGTTAAAAAAAAACTTAAATACAACAATAACATGACTGCAGGAAGTCACCCAAATTTACAATAAAATATATTTTGACAAGCTAAATATATCCATAGATGTGAACATTCATAAAAGATTACTCATTAAACAATCCCAAAATCACTACATTGAAAAAGAAGTGAAGGAGAAGAAATGGCAAAACTAAATCAAGCCATCCGCCAGAGAGCAATTAACAAATGCGCCTCACTTTAGATTTAGCATTTATGATAATTTGAGATATCCTAGCAGATTCGTCCTGTGCTCTAGTCAGTGTCTTCTTGCAAGTTGTCTCTCTATTACAAATTCTATCAACTAATGATTGGAATGATTGGATCTTTGCTTCCAGTGACTTCTTTTCTGCTTCACAAAATTCCAATTCTTTCTCGACAAATTCAATGATCTTTTTGTTCCTATCATTTTCCTCTTTTAGCATGCTAGATTGTTTAAGAATCTTGCCTCTAGTATCTCTTCCAGTCTCAGGAGAAGCCACTCAACGTTCACTTTCATACTTTTCATCTCGTTTGCAAAAGCAATCATGTAATGCAGCTCATCTTCTGTGATTTTATGGAGAACCTTGTCTTCCAGTTCTGAAATGATGTCACATATCACCCCCAAGAAAATTGACCAGTGTCGTTGTTGATACCATAGAATTCTTAAAAACATCTCCATGCTTATTGAGAATGTTAGAATAAATCTTTTTCATGCTATGTTTGACCACGATATATGCACCGCAACAGCGACACTGACATTTTTTAACCAAAAATGTACGTTTGGTCTTTACGAACCTGTGCCAAAATTGTAAAAAGGAAAACAACAACCAAGTATGCAATTGCGTTTGATTGGACTTATTTGTTACCTATTTCTATTAACTTTTTTTTTTCTTTCACTCACTCTATATCTAATTGTCACATTATATTTTGACTAATTTAAGTTGAGTTGAGAGAATTCGTTAAAAGTCTATGAATTAACTCTAGAGTTTAACAACAATAGTTTGCTAGTGGGAGATACTCTAATTTAGCAATTGATTGTGCCACTACATGCAATTTTTGATTCTAGAAAATAATACATGAAAATAAACTGGTAAAAAAAACACAATACATGAACCAATTGTAACTGCATAGCTTGAATTGGTCTTCATGTCATCTACACTTCCTGCCCACTCACTGTCAACATAGACATTTAGCTTAACAACTCCTATCTTTAAATACTAGATGCCAAAATTTGTTGTAAATATTGCCAGTTTATATAAGATGCTTCTAGTAACTACTGGGATTGCAATAATTTCAACTGATACTTCAACCATTTTCAAGCTATAAAGGTGTGTAAACTATTAAGTCATTTGTATTTACGTTTTATAGTTAAAATTAATATTACTAGGAAGGATCATGGATACATTAAGAGAACCAAAGATGAAACCTGCAATCACAGAGAATCTAAAACCATATAGGATTATGGACAAGAAAAAATGATGTATTAACTTTCTGCATCTCATAATTTACAACAATGCCTTTGGCCAGATAGCATTCCATGTCTCAAATCATCTCTTATAAAAACTAACCATACAGAACCTACATTGATCAACAAGAAAGCTTTCACCTCGTAAAGTTTGATTTCTTCTATTTTGGGATGAAGTAGTAAAAGAAATAGTGAAGCTGCTGGAGTGATGAATTGATATAACCTACTCTATTGAAGATGTATCACTATAGGAAATTTATGCTACAGGAAAGCTACTCTTTGTAGAAATTAGAAAGCAACATATGTTAAAAATAGAGATTGATGAGTAACTGCCTCCCTTTTCACCTCAGAAAACGCCTCATAACAAATAAAGATGAACGCCAGCTCAAAGATTAAATGGAAAATTCGCAAAAATTGGCAAGAATAGCAACTCTCTATTAGAACTTAATGCATGCAAATTTATCTGTTCAAAGGTTCTAACTGG
>CM023945.1:23647995-23678554 GCA_013407115.1 Glycine latifolia | reverse complement strand
CCAGTTAGAACCTTTGAACAGATAAATTTGCATGCATTAAGTTCTAAGAGACAGTTAACCCATTGTTTGCAAAGTGCAAACTTCACGGTTATTTTGCAAGCTGGCAGGCTTCTTTATTGGTTATGAGGTGTTGTTGGAGGTGAAAAGGGAGGCTCTTATTAATCTCTTTTTTTGACTTATGTTGCTTTCTAGTTTCTATGTAGATTAGTTTTCCTGCAGCATATAGTGCGTATAGTTATACATCTTCAACAGAATAGGTTATATCGGTAATTCTACTCTTGCTGTTACTCTTCTTTTTTTTTTTTTTACTTCTTCCCAATATAGAAGAAATCAACTTTACAAGGTGGAAAGCTTTTTTGTGGATCAATTTAGGTTCTGAATGGTTTAGTTTGATAGTATCTTAGATGATTTGAGACATGGTATTTTATCTGACCAAAGGCATTGTTGTAAATTATGAGATGCAGAAAATTAGTACAACATCATTTTTTATTGTCAATAATGCTCTCTTGTTATAGATTCTATGTTATTGCATGTTTCATCTTTAGTTCTATTAGAGTGTGTTTGGTTAGGGAGTTTTGAGAGTGAAATTCAATTTTTAAAGGGATTTAAAATGCCAAGTATTAAAATATATTGTTTGTATCAAATTCAAAGATTTTTTTTTATTATAAATAATGGGGACTTTATAAGGGTTGATTTTTAAAGTAAAATGAGAGAATTTCAAATAACACCAAAACTCTGAGAATTTGTAAATTCTCTCTTATCATCACCACCCTCACTCTTGTTTGCGACTATTCACCCTCACTCTCTCTTGGCCTAGCTTCTCTGGCTTTCTCTTTGCTCTTCTCCCTTGGATCTTCTGTGATTGAGCTCTTCTCTTCTCTTTGGACCACGTAAAATTTCTTTCTCACTATTCTCCAATCTTTTTCTTTTGTTCTTATTTTCTGAAAACTAGATTTGAATCTATTTTGGTGGTGTTCATGTATTAATCTAATTTCTGGACACTAGATCTGATTATGATTTTGATGTTATTATTATTTGTGTATGTGATATTATTTGCTGTATTGCAACATGATTAGAGTAATATTAAAATGCATAGTATCACCTTCTGTATTCTGGATCTTATTCGCTCTGTGATTATTGAAATGAAAAAGCATATTATCATAGCCAAATTTTAAATGGGTCGATTCCAATGTAGGTGGTACATGCCTTGCCCTGTGTAAAACTGCATTACAATCAATACGGTGGTCATGTCTGTGCTGTATCATTATGGTAAACCCAATTTAACTTTCTACAAGTTTGTGGCAGCTACCAAACAAGATGGAAGTGGGGATGAATGGGCAGCACGGCATATGTGTGTTTATCTGTGTCCGTGCGTGTGTTTGAGCAGTGAGTTTAAAATTAGAAATTTTCTACAAACCAGATTAATCTTATTATTTATTGGAATGTTCAGAAATCATAATTAATGGTATATGCTTTTGTTTTCAACATTTTGTGTGCAAATAAAGCTTTTAGAGCGAGAAGGACCAGTTAGAACTTGCAAGTCATAGCAGTAAAGCTTAGTCAATAGTCAAGACTAGGCAAAGGTGAATATTTTATTTCATCTTGTTTTGTTGTCTATTTGCACCTCAGGATTTGCAACTGCTACTTTTATGAATGACATACTTTTTTCTTCTATTTTCCTGGTCCACTTTGTTTTAAAGGGAGCATGATACTGAGTTCACTGCTCAATAATATCAACCACTGTGCTCTAAAGAACATTGTAACTCTTCCTCCTAAAAAAAAATTGGTAACTCTTCTCCAACTCAGTTCTTGATGGCTATATTGGCAAGAGTTTACTCTACATCATATTTGTACCATTATTTCCAGCCCAACAGCATGCTTAGTAGTAGATTTGTGCAAATTATGAATAAATAAGAGGTTCCTTTCAGTACAATTTTCAAATAAAGAATTGTAAAAATTTGTGTATATCCATCCTAGGGATCATAACAGTAAGGTTCAACATCACTTTAAACCAATTTAACAATGAAACATGAAAACTCTAACAAAATTTAAATTTTAATAATATCTATCCAGATTTCAAATTTGGAAATTACTAAATCAGAGTAATATTTTCAAAGACATTTTCAAGTGCAAAATGAAATAGGTACATATATGACATTAGACCTTTAATCATATTTTTCTACGCGAGACACAGGACAAGTTTATGATATGCTAATACTTAAAAATAGGTACTGGGTTAAATTTTGAAATTTGTACAATAAAATTTAGCCTACTTCGATCAAGAATTTTCAAGCATACTTATGAGTACCAAAAACTATAAATTCAAACTTTTGGAAGCACTGCTGAATCATTGTCATGAATCATGATTCCATATAAAAACGATCGTTGCAAGCCCAAGTATTGTTTCATTTGCGAGGATTTCATAAAATTATGTTAAGGAGTAATTTTTTTTCCTAACATAACTATATCTTTCTCATTTTGTAAGGTGTGTATTTTTCATATCAAATGGAATTAATTTGGGATAAATATTTATTTTAGTTATTAAAAGATGAAAAATTAAAATTTAGATATTGAATGTGCAAAAAATACGATAAATTCATCGTATCTTTAAGTCTCCTCTATTAACTCATATTCATGTCTACTTGATTTGATTGAAATGAATAGTCACATGTGTTGCTTATTCGATAAAACTAATTTGTCAATTGTCAATAAATTAATTTGTAAGTTTCAAAATTTATTGTTTTTTAATTTAGTTTTCAAACTTAATAATTTATTGTCACTTTAGTACTTAAATTTAATTACTTAATGATATTTTGGTCTTTAAATTTAACTGTTTATTATATTTTGGTCCTTAAATATATTTTAAAATCTTTTAATTAGTTATTTATTTAAAGTGGTATTTACTTCCTTAATTTATAATGAATTTTTTTACTACTAATAAATAAATTTGTCAATGAAAAATAATTTTCACAAATTAATTTATTGATGCAAGTGAAATTAGTGGACTAGTGGAGAGGAAGGAAGGGTCTGTCTGAAATTAGTATGAACGTGAATTCTGAAGGGTAAAATCCCAAATGCAATGAAAAAGGTTCTATAGTTTCACTCTCACTCGCTGTATGGCTACGCTCTCGCTCTCTCTCAATTGTTGGAGTACCGTGGAACTTGCTCGCACCAGATTTTCTTCCACCTTCACCTCCCTCGGTCGCAGTTAGTTCAAACCTCCTCAACTGCTTTTGCAATTATTTATTGGATTTCTGTTTTTTTCGTTGTTTTATTGATGTATTTCTATTTAGCCAAATTAGTAAATAGAGTAGATGAAGAGAAAGCCCAATCAATTTGTTTTAGAGTTTGGTCAATTCATTATTAAATTTAATATAACAGTGATTTGCAATGCGTACCAGCTCTTTACCGCCCAAAACATAACATCCAATGCGAGTTTTTTATTTTTTATTTGAATTTTTATCTGTAAAAGTTCCGGCTTCCAGCAGCTTCAACAACTTACAAACTATAGTTTTGTTGTTAGAGATGTAATATAAAATTGTTCACGTGTGTTCATCCAATGGCTTAACTTTTTGAGATTGTTGGTTTATGTCATGGATGGTATTGGAGCCTTAAGGACTAATAGTCTATAGTTTGATTCATCCTTCCCCCATTCTTCTCATAAAAAGTTGAATTTTAGTATAAGATTGGTGAGTTTAGGGTTGTTGTAATGCTCTTCAATAAAATAATAATTCATATTAAAAAAATAGAAAATTTCAAAATTATATTAATTTGAAAATACTTTATGTATAATAAATAAAGTTAAATAAATATTCTTTATAAAAAAAATATTATTTTCAAATATGAATATTTAAAAATAATCAACATTAAAAATATAACGCAATCAAGTTACATTTGACATATTATTCTAAGTACTAACAAAGTTAAAAAGTATCTAAGGGTAACTAAGTTTTCAAATCTCCTTAATTCGAATAGCTTATTCCTTTTGCTATGAAAATAACATGTTTAATGAGATGATAATGTAGTGAATAAAACAAATTTAGAGTGTTTGTAAATAGTGTTGTTCTCATTCAATGCGATAATTCAGAAAATCAACCATAGTATCTGCAATGAATTTAAAATAAGATTTTATATGTATATATACTCTAATAAAAATCAGATTTAAACACTCACAGTTCATGACATTCTGAATAAACAAAATATTTAAATAAACGATAACACCTCAACGCATTCAAATAAATATAATAGACATAACTGAGTGATTCTTAAAATCATAACACTCAATTCTTTGATTCCTAGAACTAGTGCGAATCTCAAATTTTTCAAGGGATCTATAAACTCATATTCCATGTAATGACGTTCGAAGTCTTTCTTATCATAAATAAAGGTATTCAAAATCTCTTTCTCATCCTAGATAAAAATATCTATAAATAAGTATCATTCACATCTCATATATGGAAGTATTTAATATTATATTCTCCTAATAAAAAATACTTCATCATCCTTTCTAGAAGGCGATGATCAACTCACCAAATTATAAAATTATTATTCTAAAAAGCTACCAAATAAACTCTAATTTCATGAATCCAATAATAATTCACAAGATCATATCACAACAACATTATACATAAAAAATATCATTTAATAATCAAAAATCTTAAAACCTTGCTATATCAGTTCCATGTTCTTATACCCCTCAGTCAAATCATACATTATACGTATATAATTGAATAATATAAACAAATGCATATGCAAATGCACGACACATACATACCAAAGAAAATTCACCGGATAAATTCAATTTACAATTAATAGAATATATATATTTTAAAATGTATATGCCAATCGAATGTCATTATTTCTTTAATTAGTGTCATCCAAAGGGATGATAGAGATGTAATATAAAACATTCATGAGCCTTCATCTAATAGTTTAAACTTTTGGGATGGTTGGTTCACAAGAGTTTTCTTTTTTCATTGCATAGGGAATAGATATAGCATATGTTCTTTTGCCAAGAAGTCATTGAAGAAATCCAGAAGAGATGTACCAGAGGCACCGGGAGATCTCTTAGATGATAAATTTGTTCAAAATGACAACTTGGAAACTTCTCTTAATCCAGCTGCCCCAGATTCTAACCTTTTACCTTCCAGGAGTGTTGTGCTTCAAGCTTGCATAATAACTTCTGGTCTCATAGCTGCTTTGGCAATAGTGATTCGGCAGGAGCTCTTCCTTTTATGCATTACTAGACCAGTTTCACCCTTCGTTGCACTTGCATGTTCCCACGTTGTTGTCTATCTTAATGATATAAGCAGGATTTCATATGAAACTTATCTATGTTTTGTTTAGCCACCATGGCGTGTATTTCAGTATGATTTTTTTCTTACACCACAATACTTGGGAGAAGTTAAATTGGGATTCAAAGTTTTATTCTTCAGAACCTAATTCTTAATTGCGGACAAAGTTTTTATTTTATTCTAGAAAGGAGAGTTCTTAAATTTATCACAATTTAACTCGAGATTCTGAAATTCACATGACATGGGATATCGTGTTCATTTTGCACTTAATTTTGTTTTTGTTACTCTCAGGTGTCTCATGTTGAGGACGAGCTCTGACACAGTGATAACTTTGTGTCTTGGTAACTTGTTGTTCATGGATTCGAATCCGGAAACAACCTCTTTGCATATGTAAGGGTAAGGTTATATACAATATCCCTCCCCTTTACCTGCTTATAGCATGGAGTCTATGAACAATAGAGTACGTAATAGTAATAGTAGCGGGTGTCTCATGTTGTGTCAGTGGAAGTCTTGCCAGTCTTGGACTGCTCATCAGAAGTATCATGTATTACACTCATATTTACTTAGTTCTTACTATTAGTTTTCTGGTTCAGACTTACATGAATTCTCTTTCACTGGAAGGGAGTCATAAAAAGATATTGGATACCAAGAACTATATTTGAACTCTTAATTGCATAAAATTAAAATAACTGTTCTCATCAGAGAAATATGCTTTACTGTAGACCTTTACTGACATTTGTTAAATACTGAAATGCATATGGCCATGCTGGATTTTCAAGTGGTATCTTGGGGTGAAAGTTATTGAACCAGGGGTTGATAAATTTGGAATTTCTTTTAATACGGTATGAAAGTACAACCTTTCCTGTGTTTTCCTTTTTTTATTATATTTGGAACAAGTCTGCATGTGTATGGCTCTATTTATTGGGACATTTTCATGAATAATGACGTGAAATTCAAATCATCATATCTTATTCTAATGGAACTTTAAGGCTAATGTGACGTGAACTTCTAATCGACTACTCTGTGATGTTTAAGTGCCTGAAGCAAATATGAATGTGCTTGTTTCTTGGTAAATGTTTTGTAATTTGTAAATGGTAAAATTTATTATTTGTGGTATATCTTAAGATATTCTTTTTTCTTTTTGTCTACAGTTGGTTTTGACATGTGGCATCTTGAGTTGATTACAGTACTTGTAGTTTTAATATCATCATGTCGCTATTTGCTATTGAAGACGTGGCCAGATTTTGCTCAGTCTAGCGAAGCAGCCAATCAGCAGGTAACTGAATCAAGGCCATGGCTCTGGAAATGTCCTTTAAGATTTTGTAAGCTTGATTTGTTGTTAGTGGATTGCCATTTAAAACTTGAATATTATATAGTAGATCATAATAAGTTTAGTAAAAAGGTAGTGCATCTGAGTAGAAATCGTTCCTACTTGAGATAACTTTTCTTGCAAGTCTGTTGCTTTTTTGTGTTTGCGTCTGTACTCTGTATAAGTACATGGATGCTTTGCTGAACTCTGGAAATATTTTGCTTTCTGAATCAGGTTCTTAGCTCACTTCAGCCTTTGGATTATATTGTTGCATTTTTGCCTGGTATTAGTGAGGTTAAAAGAGGCTACTCTTCTTGGCTTATTGTCTTTCTTATTTATTTTTCATCATTTGACTGATATCACATATTGGCAAAAGAACCCAAATGGTATTTTTTTGATAAAAAATTACCAATTTGGCATAGTTTTGAAACAAATTACCAACCTGGTGTCTGGGTCACGCCAAAAATTGGGCGTGACTAAATTCGTCTCTAATTCGGTCGCTAACGGATTTTGTAACAGAATATTGTATTTTTTTATGTTTGCGACGAAAAATTCCGTCTTAAAAACTGTTAGCGACTGATATAAAGACTAAAATTGGCGTGATTTAATTTTTGACGTAAAATATCATTTAATATTATTAATTTTTATTTTAATCTAATTATAAAGTATTTTTAGATCGATCTTCACCATAGATATGATCTTTTTTATTTTTTTAATATTGTTTTAATTTTATATGATTTTGTTTAATATTTTTTGGATTTTTTATATAACTAATCTTCTAATTTCAAAATTTTTTCCCAAAAGAGGCCTCTAAGTGCCTCAAAATTACAATTTAATCTTCGAGCCTCCAAAAAATTTCTTGTTTTCTAATTTTTTTATTTATTCAATTAGTGAATTACATGCTATTTTTTATTTTTTTAGTTACTTTTTTTAATTTCGAACGTTTTGACATAAAATACGTCTCCATCGGATATACCCCAAATATTAAAATAAGTAGTTTAGTAATTTATATTATAATTACTTTGAATTACATTTAATATTTTAATTAATATTTTAAATCAATTATCATTTAAATTTTAAGATTTAAAAGAAAAGATTGAACTATACTTAATAAAAAATGGGGTGTAATGAGCCATTTTCAATTTTATGGATAAATTTATCAAAAACTGGGATGTATTTTAGTAATTATATTATAATTACTTTGAATTAAATTTAATATTTTAATTAATATTTTAAATCTATTATCATTTAAATTTTAAGATTTAAAAGAAAACATTGAACTATACTTAATGAAAAATGGGGTGTAATTAGCCATTTTCAATTTTATGAATGAACTTATGAAAAACTGGGGTGCATTTAATAATTGTTAGGATTTAAATTTGATAATGCATATAACTTTGCACAATCATAAATTTTGATAGAAATATCCGATGGAGGCGTATTTTATGTCAAAACGCTCGAAATTAAGAGAAGTAACTAAAAAAATAAAAAATAGCATGCAATTCACTAATTGAATGAATAAAAAATTAGAAAACAAGAAACTTTTTGGAGGTTTGAAGATTAAATCACAATTTTGAGACACTTAGAGGCCTCTTTTGGGAAAAAAATTTGGGCAAGTCCCCTCAGGAAGGGCTTCTCCTCTGAATTACGATCGTTTTGACATATCATACGCCTCAATCGGACATTCCAATCAAAAGTTATGACCGTCCGAAGTTTTTGCTCCATCTGTGCATGCCACGTGTCGCCATCTGGTGGAACACGCCCAGATTTGGGCGTGACCGGTTCCGCCTGCATTTGGGCGTGACTGCTTCTGCCTAATTTTGGGCGTGACCCAGACATCAGATTGGTAATATGTTTCAAAAGTATACCAAATTCGTAATTTTTTTATTAAAAATATACCATTTGGGTTCTTTTGCCATCACATATTATCATCTTAAATTCCAGGCACTACTTTTCCGAGGAGCGATTCTTCCACTTTTGGGAATGAACTGGAATAGTATTGCGATTGCTGCCTTGATTTTTGGTGTTTTACACCTAGGCAATGGTCGAAAGTATTCCTTTGCCATCTGGTGCATATCTTTCCTGTTTCTCCTCTCTCCCCTTTCATTTCTCTCTTTTTCCCCATTTATCGAAAATTGTTTTGCTGAATTTAATTCCTATACTAAATCACAACTTTTTTCCATTATTGTGTTGTTAGTTCTGATTAAATTGCAATAAGATTTTCGTTTGTGTTTTAGGGCAACCTTTGTTGGTCTTGCTTATGGATATGCTACAATTTATCCTCTAGTGTTGCTGTTCCCATGGCTTCTCATGCAGTGAACAACCTGATTGGAGGGATTTTATGGCGGTACACGTCAAATACACCAAACCAGAAATTAAATGAGTGATTGCAGAAATCAGAGAATCAGAGTTAGAGACCAATCCAAGAAGTATGTTTGCAAATGCAGCGACTAATGGCAGCACTGCTCTCTCCTCCATTGTTTAAGGAAAAATTCAAGTTTGTATATTACAACATTATATATAGATTTCTGTTGTAGTTCTCTTAGAAAACATGCCATGTTATTTATTTACCATAAATAGATAACTGTACTTTATAAGGTGGACGGGGTCACTTGGCTTGCTTATTACCGATTTGGTTTTTTTAGTCTCCCATTTTTGGAATATGGCTAGGGGTGTTCATGGGTACCGGTCATCCGTAAACCCGAACTGATCCGAACATTTTGGGTTGGGTCATTTATATATTTGGGTCAAAACCGAACCGAACCAATCAAAACCGTTCATGTACGGGTTGCGTCACGGGTTTAGATTTACAGATCCGTTGACCCGATGACCCAATCCGTGAACCCGTAATAATAATATAAATTTTATTATATATATATATATATTAAAAATTAAAAAATTAATTTGACAATAAAAAAAGGTGTGGTATTGTAAATGTTTAAGATTGCATCCAAAAATAGAATAAAATATTTTCTAATATTGCATTAAAAATAAGATAGAATATTTGTAAGATTGCATTGCATAATATAATAGAATATTATTAAGATTGCATAGGATAATATGATAGAATATATTTAGGATTGCATTCAAAAATTAGTTAAAATCATATATTTAAATTAGTATAAATAGAAACATATTTTGGTGTTCATGTATGCATTTCATTCCAAATAATATTAGAGTTTTAGAGAGTTTATGTTTGCATCATTGAGAGAATTGTTGTGAGATCATATAGAAGCGTTTGGCAAGTCTGATCCTTCAACTCTCCATCAGAATTTAAAGGTACCTATTTGCTTAAGGAATAAAAGCGTTGGTAACTATTTTATTGTATTCTTCTTCTTGACTTTGGAAAAGGTCGCAGCTGGAAAACTAGGATACCAGTTTTGTCTCTGTTCTTGATGAATTGAGACGTGCGACTTCTGGCTGAGAAACTAGGGATACCAGTCTGGCTGGAAAATAAGGATACCAGTCTGTCTCTATTCTTGGTGAATTGAGACTAGAGCTTTTTGCTGGGAAACAATGATATCGACTAGGATAATTGTTGTGTAAGGGTATACTAGAAAACTAGGATACTAGGAACTCTTGTACACAAAATTATTATAGTGGAGTTGTCAATTGGATTGATTATCCAATTTGAACGTCGTGATTTTTTACCCAATTGGGTTTTTCACGTTAAAATTGATTGTGTCTTCTTTACCTCTTATTTCCATTTTATTGCTTTGAGTTTGATTTTAAATTATTAATTATTTTATAAAAATCAATCCACCCCCCTCTTGAGTTCATCTGGGACCAACACAATATTCATATGTTATAGAAGTTTTAATAGCAAACTTTTATAATTAAAAAAGTTATCGATTGCTTCCAAAAATTGGACCAAATGAAATAATTTTCAATTAAAAAAGTTTTCAATTGACTTAAATTGACCATCCACAGTTTTATATAAATAAATCATGGCACTCAACTAACTGTTTAGGACCTTGTATTTTAAACATTTGAGTTATGTTCCCTACTTTAAAACTTTAAGTAGCTAAAATCAAAATAATGAAAAATTTGATCAGAACCAAGGTACTAACACTGTGTTGCTTTGAAATAAGAATTGATTTAAGGTTATGACCTTTTTTTCATATTTTGTTTACCATGTTTATAATATTAATGAATCATATTTTATTTATTTGTTTGTTTCAGCAAATCTGGTTGCAACAAAATTGGTTATAACAAAGCTTGGTTTGTAAGAAATAGTTGTGATTCAGACTATTGTAGTAAATCTTGTTCAAAAATCTTTTGTTTTAATTTATATTATAAGTCTATTTTAGAATATTATGTTGAAATAAATCAATTTTACTACTTTCATACATTTGATAATATTGTGTTAATTGTTTGAGATATTTGAAAGAATCGTGATATAAAATAGTAGTTACTAAAAAAAATTAAATGGGTAACCCGGTGATCCGAACTGAACCGAACCGAACCGTTCATGAACGGGTTGGGTTGGGTTTCAATTTTTTTCTTCTGAAAATCGAAACCGAACCGAACCGATCAAATTTGATTGGGTTGGATCCTAAATTTGGCCAAAATCGATCCGAACCGATCCACCAATATCCCTAAATATGGCTTCATTGGCTTGGGACTTTACCTTTTGAAGGAATATTCCCCTAAAAATAAAACGGAAAATAAACAGAAAACCAAATCATCCGCGTTTTGGACGAGTGTGACACGCAGGAAGGTAAGATCTCAACAAGCTTGGGTTGCGCTCCTCTTTCTATTCCTTACCCCTTTATGAAATGCTGCACTTTCAATACTTTTTTTTTTTTCTTTCTCATCTCTCTTTATTGTCTGTTCCTTTTCCCTCGAATTTTGGGTAACTACCACATATATCACAAAGCTTCAATCTTCATGGCTTCGGTAAGAATTAAGATCCTCCCACCATATCATGTAATAATGTGTGTTCATTTCTAGCCAATGATTTTAAACAACAACAAAAAATTGTTGTTATCAAAAACAAAATTGAAATGAGGTTTAGCTATGTACCGAGGTTTCCAGCAATTCTTTGTTGTTAATGATGAGCAAAAGGGTCTTTTTATTTTTCATTTTCTATGAATAATTAATCTATGTTTCGACGTAAGCATTTATCTTTGCATGTGCAGTATGAACAAATTAGATGGAAAGCCACTACCCAAGTTCGGGGAATGGGATGTGAGTGATCCTGCCTCAGCTGAAGGATTCACTGTTATATTCAATAAGCAAGGCCAGAGATGAGAAAAAAAAACTGGCGGAGGAGGATCAGGGCGCATTAGATCACAGCGAAGAAATAATTCGCGCAAAGATGATGATAAACCCTGCAAGTTACTTATCAATAATAGAGTTATGCTATTTAGTACGAGAAACAATAGTATAGATTTCTCACCATTAGATGTACATGTGTTTCATTGGTCATTTGAAGGTGAAAAACAGAAAATATAAACTTGTCCTATTTCACAGAAATCATGTGAATGTGTTTTTACGGTTGTTTCTTTTTGCAATGAAGTTGAATAGCTAATATTATACATATGATTTTGGGTGCAGAAAAAGTGGTTTTGCTTTAGACCCTAGACAAGGACAAGGGTATAAGGATGTGTTTTTTGCTGCTTGGGATGTATATCATGATTCTCTTCAGTTTCTGTTCTGAGGCCTCATCTGTCTCCAGACCACGGATTAGAGATAAAAAAAGAAGAAAGAAAATAGTTGCAGAGCCTTCTCAAACCATCGTTGTAGCTTCCAGTTATTAACATGTTTTCCCTTCTACTTATTGTACGCACCGGCACAAAGTAATATGTAAATAGGAGAATCAATAACTAACTACCTTTTGAAATGGCAGAAGTTAAACAGATATGTTTGTTCTTGCTGTTACTTCATGATGTTGATGAGCTCAACTAAGCAATTACTTATTTTTAGTTATAAAAAAACAAAAAATTAAGTATCATATATTATAAAACCATCATTGCAATTTATGAACAATAAATTTAAACATTTAACATCAGTTCCATTAAAAAATCACCACACGTCTATCAATAATTTCAAAAATTAAAATATTTAATAACTAAAACACGATTAAAATATACATCAAGGTGTTAAAATTAAAATTATATATATATGACAATCTTATGGAAGAAAATAAAAATGACTAATCTCAATTATTAGATTAATATACAAAATCAAAATTAAAATATTTTATATTCAAATTAAAATTCATTTAACCATAATATCCTCATAAGATTTATCAAATAAAAAATTAATTATCTTAAAAATTTAATTTATAATAAGATCGTGACCACAACAACCAAAATGATTAAATGAGATTTTAATTTGAATTAAAAATATTTTAATTTTAACCTTTCATTTTAATCTAATAATTGAGATTAATCATTATCACATAAAATAGACATTTTTATTTCTTAGACTAAAATGAAAGATCAAGATTAAAACACTTTAAATTTAAATTAAAGTCTAGTTCCTATCGTTAATTAGTGACACTAATAAGAACAATAATGGTGGTGATGACGGTTGATGATTATAGTTATGATAGACTTGAGATATTTTAGAATGCCATAAATTTTACAGATATTTTATAATTAGATGATACTTTAATTTAAATTTAAAATATTTAATTTTAACATTTTATTTTAATATAAAAGTAATCATTCTCATTTTCACGTAAAAATTTATTTTCATATACACACATCAATATAATCTTAAAAAATTCACCAATCACATATAAATAAATATACGCATAAAAATGTAAAAAATTCAACTACTACTTATCATTATAGAAGGAAGTGTATAAAAAAATTAAAATAATATTTATAAACTTTTCTAAACGCAACCCTACTGAAACGCATCCCAAATACTTAATTAAATTATTTATTTATATATTCCATATTAATTAATTACGACGGGGACAGCTTTTATTATTGAAAAAGGATGATGTTTAATTGCCAAGCATTGCAAATCTAACTTGAACTACTTTTTTATACATTTATGATTCCGCTACACATGTAGCAAATAAGTGGTGGTGGTGGCTGAATGTATTTTGGTTTTTCTATTTTTACTTAATTTCTAACGTTCTCAATGAATCAATGAAATCCTTAATTAATACATCCTTATACTCACTAAATTAAAGATCATTTAAAAATTAAATAAATTTATGAATATTAAAAGCAACTAAAAAATTGGGATAACTAAAACTTATCGATCATATATATGTAGAAAGATTACAAATATATTTAAACAAAAAATTAACCGCAGAGTGATTATTCTACTTAAGGAAATGTTAATCCCATGCCAGCATAAAAGTTATCTAATCCTAGACTGATGAAAGAGTAAAGACCCTAGTCCAATCCAGAGGTGTAAGACAAAACAAAATACAAATTAAGGTCAAACATAAAATTCAAGCAATAACGAAACAGAAAAACAATTCAGAAACAAAAAGAATATGAGGTTGGACTTAAATGGCGACCATTGCTGGTTGTTGGAATTCACGTGACTCCTCATTGCTCAGTTCAAGCAAAACGGATTAGGCCATTCAATAATTCAATTTAGAAGAAGTTAATTGAATCATTAATTCACAACTGCTAGTTGCTTCTACTTTGCCAACTTCATTTGATCGATATAGTAACAATTGACGAGTATATTACAATTTTGAGTAAATCCCTCCCGCTACATTTGACGAGTATATTACAATTTTGAGTAAATCTATCTGGAACTGTAATGGTTAATTAAATTGATGCTTAAAATTAAGAAAATAGTAAAATATTCTTTAAAAATGCTGCAAATGTGTAGGAAGTCTACTAAGAGAAGCCTTCAACTATAACGCCAACACGGGCAACACCTTCAAGGGCACATGCATGTCTAAAAATTTATGAAAACAATCTTAGCCAAAGGATGAAGCAAATTCTTGTTAATTAAGAATGAAGCAAGTTGTACGTACTCCAACTTAATAGAACATGAGAACTGTTTTCCTTCCAAATCAAGTAGTCTTTTTCCTCCTTACATAATGTGATAGGATGAAGAAGGTCTTAAAGAGACTCAAACATTTCCTCTTCTCATACAAAAACTGTAGAATTATCTAAAACAATTTGAAATATATGAAGAAACATATTTAGGCTTGTCTCTTAGCTAACCATTTATCAGTCCAATGTGATTTCTTATTTGTCTTGTTATCAAAAAATCACAAGGAAATTAAAAGCTCCATGAATGACTACTATCTCAATAGCTTGCATGACATCATGTTTTGTAATATACAAACTCGCATCATATTTATTCTTAGCTAAAGGTTTTCATTTTATTGTTATTATACTGTTCCTAATCACAAAAAATATATATAATTTAGACTTTTGTAAATAATATACTCACAACATAAATATTGATTCCTTTAACAATAATAATCTTAGTAAATAATTAAATATGTATTATATTATTTACTTGTCTACAAAACATACAAAAGCAAGAGTATCGTGTTAGTTAATCTAAAAAAATATTGATTTTCTGTATCTACCAATTCTACATTATTTGTTCATAAAAAAATTATCTAAAATGTAAAAAACAATCAATCTCAACAAACTTTTTTATACTAATTAATAACATTATTTTATATATTAAAATGTATACCAACTTAAGTGTTAATTAAAACGTGTTTCCAACATCCGAATGCATCACTCAATTAGCTTATAATTAATAATTTTTATCTCAGTAATTCGAATTCGATCTAAACTAGAGGTATGAACAAATTGGTTCGGTAAAAAAATCGAACCATTTTAACAATGCAGTTCTCAAATTCAAATGTCTAAATTGTTTTAGAGAATCGGATCAAAACAAATTGATTTTGACTTCAACGAATTGAATCAGTTATCGAACTTATTTTCAAACTGCTTTATAAAAACACAATTTAGAAGAAAAGCAATTCAGTTTACTAAATTTGTTTTAGAAAAAATAGTTCAGTTCAAATCAAACTTGTTTTGAAAATTAATTCAATTCGTTTTAACGTACGTAACTGTTTGACTACAAACCAGTTTGATTCAGGCTCGGTGTAAAATCAGTTTAGCACAAACCATTTTTTTTTTTCACACCCCTAATCTAAGTGCGTGTTTAGATCAACTTTGACAAAATAAATTTTGTAAAATTGATATTAATTAAAATTGATTTTGAAATAACTTGATTTATTTTTGGATGTTTTATTATAAATATAATTTAAAGTAAAATTCAACACAAAATTTTATATACAACACATAACTACTCAAAATTACTTTAAAATTATAAATTATTCTTTAATATAAAACCAAATATATATATATATATATATATATTCAAAATCAATTATAAACTCAAAATTAATTCTTCAAACACTCAATAAATAAAGAGAAAATCCTTTAGGAGAATGTTTGTTGGAAAGGACGGTAGATTAAAACTTCATCTTCATGAATTTATTGCACCAGCACATCGACCTTTTTTACTTTCGAAGTGGATTTCATAACTCTTGACAGATAAAGGTGATGGTAGCATAGCAGCAATTTGGTATTCTCGGGATATGTTTATGTGGTTTGTTAGGTGTAGGAATGCTTATTTGTTTCACATTCATTAATTGAATTCCCAACCTCCGTGCATGTGACTATGATGTATTCACCTGTCACAATATTTAACGCAACCCAGAGCCTTGGCCATTACAATTTTCCCAAACTAGGAAAACGCGCAAAAAACTATAGGCAAGAAAAAGAGACGACAATGCCACGTCTAGTTATTACATGCAGCAGTGTTGTTGATGAGTACTACCTCACAGTACTCATAATCTCATGCCTCGGTTTGATCGTCACCCTCAACTGCCTCATCTCCTTCTTCGCATGGATCTTCCGAACCTGTTTCCGATCCGAGAAGAATCTTGTCCGAAGCTACGGTTCGTGGGCTTTGGTCACCGGAGCCACCAACGGCATCGGAAAAGCCTTCGCAGACCAGCTAGCGCAGAGAGGACTCAACCTTATCCTCGTGAGTAGAAGCTTCCAGAAGCTTGGAACAGTTGCCGGTGAAATAAAAGAAAAATACCCCGACACGCGCGTGAAGATTGTTGAGATGGACTTCGCCGACTGCGAGCTGTCGGAGGGTCTCCGGCTCGTGGAGGAGGCGACTGAGGGTTTGGATGTTGGCGTTTTGATCAACAACGTGGGGATCACGTACCCAAGGGCAATGTTCTTTCATGAGGTGGAGGAGAAGGTTTGGAGGAACATTGTTAGAGTGAACATCGAAGGAACCACGAGAGTAACGAAAATTGTTTTACGTGGGATGTTACAGAGGAGAAAGGGTGCGATTGTTAACATTGGATCGGGTGCTTCTGTGGTCGTGCCTTCTCATCCTCTCTTTACAATCTATGCTGCTACAAAGGCGTAAGCTTTCTTAATTTTCTATCTAACACCCTTCCATTTTCTCTCTTTCTTTTTTTCTTTCTAACTGAAAAAAATGCTTTAACAATGTAAGTAATTAATTGAAAAGATGATTATTAGCATTGTTCATAAGAATGACAAGTTTTTTCAGGACAAAGGTTAATCAGTTTCCTAAAAATATTGGCTAATGAACCAGCTCGTTAGTAAGAATCTTTTTTTACTATGAAAATAAGAAAGAAGAAGAAGCATTAACTTGCTTCGTGTTCGTTAATTAACTTGAGCTAAATCAATATCCCACCACTAGGAGAAAGCTCTCAAAGCCAACAAGGTGTAATAATGGTAACATAACGATAACAAAAATGATATGTTTTTACATCCTTTGTACATATATCCATCTTGAATAGGATTTAGATGAAAAAAAATGAATAAAATTATATAAATACTATCATAAGTGATGTGATAGTGAAATGAGAGATAAAAAAATATAAAAAGTTATACCTAATTTTTCTTTATCTTGTAATGATATTTTTACACTTCAAATTTTATATTTTAAAATTTTCTTCTCTTCTTATTTTTCTTCTAAATTCTTAAGTATATTCATGCTTCAACGAGTACTTTCGTGGTTATTATCATGGGTATGCGGGTGACTGTCGTAAGTTAATGAGACTGAACTCTCCTTTAAGAGAGACAGCAATTCTCACATCGTCACTCAACTATATTTTAATGAGGGCAATGTTATTATTAAATATATTTTTTTCAAAAAAATTCTTATAATTTAAAAAGTTACAAAATAAAATGATTGATGTGATAAAAATTAAAAAATAATTATAAAAATATTGTAAGCATAATATTATTATTTTTTGGTATGATAATAATCTGACATTTTGTATTATTTTATATATAAAAAATTCTAATAGCTTTCTTTTGTGAATAAAAAGTTCTAAGAACTTTTATATATATGGAGATGTGAATAGACACAGCTAATTTTTTTAAAGATAATGAAAATGACACTATTAAAATAATATAATTTGTAATGTTTTGTAGATCTAAAACTAAACAAACTTATTTATCATACACACGATAATTTTTTTATTAAATGATAGTGCAGAGAAATCTTTACAGTATTATTCATTCTAAATTAAAAATGTTAATTTTATAATAATTGTTTATAAGTCAAAATTTAAATTTAAGATAATTTTTAATCGAGTAACAATATAAATATACAGAATATCAGAATCAAATTAACCAATATTATAAACATAAAATCATAAGTCAAATAAAATAATATGCATATATAGTATCTATATTAATTAACCCCCCAGGCGAGTACTGAAAACTAAAGTGAATTGGACGATGGAAAGATGCAGTTACGTGGATCAGTTATCAAGATCTATGTACGTGGAGTATGGACAATACGGGATACATGTGCAATGTCAGGTACTTACAAATGTCTACTTTAATTTGTTAGACTGTTTTTGTTTTTTCTTTGTTCTTATAACGAACTGACATTTGTTAAGGATACAGACTTAAGGTAATGTGCAACACATATTACCAAGGCTTGGATCAGCTAGAGAAAACTATTGTAAACTTAACTAGATGTCTAAAGCAGCTGCATTATAAACTCGCAGGAACAGTGTTTTAACGTTCATAGTATTTTTAATTTCATGTTTAAAGTCTTAGAAAAGAATATCAACTATTGGAAATGAGTGATCAAGTACAGTTGCATGTGCTTATTAGTTAATTAATATGACTTCTGTATTCTGATCAATGTATGATTAACTCTCAGTTTTTTGGGTAAACTTTAGTATTCATGATTAATATTTAATACTGATCATGAATGAAGGTACCATTATACGTTGCAACCAATATATATAGTATCAAGGGATGAGTCCAGTATATATTGTGATTTAATTCGTATGACGAATTCATCATTTTCTCTTTTTTTTTGGGTAAACTACTCCATACTATGATTAAATATTTAATACTGATCACGAATGAAGGTACCCCTGTACGTTGCAACGAATATGGCATCAAGGGTGGCATGTATTGAGAGAGATTCTTTGTTCGTGCCAACAGCTGAGGTTTATGCAAGAGCTGCAATTGGTGAAATTGGGTACAAACCAAGGTGCACACCTTATTGGGCTCACTCAATTCAGTGGTGTTTCGCAAACTTAATCCCAGACACACTACTTGATACTTGGCGCTTGTCCATCGGTATCCGCCGCAGGAATCAAACGGGAGACTGAATATTAATTAAGGACTATCATTTCTCACTTTAATTTTATTTGTATGAATGGTTATTATAAAGTATGTTTTAATTTTATTTTCAATAATTATACATAGATATGTGATGTTATATATTAACTGTTTAATTTTTTTTCTTTTAGTGTAAAACATGGCTTCGCTTGTCCCTATGGACATGCACTTAAATACAAATTAATGATAAATAAATATTTTTAACATACAAATTATATTTTAGAATTATATTATAATACAAGATTATTTTTAATTATTGAAATTCAGTTTAGAAATAAAGATAAAAATGATAATGGAAAGAGATAAGTCGTTAAAAAAAATTAAGTGTTGAAATTAAAATAAAAGGCAAGTTTGACATGGTTGAGAAATAAATTCATGGAGTAATTATTAATCAAATTAAATTAAGAAATATATTTTAAAGGAATAAAGGATTAAAAATATATTCAATATATAAGATTGAGATAAGACATGAGCCTCAATCAAATTAAATGTTCATAGATAACTCGTATAAAGCAATTCTATTTAATAATAACTTCTAACAATGTTTTACGACGGCCTTTTCCTTTATAAGATCATATCCGGCATTCTCCTTATATGATATATAAGTGATCTATAAAAATCCATTATTTTTTAAAAAATACTATAATAAAAAAACTGCAGAATATATATAACATAGCTTAAAATACACATGCTGGAGAATTCAGCAAAAAAAAAAATTACATGCTGGAGTTCTTGTACATTGCTATCAATATAACGTACTAATTCTATGCTATCATATATCCATCGTCCCCTAAGCAAAATACACGGTGCAATAAGCGATTTTGATCATCACCCACCGTAACGATCACCACCTCTCAAATCTCAATCATTGAGCAACACTTTATCGAGAGAAAAAGTTCAAATATACCCCAAAAGAAAGAAAGAAACAGAGAAGAAAAAAAAACATCTTAGGAGTCGTAGGTGGAGTAACCGGGTCGGATTCTGAGGTCGTTGGTGGTGTTGACGTTGAACATCGGAGAGAGGAGGTGGAGGAAGAGGAAGAAGAAGGGCAGGGGAGAGGAAGAGGGAGATGAGGAAGCATCTTAGGATGAATGGTTTTGTGAGTGTGATGTTCATTCCCGCATGCATGTCGCTCTCTCATGCTATGCTATGTTATGGACAACAAAAGCGGAACTTGCTTGTGTTCATTAATGTAGCTTTGTGCATATTGTTTAATTTGGATTTGTGTTTCGCATGAGATTGAGAAAGGATAGGGGTGTTGGACATATGAAAGTTTAAAAAACTCAAATTTGACGACCGTGAGAGAGAAAGAAACGAAGAAATCAATAAGAAAACCAAGATTTTCAGTCAAATAAAGCGGATAAAGAATGATAGATAAGCCGTTTATACTTTTTAGTTACTATATATCTTAATATGACCATCGGTGAGATAAAGGGCATCAATTGATTGATTTAGGGTTGTTACAATTTAATTTAATAAATGATTTTGAGGTTCAGTTTTTGATTTTGGATGATAATTAGTTTTGTCTACTCACCCTCTTTACTTTATGTTCCATACTATTTTCTCTCTCTTTTGATGTACATTTTTCATAGTCTAAAAAATAATTAATCAATTTTTATCTTTATCTATATATTAGATCCTGTGAAAAATCTATCTATCTTAATCCATCTTTTTTTAATCTCTAAATTAAATTTTAGCAACTTTTAAAAATAACAGTAGTTAAAAATAATATATCTTTTATAAAATTTTAAATTATTCTATAATTATAACTTATTTATCAAAAAAATTATTATAAATTTTAATTATACAAAAATAAATGCACGTAATAGTATAGTTTAATTTAAGCTAAAATGTAATTTTAATAGTTTATTTTACCTAATTTATAATACTTATTTTATTGTAAAATTAAGATATTTAGTACTTTTATTTTTTAAAATAGAAGATTTTGATACTTCTTTAAATTTAATTAGTTGACTGTTAAACTTTTTGCTTTGACCCTAAGTGGATGAATTGGATACTGCATTTTTTAAAATTTATATATTAATGAATGATTATAATTAAAATTTTCAAATGTTCAATAAATAAATAAATAAAAACACTTAAATTGTCCTGCATTCTTCCAACTTCCAATTTACAACATCAATATTTCCATCTGATATTCCGATTGATTAGCTAGTCGGAAACAACTTGCACGATTCACTATTGGACCAGATGAAACTAGTTATCACATAAATTTATTTAATTCAGTACATCAAGTTTCGTTGTCCTCACTAACAGAATCAGATTGCCACTGCATCCGTCTACTTTGCCTATGAATTTTGGCACATTGAGTGCAAGCTGTAGCTCCACATCCAGGTTCTTTCGACTTCTTCAAACATGTAAAATAACGCCGAAGAAGGGTGTTGGAGATGGCCATCTACGGCAAAATCCAAAGAGGAGGGGAAGAAGATTACACGTTAGGGTTCTGTTCACAATAAACACGTACGGAGCTTTCGTTTTTTTTTAAATAAATAAAAAACTAAATCGTCTACTAATGAATATGTTTATTAAAAAAAAAAAAACTACAACTCAGATTATAGCCAAAGCAAAAAGTTAACGCTCAACCATTAAATTTAGCAGGGATCAAAATCCTCTTTTTTATGAAGGGGACCAAAATCCTTTATTTTGAAAAACATAGGAACTAAATGTTACAACTTTATATTAAGAGAGGATCAAACTTATGAGTTAAATAAAATAGAAATGACAAAAATTACATTTTAACTTTAAATATAAAATGGCATAATCACAAGTATATGTCGTGTATAACATATGTAATTTTGCTCATCGGTTTAATGCATGTTTAGTTTGGCGTTTGAAACTAATTTTGAATACATTTTTATATGTTTAATTTCACATTATAAAAAAATTCATAATTGATTATGAGTTTAAACAACTTTGAAAATTTTCTATTTTAGATCTAAAATTTTGTATTGAATTTTACTCATAATTTTATAATAAAACATTCAAACATAAACTATATCACTTCAAAATCAATTTTAACTAAAATCCATCTAAACAAACACTTGGTAACTTTGAGGGAGGCTGACTTTAGCAACTTTGCTTACCGATTTATGATGTCTTTTACATTGTGTAATTGATGGGATTTGGATCCCTTGCAGTGAAAAAATCACTGGAGAGAGTGCAGTGATGTATTTCACCAGTAATATATTCACAAAAAATAGTGTGACAATCCTATAGTTAGTCAGTAGAGTAGTATAACGTATTAAAAAAATGATTATTTAACATAAATGATAAACATGAGTTCACAAGTTAGATAAGAAAATTACCATCTCAATTAAATTCACTAAACCCAACTTGAGTTGAAAATATGATCATTCATTGTAAGTCAAATCGAATGTGCCGGATTAGCCCGAATAGATAATTCAACTACATGAGTTCAATCGAAATGTGTTGGGAGACAAAAGGGTGGACAGAGTGGGATGGGAGAGAAGGGTAAGAGAAACATTTCTTAATCATATCATGTTGAATTCTAACCTTGACCATAAGATAAAATTTTGACCGGTAAATAGGACATGATACAAAAATAGGATTATTTTATCATATCTTATTAGCTCACCAAACCATGAATTTTAGATTGGAATATAACAATATATCTTATCTTATTTCCCTTCTCATGCTCCCAGACTGCCCTTAATGGAATTATCAGTCCCAACAATGAATGACAAAAAATACAGAACTTCATCAATCTCTAAGCTGAACACCAAAAATTGCAATTCGTCTCGGCTTAGTCAAAGATCAATTTCTTTCTACCTAACCATTAAGTACTATCTGCACCTGCTGGGCTGCTGGCAACTGAATTAACCATATGAAATTGTTTGCCTAGGAAGACTGCTGGAATAAAACAAATGCATATTTTCACTAAATATATATATTTTACGCTCACTCCTGACACCACGAATACGGGTGGGAAGAAAGACCAGCAGGGGAATTGAGGATTAAAATAACCGGATATTCATTCAACTGTTTATCAAGTAACTGCATCCATGATCAACTAATTCATCATTGCTTTAATACATCCCTTTGAAAACGGGATTTGTACGGCAAATGCTTGCTCCATACTCCTCATATTCCGCCTTTGTATGACAAGCCTATACATTGGAACAAAAATTATAAAACTTCTCTTGTTTTTCCATTGAGACTCATCGGAAGGATTTAAGAAACGTTAAGAAATTAAGCATACTTTCACTAGGAGAACATTATAGCAAGACAACACACATTGCAACCCACAACGATGGCAAACCAAAAGAAAAAGAAAAAGAAAACTCTGATGTCATATTTTTACACTGTTCAAGTTTCATATTTCTAAACTTAACAAACAATACCAGATATTTTGTTACCATGTATGCAATCATAGTTTCGTTTAACCTCGCAAAGCATACAAAATTCAGGTTATCAATGTCAAACAAAGAGGCATAGACAACCAACTACAAACGTGACATTGACATGTAATCCATCCACCATTGCTTTCTCATGGACAAGAAATAATCTAAAGATTTATTGTCAACAAATAAAGGTGCATCTAAAAGAGGCACAGACAACCAACTACAAATGTGACATTGACATGCAATCCATCCACCACGGCTTTCTCATGCACAAAAAATAATCTAAGATTTATTGTCAACAAATAAAAGTACATCTCAAACCTATAAATCCATACATACCATTCAACAAATTGTCTCGGACCAATGTGCTCAAGATCAAAAGAGATTTTTTTTTTTTTTTTCGGGGTATGGTACTTATAACTTATAAGTCATAGCAAGGAAGAAAGTTAATCATTGAACAAGTACCACCACCCCCACCCCCTTTCCAATTACATGGAAGAACACACTATTAGTACACAAAATTAGTGATTATAGGATGCACACACTGAACCTCATAACCCCCCAAAAAATGTCAGAAATGCATACCGTAAAAAATTCAGGTGTTGATGCAAGTACTGATCCTCCAAACCAAACTGCAAATCTCTGGATTGGATGGCTGAGTACATTTACCTCCACTGGCTGTGACTGTAGGCTCCAAATTAATGAAGTAAAAAAAGTTAATGCAAGACCAAAGCAATAAATATATATAGCAGTACAGCCTGCCATAACTATATCAAGGTGACAATTTTGTTCATGCATGTGTTGGGCCATAAGTTAAGCCGGTGTTAATAGGAAACTTGAATTGTGGAGAAGCAATTTGGAGTATAAAGGACTCATGTTAAGCCAGAGCAAGACTGAGTATATGAAATGTGAGTTTTAACTGGTAAGAGATGATGATCAAGATCTCGTGCATCTATTTGGTCAAGAGGTACTCAAGAAAAATGTTTTTAGTTACTTGGGATCAATTTTGCAAAAAGGTGGAGAGATTGACGATGATGTAAATCATAGAATTAGAGCAGGGTGGATGAAATGACAAAGTGCATCTGAGTTGTTGTATGACCGCAAAATTCCCCTTAAGCTAAAAGGAAAATTCTATAGAACAACTGTAAGACCTGCATTGTTATATGGAGCTGAATGTTATCCAGCACATAGACAACATGAGAATAAAATAGGGGTAGTAGAAATGAGGATGTTAAGGTGAATGTGTGGTTATACGAAGATGGATAAGATAAGAAATGAAGATATTCGACGAAAGCTAGCAATAGTACCAGTGAGTAAAAAGATGAGGGAACATAGATTAAGGTGGTTTGGACACATAATGAAACGACCCTTAGATGCTCTCGTAAGAACTAAAGTTCGTTACCAAGAGTTCGACACAAAGAGAGGTAGAAGTAGACCGAAACTTATCTGGGAAAAGGTAGTTAAAAAATACTTAATAAAGTGAGATATAGATTGGCGGACGATGTGTCTTAAGACGGAATGAAGAAAAGTTATAAGTTTGGTGGAGGATTAGACCCGTTGTTATTTCTATGTTCCAGATGGTCCTTTTTTAGTCATTTTCCTCTTCATATCCCCCTTTCTTCTTTCCCTTTTCTTTGCTTTTACCCTTCTTTTTTTCAACCTCATCGTATCTATAATTGGATTAATCTACCATCGACTCCAACTAGCTTGGATTAAAGGTGTTGTTGATGTTCATGTTGATGTGTTGGACCATAAGTTACACGACCAAACCAATCAACAACCAGCATAACACTATTTTCAACGTAAAATTATTATGTGACAAAATAATTTATGTAATTATTTAATTCAACGTAATGATGTATTGATTTTTGGTTGGTTTAATCCATACAACTTGTGCAAACAGATTTACATAAGAATTTCTTATCCATGTGTGTGAGCAAGGGAGAGAATGATCAGTTTAAAGATGGTTTGAAGGTACTTATTAACTTACTTTTATCTCCCCATTTAAGCGTGCTTCAGATGAAAGGACACGAGCATCCACTATTTTTTTAAGATCACGTTGCAACCTCCTGTGAAAATCCTTGAACATGGTTGAACCTCCAGACAACACGATATTCTGATTTAAAAAATACAAAATAGGCAAGAGATAAAGAGATCAATTATTAAGAACAAGTAAACTAAAGGGCTTGAAATTCATTTGATAAAAAATTAAATATCGTGGCTGGACTGATGGACTAATATAACACTTGACACTAAGGTACTCCATCTGGGCCAACAAGAAAAAATGCCTCAAGCTTAACATTGAACCTTGGAAGATCCCTAATTTTATGATTAGAAGTGATGTTTCACTCAAATTTAAAAGCACTCCTGGGGATTATTAATATATACATGTCAGTAAAGTACTTTACCTTGTATAATGATCTCCTTGTGTCAATTGGCGCAGACTGAATGCATTTGTCTATTACAACTGGCAAAGGGGTAGTAAAGTCACTGCTATATATCTCAGGATTAAAGAAAGTCTGCAGAAATCATTGGGAAAACATACAGATATGTTAAATTGGTTGGTCCTATTGATATAATGACCCCAATTGAACCTATAGATTAGCTCAGGAATTACACCAAGGCACTACTACATTTTCATGAATTATTCAATAGTTAAAGGAACGAACCCAAGTGGAGCCAATAGCTATTGCTAAGTGATACCAAGACTCTTAGAGATAGAAACTACATGATCAGTTAATCCCAGGTTCAAATCCCAGCGGCAGCCAAGCTACATTGCCTGCACTTAGGCCTCCCTTGCCCGTTCCCACACTACTTCCTGGACCTCTTTTATAACCCAAAAAGGAAAAGGAAAAAATTCTGATCTTCTAAAGAGAACGTTGGATGAAGTCAAAAAGCATAATATCATTTTAATTTTTACCATTTTCTGATATAGACCTCTATGTTTCAGCTATAGGATATAGATTTACTAACAGGAAGGCAGAGACTAATCAAGTATATATGTATTCACGGCAGAAAAATCATAATAAAAGTAGGTATATTACAAGTAGATGTAAATATCTCCAATCCAAGCCCCCCGCCCCACCCCAAAAAAAAAAAGACAGAGTTAGGACTCCATAATAGAGAAAATCTAAACAGTTGGCATAGAACAAACCTCAGGGCCAAGAAATCGTTCATAACCAATATCACATGAATATGGTGCCCCCGTCTTTGGTTTAATGCCTCTCCAATGCTTGATGTACTTGCCTGGTTCTTTGTCATGCTTATTAAATTCCTGAGAGAAATTGAGCTAATGTTATGTAGGAAAACTAAAATTTTTAAAAGATCACTTAAATTACATCCCTTGATTCACAAAAAGAGAAAATTAAAATATTTATTGACATTCGACATGCAAATGGCAGAGGCAACAAAACTATTGGCAGAGGCGCACCACAAACTCCTCAAATAATTCTGTCAAAGAACTGAGTATTGAAATAAAGACAACCTTCACAATGTCAGAGCAAGTGTAGCAATACATTTCCTTCACTTTCCGTGCCACTTCAAAAGAGTCTTCTGGTGGTACATTTTCTCCTCTTTCCTGCACGAAGCAATGTCAACACAACAGTTTGTGAATCTGGCTTAGCAAAATGCAGTTTGACAATTGGATATGGATTATTACAATCTCAGACAGTTCAACAAAAATTTATAGCCGAATACACAAATAAGTTTGATACTCAATAATGAAATTAAATAAGTAAATTTCCCTTCTATTTATTAACTACTAAAAATGTAACAATAATACTACCATAAGTGCATCACACACTGTTCATCCATAATTAGCATTTATACATTGGTTTCACTAGCCAGTGTAAATGGTAATTTATGAGATCTTTCAACATTAAAAAGAGGTTTACAAAAATTCACAGATATTCAAATATGGGAACAATACAAGCACAATAACCTTTTAATTTTATACCAGAAGGATTACCCACCCGCATAAGCTGTTGAACAAAAAGAGTAACATCCTTTCCAGCAATAGGAATCGATTTGATGCTACTCCCAATCACATAGCCATCTGCAACAGGTACAACATGAGTAGCCCCATCTCCAACATCCACTACAACTCCTGTCATTTCACACTAAGAAGAATTCCAGATCAGCCTAAAAGGAAAATATTCTTAAAATAAGACAGATATAATAAGAAACAAGAAACAAAATATCTTCATAGCTCTTATGGTATTGTTATAGTAATACCCTGACAGAAACACACCAGTATGAGAAGGATCCAAAGACTATGCAGGTATGAGACTGTACAATTGAGGATGACTTAAAGGAATTAATTGGTACTACCTTACAAACAAAATATCTTCATAGCTCTTATGGTATTGTTATTGTAATACCCTGATAGAATCACACCAGAATAAGAGGGATCCAAAGGCTATGCAGGTATGAGACTATACAATTGAGGATTACTTAAAGGAATTAATTGGTACTACCTTACAAACAAGATGCATCTACTTTTTGGTAGTCCATCATATAGAAACTTCACAATTAAGCGTGTTTGACTTGGAGCAATTATGGGATGGGTGACCTTCTGGGAAATTTCCCAGAAAACGAGTGAGTGAGGACAAAACACGTTGAAAAGTCTCGTGTTAGTTTGTGACCGTTACAGTTATCAAAGTCAAGTAGAATTATTCAGAGTCAACTTAACATTTTATATTTAACATAATGAGAGGAGCTGACGAATTGTCCTAGGCACTAGTAATAATGCAAAACCACCTCAATAGTTCATTCATATTCTACAGTACGGTTCACTTTTGGTTTCAAGTGAAAGTATCCAAAAGTATCTAATTGCAGGGGCTGATGAAACATCCAGTGCATTTTGTGTTTAGATAGCTACCAAACTTGTTGCTGCTGAGGCCATACTAAATATGTGAAGCATTCAAGATTAATCATCCAATTCCAATTATATATTCAACATAATTCCCAATCTTTTTCGGGTGTAACTATTACCAACCTTGGATGTTGTGTATCCAGCTGCAAGAGCAAGCACAGAATTCACACCAATGTAAAGTCCCGGCACATTAAAAGTCTCAAACATGATCTCCCCAGTATACTCACGACTCTCAGGCGGAGTCAATGGACTCTCGGTCAAGAGGAAATAGTGATCCTCCGGATCGCACCTCAAATAATTGAAAATGCACTGCTGCCAGAAGCGCTCCATGGCATCCCAATTCTCAACCTGGCCGTGCCGAATTGGGTAGCTGAGATTGTAAGTGCTACTAGATCGAGACTTGGTAAGTGCTTCATCCCCAATGAAGAAATCAAGATCCGCCATAACTCCAGCATTGTGCTGGGCTACCCAATTGCCTTTAGAAGAGCCCCTCGATTGATTCAGAAACGACTCATTAACTGCAACAACTGTCGGAGCAATAAAACAAGGCTCAACATTACCAGCAAACCCCATCTTCGTATAGCTGCAAAAAAAAAAAATCAATTTCCAAATTCAGAGTAAACCCAATTCGGGTCAATGAACATTACAGACAATTCTAGTTATAAAACTAACACCAGTGGGGCATTCCAACAAACACATGGTGTCCACACCACATAAGAAAAAAAATACAACATAAAGCTAAAAGAGAAAGTGGGTGATAGAAATGGATGAAAAGGGTACCCGGAGCCATTATCGATGACTACAGCTGGACGAGAAGTAGATGGGTCCATGAGAAAAAGCGAATTAGTAGTGGTAGTGATGGGGAACGCTGAAGGTGGATCTGCGACTGAGATCCGAGAGCGAGCGTGGGGCAGAGGTTCATGGTAGTGAAGAGCGCTGTGAGAAGCGCAATAAGGAGGAGGAGGAAGAAGAAGAAAGTGGTGTAGGTGAGAGTAAAGATGATGGTGACGCAGACTTTGATCCGAAGTGAAAGAAGATAGTAAAAAACAAATGGGAATGGTTGGTGATTGTTGTTGCTAAAGCCATTTGAACACAGCTAGTGGAAGTGGAAGTGCAGGTCCCATTTAGTCGATCATCATTCTGTTCGTTTCTCAGAGATGCTTTCCTTGGCAACTAAACAACGACTCTTCTCTTCTCGCTCTTTCATTTATTTATATTTAATTAATTATAACTATTAGTACTAACACGGCATGACGGCAACTACAGTTGTCGTTGTTGGTGTGTTGGTATGGTACGAAGAAATGGGGGATGCTTGATCAGACTAAGCTGTTTGATTTCAAGCACCGGTTGCAGGGACCCACCCAACACATATTTAACTTGTTTCATTTCTTTCTTACCCGCCAACCTTTTTCTTTCTTGCTGCCTGCCCTATACCCTAGTACGATGAATTCATGAACCTCTGCTGAAAAAAACTGTCGGTAGTTTTTAATTTAAATAAATATAAGTTTTATATATATAATAAAAGAAAATATTTAAATTATAAGAAAAGTAATTGTTTATTCAAACAAATTGTATGTGCAAATCTAGATATAAAATTGTGTTAAATAATTAAAAGCATACTTTATTGTTTATAATGATTTTATTTGATTTAAATAAAATTGTTTCTTTATTAAATATATAATAAATAAATGAGAAAACTCTATAAATAAGACCTTAAACATTATTAGATCATTCTAGAAAGAAGATTTATGGAGATTTTTGTGAGATCTTGTATTATTATTATTGGGACTTGGGATTGATTTAATATATTTCGAAGTTATTAACTGCCGTGTAATATTTGGCACAACATTATAATGAAGATGTTGGTTTCCCAAGTGATTTGTTCGTTTGCAGTTTAAATTTCAAGCCTTAAGTCATCGGTTCGAAACTAGCAACATCCAAAATATTATAATATAAATTATATTTAAGAATATTTTTCGTGTAAATATAGCCAAAATTGGGAGTTATATATATATATATATATATATATATATATATATATATAT